>JBAMJR010000144.1:2405000-2685000 GCA_038501785.1 Myoxocephalus aenaeus | reverse complement strand
CCTGGTTCTTTGAAATGCATTCTAACAATGTATAGAGTACTGATCATGCTACATTTAGATTTAGGTCCTAAAAGTAAGCTCATTGTTAGTGTATCATTTCAATTAATGTGCTAATACATGAGTGTGAAAATGGTTAATGCAAATGTATGAGGAGGGTGAAATGTCACATTCAATGAAATGAAATGTAAAGTAATTTGAAACGCAAATGGAAGGTTTGTTCATTCTCACGTAGTCACAAGCGCTTCATGGACACTTTCCCGAAGTTCGCATTCCTGCAGACTCTGCCTGAGGGAATTACCCACAATTCATAGGTGAGGTTACCGGGGGGAAGCTTGGATGAGTTAAAAAAATTAAAGAAAGGTAAACAGAGAGGACGGAGTCCGGCATTTTAAACACTTCATCAACATAAAGGATTTAAGATGATGGGAATGACAGGCTTTATTACTCACCTGCTTTATTCATCAATCAATTGTTTTAATATCGCTTAGACTATTACATTTGACAATTACCTTTTGTATCATAAAGCGAGAGCCTGGAAGGTGTTAAAAAAGAAAACGCAACATAAAAACCGGCATGTTTTGGTGTCTTCAAGGTAAGAACATTCCTATTAAATTTACAATGGGGAGAAAGTAATGGTACCTAAACTAGAAGCACACATCCTTAGATTTAGAGAGAAATAAAAAGCTGAACTGGTAAAAAAAAAAAAAAAAAAAAACCCACGCGCAGGGGAAGTAGGCTACCGGCCCAAATGAATGAATGAATGAATGAATATATACTTTATTAATCCCAGAGGGGAAATTTGGTGTCGGGGTAGCAGCAACTTACAACAAAAATAAATATATAAAAACAGCAGGATGAAAGATAAAGATATATACAATAATTAAAGTTAAAATAAAAATATTAAAAAACAACAATAATAAAATAAAATATCTGGGATCAGAGGATCAGGCAAGCGGTGTCTTATTATAGAGACGTAACGCCATAGGTAGGAATGTTCTCCTGTAACGGTCCTTGTTGCAGCGGAGGTCAAAAGGTCACTTTACGTGTCTCTTCCCCCCCCCCATGTTGTCTCTCCTCTCTTCTGGAGTAATGGCAGCTTGCTGTCAGCAGCGCTCCGGCGCTCCCGACCCCTGAGCGGACCCGACAGCAGTGCTGATGAGATCGCTCACCGAGCGTCTCTCTCTGGGCCGAGCTCGGTCGGAGCTATTTTAGATGGCGGTTGTTCTGTTTTATTTATTCATTAGCTTCCATCTTTCTTTTTTTTTCTTTGTGCTTGTGTCTGGGTGAGTTTTTCCGTGCGTGATTATTCACAGCTCTTACTTAGCTCTTACTTTTTTTTTACTTTTTCTTTCCTCCTGATGTTTTAACCCCACACATTTTTCTCCATGATGACGTATCATCATTTAAACATTAGACCTGTCACTTGTATAAGAGGGTGGTGGTGGTGATAATATATTATTCAGTACTTCTAATTCTGGTCTGGTTCTAATTTGGGGAACCGAACACTTGGATTGGCGATCCGTGATGGCCATGGCAGAAGGCATTTCTTCTTCCGGGTCATCTGTCCGTCTCGTTCATTCTTGTGAACGCGATACTCTCAGGAACACCTGAAAGGAAATGTCTTCAATAATAATAAATATATTAGAATATATTAAAAATAATTAGATTTTGGTGGTCAAAGTTCAAGGTCATTGTGGCCGCACGCTCATCCCATTGGGAATATCTCAAAAACAACTTGAGGGGATATCTTCAAATTTGGCACGAACGTTCACCTGGATTCAAGGATGAACAGATTTTTGTTGCTCAAAGGCCACAATAAGTGATATGCTTATTAACCCTTCGTCCACTGAGCCCGCGGTTTCGCGTGGTGACACTTGAAACGTTTCTCTAAGTTTCTAAAATATTCACAGCACCCCGATAATACATCGCAGAAATATAATTTTACGTCTGGCGGAAAGAGACGGCTTCCTGCTTCCGGGTGCCTGCCCAGGCAGAGCCCAGCATAATTTTAACATCATCAAGCAAGCGAAAGGGCAGCAGTGTGTCATCTGACGCTGGTAAAAAAAAAACGAAAATCCTTCTCTGTGATTTGTTGAATCATATGTCCGTCGCCATTTCGTGAACTAAACAGCCAATGTACACTCAGGAAAATCGCAAAAGGACTACCCACTTGAGCATGTACACACGCTACAGTTTTCAATCAGAGAAAAGCGACATCATGACGACAAAGAGATTCAACACGGAGGAAGCAAAACGCATGATTCTGGAGACCAGCGAGGAGGAGGACGACGCGTCGTCAGAGCTCGAAGGCTTTAGTTCTTCTGAGGAAGATGGGTAAGTGTAGTTACTAAACTTTGTTACGTGTCTGTAAGACTGCATGGTGCAAACTAGTAATGTGTACACTGTGCACGAGAGCACGAGAGCCAGCCACGCGGTGCACCCTGCTTCACGTTATACAGTCATGATCTGAGTAATGTTTATACACAGTCTGCTTTGTATAACACTCTGTCCACGTTACTACCACAGTTATGATCTGAGTAATATTTATACACAGTCTGCTTTGTACAACACTCTGTCCACGTTACTACCACAGTTATGATCTGAGTAATATTTATACACAGTCTGCTTTGTACAACACTCTGTTCACGTTACTACCACAGTCATGATCTGAGTAATATTTATACACAGTCTGCTTTGTACAACACTCTGTTCACGTTACTACCACAGTCATGATCTGAGTAATATTTACACATGGCATGCGGAGCACTCTGCTCAATCGTTACGTCATCTTTCTTTCAACTGACTAGTCTTCATTTATTTTACAGAGGAGCACCAGCTGCCCCGACCAGCCTGGCCAGCAAAGCGTTGCACGACGACTACCACGACCAGCAAAGAGGCAGCGCGTTTCCCGACGACTAAAGACACCATCGCTGGCAAACAGGGCGCGTGCTGCCCGGCGACTACTTTCACCACAGGCCAGGTGGAGAAAGACGGCAGCGCGCGCACCACCTGCACCTACGCTGTCCTGGAGGACGGATGAAGACCCGGACACTGCTCCCCCGTCATCAAGTTCCAGCCAGCCCGGACACCAGGTCCACACCGGCACCTGCAGGTCATGGTCCTGTGCCCGTCTCTGCTGCTGCTGCAGCCTGCCCCAAAACAAAGTCAATGGCGGGTCGCAGGGTTTGCGAGCTTTGCAGCATGAAGAAAGTGCGAAAAGACACGGTATGAAAGTGCGAGGCGTGTAACGTTCCCCTCTGCCTGCAGCTGAACAGAAACTGTTTCCGGGAATGGCATGCCATGGCATGAGGATATGCCATTGAAGCAAAGCAAGCCATACTTGTATATTGTAAATAGTCTGACTAGTTTTTGTTTTGTTTTATATTTCTCAATATATATTCTGTAATAAAAAAAAATATATAATACATATTTTTATTTCCAAAAAAATAAGTGTTGTGATGGTAATTTTTCATTTGCACACACCTCATGAAGCTTTATCTGCACTATGAAGTCATTTCTCAGTCCCATTTTTATCATTTTGGTGAAAGGTGTGAAAGACCATATTTCTACTCAAAAAGCGATAATAAAAAATTTAGTTTTAGACATTTATTTACATGTATCTACCATTTTATTCATATATTTCACTGCTTTTGTGAACCTAACACCTTTGGTAAACCAATTGCCATCACCTAAACAGAGTCACCACCTGAGTAAAGTTGGGTTTTTCAAGCGATATGAAGAATTTCCAAAAATCGAGATTCAATTTTTCAGCTTTAGTGTCATATTATAAAGTTTTTCTCTTTACACTTTTGCCTTATGACAATGGTGCCTCATTATATAGATAGCCGAGATTGTTCTGCAATTTATGATGTAAAACATGGGTATATATCTTATATGGAAGTGCCTTAAAAGGTGAATCTAAGAAAATGATGTCAAATCGAGAAAATCGACTGAAAATGACCTCCAGTGTCCAGTGAGTTAAATACAATTTCACTCAAATGTCTCAGAGGATAAATTGTGAAGTGATGACAATTTGGAAAGACATGTATGTAAACTGACTTGACTGGTTGGTGGATGCATATTATTAGGCGGTTACTTTAGTTTGGATGAAAATTACATTTTCATCCAAATACATTACATTACAAAACCTTTTTTTAAGCGAACTTTGCAAATGTAGGCATTAAAAAGGCAAAATCTGGCTTATTTCCATCGAATTTTGGCCGTTTTCATGCAGCTTTTCTAATGCGATGCTTCAAATTGAGCACAATAATCTGTCTAAGTCAGATGTTGAGCCACCACAAACCGACAGAGCTTTGGACTCGACAGGAGTGATGAATGCCCTTCTTCCAAAAGGTTGTTTAAATGATGGCGGTGGCGACCAGTAGGGGTTCAGCTTGGAGCCCTTGAGATCTGATGATGGAGACAGCCATAGAATAAGAGCCAAATCACGTTCAAGCCAATCATGGTTGTTGTTGTTGTTTTTAGACTTCACGAACGGTATTGGAGCTGGACTTTTTTTTTTTTTTATCGAAATGGATTTTTGACCCGCTTTTTGTTTCAGCTATTTATCCGTTGTTAATAATTTACCCTTTCTCCCAACGTCTTCCATAAAGTGATGAGTTGTTCCTAACGCACCACAAACAGAAGCCGGTGCCGTCTCCAGTGTTCAAAGGCTCTGCTTTTAAATTCCGAGGTCTTTGGCAGATTTCCGTCCAGCTTTTAGCTTTTATTACTCCGGGTCACAGTGTCTTTTTCTACCTTATTATTTTTTTTCACACAGAGAGAGTCTATTAAGGCCGATGCAGCCCTCCAGATTCCCTCCCCTCGCTTCATGAAAGGCTCGTAGTTGAATCCTCTCTCTCCGTCTCATCTCGTGGTTCATCATCTCTCTCCCTCTGTACCTCTCTGTCTCTGTTATGCCATATATCTATTATTCTCCTCACTGGAACTAGTCTGTTTACTACCGGTGTCATCACGGCTGCTGAAGCACATCTCTCGGTGGTTCTTATTTATTTCTGAGGTAACCCTCTCAGTGAGCCCTTTCATAACCCAACTCAATATAATCAAACTCCAGCATCATACTTCTTTGCTATTGTCGCTCTGTGCTTCAATACATTGTAGGAAAAAAAATTAAAAATTAGATGGAAAAGCGCAAAGCAACGGTCGTCCAGGTTGGAAAACTCAGGACACACCTGACGTGGCAGGTTACTTTTTCATAATTTATTGTAGTGTTTTATGTCGTTGTTGTTGAAGGGAGTCACCAAGCCTGTGACAGGACCAGGGGCGTCGTTAGGCCCGTTTTAGGGCCACATATGTGCGTGTGTTCTGGTTTTTGTATGTTTTCTCTCCTTCAAATTACAATCCAATAGCCTACTTACCTATCGGGCACTAGGACCTTGGGGAGGCTACTGCGCTGGCTTTCTCACTCTGCCAAGTAACGTCTTTCATCAATCACATCAGGACTATACCAAGGAGTTTATCTCAAAGTAAACTATACCAAAGAGTACCATCATACAATATTTATCATTCGATAATTTTCTCTATTGAATGGTATATTTTACACTGAACTAGTTCATCTTTATCTCAGTGATAGTGTCCAAATGAGCATAAAATATCACTGGTTTGTAAAAACTACACAGACAACAAAATAGATGTAAATGTTGATCAAAATCTTATTCCCTTCTGCTCAAAATAAAATAAGTAAACAACTCAAAAGTTGACCCTGTCCGGTCCATTCTCCATCCATTGGATATGAAAGCTAGTTTATCCGTCTTTCCTTTACAAGCAGGAAAATTCTGAGTTTGTACTCATGGTTGAAGTGCACTTATTGTAAGTCGCTTTGGATAAAAGCGTCAGCTAAATGAAATGTAATGTAATGTAATGTAATATCCGCGGCCCCAAATGGGCCCTAAAAAAAATTGCGCAAACATGCTACTTCCCTTGGGGCTAACCCCCCCCCTTCTTTCAATCCTATAAACGCCCCTGGACAGGACGATAGCTCTGCATGAAATGGGGACGGCGGGAAAATAATAAGTTACACTAACACTAACGTTGGGTGAAATCCACCCGGAAATATTTTACCTTCTATCACTAACGTCGGGTGAAAATCACACGAACACGTCTCTGCTGAAAAAAACAGCGATCGGAGCAGAGAGACACGCCCACCTTCAATAACGTCTGTGAGAAGCCTGAAGCTACAGAAGGACCCACGGAACTCAGACAAAAGCAACACAATGAAAATAACACAATTGCTCGGGTGAAAATCACCCGACATTAGTGTTCTAGGGTTAAACAGGGTTTTTAACAGGGTTTCCGCAGATCCTTGAGACGTCTCCAAGTAGACGTCACCGAGTAGACGTCACCGAGTAGACGTCACCGAGTAGACTTCTCTGAGTAGACTTCTCCAAGTAGACTTTCAGATAGAAAAAGAAAAATACACAAAGTGCAGATAGGAGGTTTTTCCCCACTTTTCCTGGATCCTTTTGCAGATAGGAGGTTTGGCACTTTGGCCATCGATATACTGTATAACCCACAGGATTCTTGAGTTGTTAATTGAAAGATTACACATACACTCACACACTGTTTCTCTGGGTCCTCTGCAGATTTAAACATCAGTTAGCTACAAGCTGATGCACCGGGACGCATTTAGATTGTAAGTCTAAGAATATCGCCTTCATAATCACCGACTACCGACTTTCCGAGGACTACAGCATCACACTGCTCTGCACCGCCCTCGCCACAGTTTCATATGGCGGTAATGAATCTCTGCTAATTGGATCAGTCTGGTTAACGCTCCTTGTGGTATTAGGTCTGACTTATCTTTGGCGTAATTGGATTTCTCTCTTTTTCTTTCTGCATGTGCCGTTAAAAAAGACATAACGAGTCGACAGATATGTGTGATACAGCAGAATCAGACGGATATGTTGTGTTAGTGAACGCACAATCTGAGTGTTTCAGCGCGGCGGGATCGGAAAATCAAAGTTTCCCTCGTTGCTGCTGATTTAAAGAAAGGCCACACAAGCTGTTTCTGAATGAGTGAATGTTCGGCGTCACAACTGGGTAAACATATGTGTAACAATGCACTCGCGAGCTAAGTGCAAAGAAGCAGGCAAGTCCCTCTTGTTTATATATTGTCAGGTATATTACGACTGCAGTCCAATACCATTAGCATCACAACATTGCTGCCTCAGTAATTGTGTATGAACCTGAGCCACGTTTCTCAGCCTTCCCTGGAGTTGTTTTTATTTTCATTTATTATTTTATCACCTCTATTTAGCATCCAGACCAGGTCTATAGCACTGCTGCTGCATCTACATCGGTGACTGTGTTGTACATTTACATCCCATCACTGTGTTGCAATCTCGCTGCAGTGCAATGTCTAACTGTATCTCAAACCTAATCGACAAAACAACATAAAACATACATAAATATGCAGATGATTTGGCATACAGCAGACAGATGCAGTTGGAGGTATATTCATTGTTTATTAATGAAAGCATAAGGGCTTCCAACAAATCGGTAGGGGATGTGCAGCATCTGTATCGGTATACGGTAATTCAGCATGCATGGATCTCCCGCTCCATCAACAGTCTGTTTGAGTGCAAAGCTTGAAATGAGTTGAAGTGAAAAGCTTCTATTCACACAGGACTATTATTACCAGAGGGGAACGCCCAGTGATTTGTATTAATGGTGCAGATCATGTGGGATTTTGTGGGAATCTTCCGTGTCTGCCAAGACAGAAGTCCCCTTGATGATGATGCTAATGTCATGCAAATCGTGGTCTCAAACATTACGTATTTCTCAGCCACAGTTTCTGAATCCTTTTTCTCTTGGATGTAAAACAGTATTATTATGTTTTTCCCGCGTTTGGAAACACCAACAGTGCAAAGTGTCCCTGAAAAAATATATATACCTCGACTGATACCAACCTGTTGATGTGCTCTGTGCCCGGCCATCAATTAAAAAATCATTTAACCCACAATGATGTATCGCCTATCAACCGTACTCCCACTGCAATGTGAAGATCGGAATTTCATAATCCCTTTCTGCTGTAATTGTCATTGCCAGACTACAGTGGAGTCACCTCTAATGAAGCAACCTGTCGCCCACACTCAAGGTTAGTGTTAACTGCAGCTGACGCACAGCAGTGCATTAGATGTACATATACAGTCCATCATCACCTCGATGGTCTTTTAAAGATCATTACGGCCCGGGAACCAAATGAGTAGATTAACGTGACGAAGCTGCCTCTGCTGAAAGGACCCAGATAATCAGACACACACTGACGCACAACTGCAAAGCTTTTGTTTAAGCATTGCACCACATGGGCGGCGTCCTCTGCTGCTGAGGAATGAAGCCCAGATGGAAATGTCAAAAAGAAACTGCAGTTCCTCAAATGGCCACATGAGGCTGAATCCCTGTAGACCAACTTTAAGCCTAATTTATGGTTCTGCGTCACGTCGACGGCGTACCTAAGCCGTCGACGTGACGCCGTCGTTGAGCATTCGAAGTTCTGCGTCGAGGGACCGCGTTGCTCTGCAATTAACCGCCATGCCGCCAGGGGGGTGTGCCTGTGTGGCTGTGTGGTTTCAGGGGTTATAGCCGAATCCTTGCTTTTTCTTCCGGTCACAGTAAACAATGGCGACCAAGTTGGAGCGGCTGCATTTGGAGTTGGAGCTCACCAATATTGAAGAGCAAATGCTTATATTGCAAATGTTGAAGCGCAGGCGACAGAGAAGACGTTTGCGGAGGTGGTCTGTACGACCACTAAACTGGTGTAGGAAGACAGACCGGAAAAAGCAACTGCCGGAAATTACGTTCTGAGCGGACCAATCACAGCGCTTGCGGTCCGCGTCAACGCGACGCGTAGTTAGGATTTTTTGGAGGTGCACGTCAGGCTATGGCGTAGAGGTCTGCGTCGACGGCGTAGGTACGCCATCGACCTGACAGAGAACCATAAATTAGGCTTTAGAGTAGAGATACATGTCAAATGTTGTATTTTACTCACCACCTGTTTAAATAATTTTAAGGGTTAAAGTTATTGGCATAATTGGGGGTCGTCTGTGTAAACCGGGCCACCTCAGCTCAACTGACGACTTTAGAGAGCCAGAGCCGCCCACTTTCAGCTTCAAACCCTCTCCTCAGACACCTAATGTGGACGTCACGGAGACTTGTCACCAAGAGATATATTTGATGCAGTCATCGTACCATTATGACCACGGAAAAAAGGTCCAAAATCGTAAATGTAGGGATTATCACTCCCTCCAGGAAATACACGACACCTTGGTACTTATGGTACTGATGGATTTATTCTTCAACGTGCCTCAATCAACACCACCGTCATTAATCCACCGTCCAACTGTTTAAAGACATGTCAAGATACAAAACAAGTTGGCGTTCACGTTACACGATAAACTGTTTGCACGTAAATATGTGCAATGAATCATTAACATAACGAACATACCCCGCTGGCTGCACACAACTGAGAGGGAAATAGGTCCACTTGGAAGACAATAATACTTCGAAAAATCAACACTTTGTTGTCACTTTAACTTTATTTTAAACTATCTTTTAGCAGAGTAAACACTTCTACCGCTGCACATGTCTTCAGGAGCTTGTCACCACTAAATGCGTCCCAGTACAACATAGAACGTAAAGATAGTTCCTATCACATGTAAATACAAACAAAATCAATATTCAAGAAAATATTTGTACAAATGTTAACAAGCCTATTATATAATGACATGACTAATATTTATGGCAGTTAAAGGGATCCTAAAAGCAAGTACTGTCCGGATATCCAAAAGCCGGATATATCTTACTCTGTGCAATATAACTCCATCGTTGTCCAAAAACTATATAAAACACATCAGCGAGATTCCTACTGTCCTACCTTCTCCAGTGAACGCACGAGAGCACTAACCGTTTATTAATCTGCTCCCGAAAATAGCCTCTCAAAAATAAACTTTATCCTACTGTTGGAGTAACGCAGTGGTTCTCAAACTTTTTCTGTCAAGCCCCACTTTGGAGGAAGAACAATTTTCGGGCCCCACCACCCCAACAAAATTGGAACAAAATGGTCCAACGTTTTGTGACTCCTCCATCCGTGCTTTTTCAAATAATAGAATAAAGAAAATTGCAATCCCTTTCAAGTAAACCAGATTGCTCCATCAGACAAAAACTAATAACATGTGCAATCACTTTGTGGTTGTAGATTTGATACGGCCGCTCTCAATTCATGCTCAATGTTGAGCTGAGATCTATATTCTGTTTTGAGAGACGCAACAGCAGGCTTTTAGCAAAACGGCAAGAATTGTCGAGTCGCGCATGCCGCAGCGTAACCTGGCATAACGTAAACATTTCCACGCATTTTGCCATGTATTTATTAATGACGTTTTATGTCCATGTACTTAGTACTATGTAAAGTTATCATGTTCATGGGGAGAGAGGTCGTCCTGAAACCACAAGGTTCATCCCTGGTCTCTCCATAGTTTCATGTTGAAGTGTCCTTGAGCAAGACACTGAAGCCCCAGTGCTTCACAGCAGCACACTGCTCCTTCATTACTAAGGATGGTGAAATGCAGAGAATAATTTCCCCACTGTGGGATTAATAAAGGATTATATATAATTTTTGAAATTTTTTATATATATATTTTAAAACACCATCACCCCCCGCGCCCCACCTGTAGTACCTCCGCGCCCCACTAGAGCGTCACAGTTTGAGAACCACTGGAGTAATGTTTGAGTGCCCAGCTGTTTTGGGGAGGTTCTGAGCCTTCCACACAAAATATATATATTTATGAACTATTTTATATTATTATATATACATATTATATAGTGCCCAAGAGTAGTGAAATTATTGGACTTTCGACGGCTATATTTACTCAAAGAAAACCTAAATAAATAAAACACCAGCCTAAACCTGCAATATTATTATTTTATTCTATACAATTTGTATTATTTATAATTTCTGGGCGTATTTTTTTGTTCCATTTTTCATGGGTAGCCAGGGTAAAATACAAAAAAGTATAATCAGTACATTATAAATGCAATCAGCTCATCTCTAACACGCCGCAGGAGCACAGACACTACTGAGACGGAGCAGAGAGAATCATGTTTCTTTATCTGATGCCTCGCTGCTCTTTGATAAGAACCCTGTTGTATCCGGCAACGCGCTCTAAATGGACACAAAGGGATTTGATCCAACGCCACACGTGTGCGTGGACAGAGCGTTAAGCAGCCCAAAGCCCGCCCGGCGGAGGAAGCTCCGACAGCACGGCCTCTTGATCTCCTCTCGCTCACCTCGGCGGCCCCTCTCCCTGCGGGGGCTGTTACTCCTCTCGGCTGTGGGAGGGAGGCCATCGGGGGCGCTTGGTTTCTGTTCTCCTAGAGCCCTGCAGGGGGGGACGGTTAGGGGGAAATACAGTATAGATACACAGGGGGAGAGGTGAGAGCAGGATGGTGCTGAGGGATTAGGATGTTGATAATGAACAAGGATGGAGTGGAGTGCCATGCAGCATTACATTACATTACATTTCATTTAGCTGACACTTTTATCCAAAGCGACTTACATTTGCTCTATACACTGTAGACACAGCAATGGGGAGCAATACGGGGTTAAGAGTCTTGCTCAAGGACACGTCAACATGGACTAGCAGAGCTGGGGCTCGAACCACCGATTGAAAGACGGGCATGCTAACCACTGAACCACAGCAGACTGTATATCTCAATGGAGAAAATCCCCCCAAAAATGTCATGCTCCAGTCTTTTTCACATGGACATTTGCAGACACACAAACACGGGTGGAAATTCCATTTAGGCCTTGAAGATAGGGATCATATGCCATTTATACACGACCCACTCTGCAGATGAGGAGATTTTTTTCTTTCTCTTTCCAGGAGAGATTATATTCCCCACACTCACATGCTCGCTCATAACTACTGCAGAAAATACTTTTGAGAGCTTATTCCATCCTCGGCAGTGCTGGCATTAATGTGAGTGTTGCGGCTGAAGAGGGGCCGATGCTTTAAGCCCCGTGTTGCTGTAGCTGTTGCTGCAGCCATAACATTATAGTAAATAACAATACAGACGGTGGGAACCAGCTCCACTGAGTCTTAGAGATCAATCACAGGCACCTGTGTGTGCTTTGTGTTACACTTAGACACCCTTCATACACACCTACACAAAGTCAGGTAAGAAACCAGAAAGCATCAGAACATTGATCTCTGGAGTCGGACAATATGTTGTGCAATTTGCACTGAGCATAACACTGAGAGTGGTATGCATGAACAACACATGATTGTATTTGGTGTGAGTGTGGATTGATGCTATATGCATGTCTGAAAACTGAGCAAATATAACTTTTAGTGATTGTTTCTGTTGTTTTGTTCTAGCAGCTGGTAAACACGGCTCCAGACTGTTTTTAATAACCATTTCAACCGTCCCAAACGTCAGCGTAAACGCTCATCGTTTGTGGTCATTTTAATAAAAATACACATTTCAAATGATTCAGAAATTTAAAAAAATACTGATAAATAAAAAAAGTTTTGGTATTTGCAGTTTTGATGATGTATGATGAGCTGCTTAGAGCTTAACATCTATTTCTACTTCATACAACTTTATAAACTATTTAAGTTTTTTGCAAAAAAGCTACATTTGAACGTCTCATGATGAATTTGGTAATATTTACAGATAAGAGCTTGAACGCATCGTAATGTAACTCAATGGAACCTCCGTTAGCGTTAGCTGTTAGCTCCGGGGCTGCTAATGTTACGAGCTCTCCTGCTGCATATTTCAACGCAGATTTGTTGTTCACAGTGAAACATGAACTAGAAAGTGTTAAAGATGATCTCCTTATCATATACTTTTGATGAATACAACAATCGGCAGTAAAAGTTTACATGATCGAGACACTGAGCAATTAATCCGCGGGAATTTCATGAACATTATTGATCTGTCTCTGTTAGCTTTTTTGCTCACACCATTTTTTTCTGTACATTCTGCCAGTGTACAGATCTGGTCTTGACCACGTCGTGTCTCAGAATATTTTTTTTCTCTGTGACTCTGGATTTTATTTCAAGACTGTCAAGAACACAGCTGCAGGGTTACGGCGGAACTGCATTATGTATTTGTTGACATCATTACTGCGATTGCTCACAATAAAACAAAACAAAGGAAAATTCACACACTCAAAAATTCACCTCTGCAGAGTCGACAGGCATTTCTCACGGTGCACTTATACATGCACATCATTGTTGGACCTGGACAGCGCTTTCCTCGTCTTCCGATCACTTAAAGCACTGTAACACCCATTCACACCCATTCATACACTGACGGGAGGAGCTACGGCGCCACCTGCCCATCAGAACTAGCTAACGTTCACACACCCATGCATACTGTAGGCACAGCTACGGGAGATATTTTGGGGTCAAGTGTCTTTTCCAAGGACACATTGACATAAACTAGCAGAGCCGGGGGTTGAACCGCCAATCCTGTGATTGAAGGACGACCCTGCTCTTACCACAGATCCACAGTCACCCGGAAAAATTATTAATATTAGTGTAAAATGTGGCTGAGAAAGAAGGTATCAAAGAATCAGACGGATTCCAATAAACCACGTCTGTGACCTGACCGCCTGCTTATCACTAACAAAGAAAATAATTTCTCAACCAAAGAAATCTCAGACAAGCATTTGATAATGAGGCAGCCTCAGGTAGCAGTGAGAGCAGTGGCGGCGGCCCGGCTCCACCGGGTTGCTCTTTCAAAAGAGCAGATAGGCCGGTATTGATCCGGTGATCCCCGTCTATCAGCAGAACCAGCCAAATGAGCCCGGTGACATTTTGTCTGAGGCGCAATGCGCTTTGCGGAGGCCAAGTCGGCCTCTCTCTCTCTCTCTCTCTCTCTCTCTCTCTCTCTCTTTTCATATCAGTGTTCATACTCTACTGTTAATGGGCTCGCTCTCTTCATCCCTCTTTTTTTTCTTCAGTCCTCAGTGTGCTGCTTTTGTTCATATGTGCCTATTGTCTTGTCTTTTTCCTTCACAAATTAATTTAATTAAATTCCATGTTTGGTCCTTTATTTAATTAATTTCACAAGTTTCTGCTTTCTCTTATTCAAACTGTATATCCTCTTACCTCACTACATTGTATTTATTTAACATGTGTCATACCTTATTTCCATTCTCAAATGTTAATTCTGCACTGTCCTCAGATTATTATTATTAATAATAATAATAATAATAATAATAATAATAATAATTGAGTAACCTTTAAAAGGTACTCAAGGCTCTTCCCATGGTAAAAACAAACAATAGAAGCAATAACAATAGAAACAAGAGAGATGCCATAACAGAATCAAAACAATTTGCATACTCGCCGATCAATAATCCGGAGGGCTCGGTGAGAGCAGCAGAAACATCAAGACATGGGGACGAAAAACGGGGTCAGCGTGTGCTAATAAGGGATGTGACAAGTGCTCTTAATCAGCTGTGGCCACTCACTTTATTCTCGAGCTTTCAGCCATCAGCCTCGGGCCTCTTCAGAAATCAGCCAAAAGCCTCTCCACTGGCGCTTTGTCTGCCTCTTTGCGGCCGTGATTTCAGCCTCCGCTTGATTTGAGTCTGTGTGTGGCGCCGAGTACGACGTTGTGTTTTCCTTCACTCTCATTGGCCGACTGAAAACGGCCTTGGTTGTGCAGACTGTCGAGGCCCCGGCTAACCTGCCATTAAGAGAGAGGTCCCGGAGGTAATGGGTAATTTGTGGCACTTAATAGAGAAAAATGGCTCAGAGTACGAAGTTTATATTAAGTGTAATTATCTTCCAGAGTTACTTGGTGAGGTGCTGCTGCATCAGTCGTCGTCTCGAGTGTCCCGAGGGAGTCCTGAAGAGACCAGATGATCAGTTCCAGACTGAAATATCTTTTGGATGGACTGCCAATCAAATTGGTTCCAGGTGTTCATAGTGCCCAAAGGATGAATCCTGATGTTTTCGGTGATCCCCTGACTTCACCTCTATTTGTTAGTTTTATGGAACATGTGTTATCGCCTCGTGATTGTTGGAGCAGTGCCCACATTTTCAAGTGGATACAATGACTGGTTTCTCTGTTGAATATGACTATAAATGGACTTGGGGTCAATACAGTGCAATAACGTAAATGTAGATGTGATTTACTTCGTAAAATAGTCACTAATATATTATTACAATGGAATCAGGACATTTTACATCACATAGAGATCATCTCTCCATTCAGCATCTCCATCAAAAGCTTTTTTTTGTTTCCTAAAGAGACTTAAATAAGTCCACTTGTCACTCAAGACCAAAACATCTTTGTATGCTGGTGGCAGGAGGTTTGTTCCCTGTTCCAGTTGTAATGCACTAATAATGGAATGTGAGTACGCAAACAACATAAAAAACTATATATTTTTTGTTGCTTCTTCAGGTATTCTGGTTGCCAAAAGAACATCAGTCATCGTCTTTGTACATTTTTACTGGAGGATTCTGTGAAAAGTCCCAAAACATTTACTCTCACTAGGAATCAGCTACATCTCTCATTCTGTATTCCAGTTGGTTTGCTCGGGGAAAGTTGCACCACTCAGAGTTCAATGCAGCCAAAAGTGGACCGTTTGTTCTTATCTGTGCGCACGCCGCGGCGCCGAGGGCCCGATGACGTCCATTGATATTCCAGCTCAGCGTGCACGTCAGCAGCACTTTGTCCACCCGCGCCACACAGGGGAGACGCTGTTTGACGGCGCGTCTCTGAATCTAATCATCCACAGCTGCTTCTCCAGCACATCTGTAGGACCGGCAGTGTTTTATTTTGGGCCCCAGGAAAACAACACAACGGCTTCACACACAAACAAAAGAGACGCCACAAGGACAAGTTTTGGCAGCTGAACTACATCCAACAAAAGCTATCTCTCCACTCTCGACTTCTGTAAATGTCACACGCTGGTATCCTCCTTAAGGCGTTTTTGACTGCGGCTTTATAGCGAAATCCCACGTCAGCGGGCCAAACGCTCTTCTGGTCAAATTAGCTGGACTCGACGCCTCTTGGTCTCTCTGATGACGGCGTCTCAAAAACAACAAACTACCCCCCCTCCTCCCTCTGTGAGGTTGGATTAAACGCAGAATGAACAAAACTTTGTTCTGTTAGCCTGTAAATGTTAAAAGGGATTTAAAGAGCTGGCGTCAGGTATAAATATATTGAAGTAATATTGTTGTTGCTAAATAGAGCAAAGGAGCTTAGATACAAGGGCCTTGCTTCCAGAGTGAAGTGAGTTATACCGACTCGCTCTTATTTTCCTCTGTTTGTGTGTGTGTGTGTACAGTGGCATACGTGATCGTGTGTGACTCACCAATGGCTTCATCACAATCACACAGCGAGCTGACTGACGAGATCGTAGCTTCTCCCGACACATGAAAAGGCGGTCGGTCGTGCTGCGCCTCAAGTTACGCTCTCATCCACTTAGGCTTACATGAAAAATGAATTAAAGGGAGGGAACTTATCTTTGTCTGTCGAAAAAAATAAGAAAAAAATTCAGAATGATAAAGTAAAAGTGGTCTTTACACTTTTTTTATTATATACAAATCCCTTGTGTTCCTATGCAATTATCAGCAGTGTTCCACTCAAAAGAAAAAGAAAAAAAACACATCCTGGAAGTCTCTGATTATAGTGGACAATGCCCGGCCTCAATTTCCCCAAAGCCCAGCAGAGCTCGGCACCAGACGGGTATCGACAAAGAAGAGAGAGAGAGAGAGAGAGAGAGAGAGACCAAAAATATGCGAGGTTGGACGGCCCGCATTGTCTAGGCTCCACACGGAGCGTCTAAACTTGTGAGTGCCGTTATTAATAAGCACTCCGCCCGCAGTTTAGATAGAGGATTATCACACTTTTAGCCTCTTAAGAGCCACAAGCAGCCAACACGGTCCGAGAGAGCGCGACACAAAGGGCCTGTGAGCATGACAGGACTTAGCTAAATGTCAGGCAGTTTGTGCTTTGTTGACGGAACTTATTTACGTGTTATTGTCTCTGTTTGTATGAATGAGCTGCTGCTCATGTTCTCTTTTCTCTGAGCAAAATGGGAGAGGGCAAACGGGAGGGAGCAGCCACCGGTGGGTAACCGCCGCCTGGACGGGTGCTAAGCGTTTAATCTCCCGTGTTTGGAGAATACAAACGATCTTGTAATCGTCCCTCCCGACCTTGACACGAGCAGCAAGGTCGCGAGGGAGCCGGAACTGTTTTGCATTTCCCACAGATGCTTTGCCGGGACACGGAGAACAATTAGTGGACTGGGGAAAGAGGAATTGAGTCCGTCTTACTCCTCCGGGCCCTCGGGGTCGTTACCTGGCACGCCCCCAACGCCACGGCCCCTCCGGCTGATTACTGGTACTTAATAGTGTAGTCAATGCTTCCAAGTGCAGTTGGACTACACATACTTGTTCAGGCCTGCAGCAGTTGATCTATTACTTTACGTAGAATTAGATTTAAAGGAGCTGTATTTAACATTCTGAACATTAACATACCTTGTATCTATGTAGAGACACAGAGGAGCGATGTCTGTTCTCTGTTTGTCTCGTTGTCCAAGCCGCTCCTTGCTTCCTTGACATAGTCGGGTGGGTTATAGCTGATAGCGCCCCCATCAGGCAAACACTGGTGCCGCATACATTCAAGCCGTGTTCAGTAAAAAATTAGTATTGGCCGAAGTTACATGCTAATTTTATCGTGATGGGAAATCTTGTAATGTAGTTTATGGGGAGAAATCTTGAGTAAATCCAGTCGTTGAAGGACTTTTTCACAGCAAAATTAAATTAAAATAGAGGAAATTATGGCCAGTCTATCTTTTTGACTATCTTTTTGACTAGCTCTAAGCAGCATATATTGTTCATGCAAATAACCACTATAGATGACAATAACAAAGAATAGGCCAAGAAGATTACAACCGCTACATCTCTTGATTAGTTGATACAATGTTTCTAACTTTACTGAAAAAAATCAAACATCATACGTCTTCAAATGCTTAATTTGTCATATTGCATATTTGTTTAAAGTGGTTTGTAAATTGTGGAGATCTTGAAATGTTGATTGACTAATTGATAAATAAGCTAATCGTTTCAGCAGTGTGTGTGTGTGTGTGTGTGTGTGTGTGTGTGTGTGTGTGTGTGTGTGTGTGTGTGTGTGTGTGTGTGTGTGTGCTTCAGTTCTTTGTGTCGTCTTTATGTAATTAAGGGACTTTGCTCCTCCGACAACATCCATTGTTGAATATGCTGCGAGTTAAGATATGATTATACTGCAGGAAAATTCAATTTCAGTTTTCCGCTGTTTGATTATAATAAAAGCCTGGACTTTGCTCTTTTAAGTAGAAAGCCAGTAGGATTTTCTCTTTATTCCAGAGAGGGATAATAGAGTGACCCCCTCCTCAGCATCGAATCAACACAACTGCCACTCTTTTGCATGTGTGTATTCATTTCCTTGTCGGCGTAAAACAGCCTTCACAGCGTCCCATAACCGAGAAGTAATGTTACGTTTGATACCTTTTATTGCTTTAGCGGTTAGAATTATGATTCCATTTTTATCGTTTTATACAGTGTTGCCTTCCCTCTGCCCTGACATTGACTTAATTCATGTGGTGCGTCTTGTTTCTCACAGCGCTGCAGCCAACAGTCGCCTCCTTTTATGTTTACCCGGGTTTCCATGGCAAATAACACAGCTTGTAACATCAAAGGTAAAAAGAAAAAAGAAACACAGTGCTTGAAATTTCAAAAAGATGAAACAGAGCTAAAACTCAACTGGGTCAATTAAGGGTGAAGCTTTGCTTTTACTCCGAAACTTTGTATGTGATGTTAGAACGGTACTTTATGAAGGATAAACAACGAGCCATGGAAATGTTATTGCTACAGTCCTTAAAACAAGTATGCTTTAGGGCGGGGCTACTTTCTGAGTGACAGGTCGTCGCTATCAGCGACATATACGCCATCTTTATGTCACTCTTCCACGATCCAAATATGGTTACTTTCCTTCACTGGTTGCAAAAATGTTGAGGCTTCCAAGGGACCATTAGTAAACCATTAGTCTTCACAACGACATACGTCCACTTCTTATATATATCTATGAGTGTAGATCAAAACTGTCAAATTGACTCTCAAACAGTCATTCAACAATTCATGTCTTTGCTTGACATATAAAATATAAAATGCACATTAATCAAATTAATTCTGAACCGGCATTGCTGCCTCTATGTGGGCGCCCGTGTAGGAGCCGCTCCCGTTGGTTAATATTGATCAAGCTTTTTCTCACGATCGCTACGTGTAAACTCAGGGCAGGTTCTCACCTCTTTTTTCTTTATGTTTAATTTATTACCTTTGACATTTTCCAGATGGGTTTGAGGAGGCACCAGATGCCCCGCTTGTATCGGTCTGAGCCATGTCGTTTTTAATGCTGTAATGGCCGAGACACAGCGGCCTATAAATTACAACAGGAGGGTCAAGCTCACGGAGTCGGGGATCAAACCGAGGGTGAAGCGTCCGGCTGGATCAGCAGCTTTTTGGCTGCTTTAAGTGCAGATAGATTGAATCAGCAGGGGAAGAAGCAAGGTGGCCCAGGCAGTGATGATGGAGATGCTGGCGTGTGCGTTTGTGTGTGTTTCCTTGGGGCTAGAGCAGGTAACGCAGAAGGTGTGAACTTTACATGCGCCTACTGTACACACGTTCAGGTGTGCACATTTTTGCGTGTTTGCATTCGGATGCGCTCACCCGTATGTGCGACTGGGAGGTGTTAACGAGGACACCTGGCTGTTTGCTTTGCAGGTTTTCGTTTCCAAAAAAAGGTTTCTCCTCGTTAGCACCGTCTCATGGCTGTGATCCGGGTCTGGAGGTGTTTGGCGTGAGCTTTTTCTTTCTTCTATTTCTGTTGCATACTTTTTTTACTCACAATTCATCTTGTTACTGAGTGGTAATTTATATGTTTCCTTTATTGTATTGTTCTTGCATACATAATGCATGTAATGTAAGGTGTGCAGGAGGTCTATCGTAAAATAGGGTTGTAGTATTTGCAGCAGATTTATTGTCATATAATATCTGTATATAAGTATATATACACAGTATTTAAGAGCTTCTACACTCATTCACAGTTTTTTTTGATGAGACACCATTTAAACATTCAGAATGGCCCCTCAATGTGATATCATAGTGGGATAATGTTGACATTCAGTAGTTCATTTTTCCTGCTCGAGGTCTCCAAGTTCTCAAACTGCTGCTGCAGATAAGGCGTTTGGTTGACCAGCTGTTACGCTTGGCAGGAGAGGGAAGGTGAGCCCGCTCTGCCGGTCTGAGTAGTGCATCATCAATGATGCTATTATAATAAATCTGCTGCTGAACCCAAACAGCATGTTTCATTAGAGGCTCATGTGGAGCATGAGGAACCAGACAAAGTAATGAACAGCCATTGGCTGACAAATAGTCCCAAATTAGTTTCAGAGTCGTACTTGTAGGTCTATGTTAATGATGTTAGGGATCTATAGAAGTCCATGCTTCATGTGTGTTAAAGCTGCATTCTCTCTACTGACCACCAGGGTGCGACTCCTCTGGTTGTTGAAAATGACTCTACTTCTCTCTTGATGTATTCCCTCAGTAAACATTGTAAACATGAGTTTATGTCTCAATCTCTAGTTTCAAGTCTTCTTCAATACAGCATGATGTTCATTTAGTAAATTATCAGACCATAAAGCAGAGTATGTTTTAGGGGCGGGGCTACCTTTGGCTTGTACCTGTCGTTCGGACCCTGTTTCCTTTCCTTAACTAACTCCTCTCTCTCTCTCTCTCTCTCGTTTCCGGTTGTGAGTGAGGGTGGTGGTGAGCGTGTGAGAGGCGCGGAGTTTGAAGTTTTTCTGTCCCGTTCATCGGGGTGTTTTTGAACGGTTTGGCCGCCTGCCTTAGTGCAGGTGGTCGGGCTGTTCTGTGACTTTTGTGAGCGAGTGTCGGAGTCTTTTTTCTTTTTTTCCGAGGCGTCTCGGAGGAATGGCGTCCTCCGAGACGCCGCCTCCCTCTCTCCGGCAGGGAGTAAGGATCGTCCCGCCGGGAAGCGGCGTGTCCGTTGAGGAGGTGCTGCTGGCGGTGGGGGAGCGGGTCGGCCACCGGAACTTGGTTTTCGCGTCCCGCATGAGCGGAGCGGTGGTGGCGTTCCTGCGGGACGAGCCTCTCGTGCGCCAGCTGGTAGAGAGCGGCGTGACCATCAGGGGCGCGGCGGTGCAGGTGTCCCCGCTGTCCGCCCCCTCTACGAGGATCACCGTGTCGGGAGTGCCGCCGTTCATCTCCAACGAGGCCGTAATGGAGGAGCTGAAGAGGTTCGGGAGGTTTGCCAGCGGGCTGAAGACTGTGAACTTGGGGTGCAGGGACCAGAAACTTAGACACGTCCGGTCTCTGAGGAGGCAGGTCTTCATGTTCCTGGGCTCGCCTTCTCAGAGCCTGGACGTGTCCTTCAGGGTGAGGCACGGAGAGGCCTCCTACATCCTGTACGCCAGCTCGGACCAGCGCCGCTGTTTCCAGTGCGGGGAGCTGGGGCACCAGAGGGCTGGGTGCACGCGGGGGAGGCGCTCTGCTGGGAAGGGAGCGGCGGCGCCCGCCGAAGAGGGGCCTGCTGGGCCCGCTGAAGGGGGACCTGCTGGGCCCGCTGAAGGGGGACCTGCTGGGCCCGCTGAAGGGGGGCCTGCGGGGCCCGCTGAGGGGGGACCTGCGGGGCCCGCTGAAGAGGGGCCTGCGGGGCCCGCTGAGGAGGGGCCTGCTGGGCCCGCTGAGGAGGGGCCTGCTGGGCCCGCTGAAGAGGGGCCTGCTGGGCCCGCTGAAGAGGGGCCTGCGGGGCCCGCTGAAGAGGGGCCTGCGGGGCCCGCGGAAGAGGGGCCTGCGGGGTCCGCGGAAGAGGGGCCTGCTGGGGCCGCGGAAGAGGGGCCTGTTGGCCCTATGGAAGAGGGGCCTGCTGGGCCCACTGAGGAGGGGCTTACTGGCCCCATGGAGGAGGGGCCTAATGGGCCCGCTGAGGAGGGGCCCGCTGAGGAGGGGCCTGCTGGACCCGCTGAGGAGGGGCCTGCTGGCCCCGCTGAAGAGGAGCCTGCTGGGCCCGCTGAGGAGGGGCCGGCCGAGGACGGCGGTCCGGCTGAGTTTGCGGACGGCGAAGCGGAGGAGGAGATGCCACTGGAAGCTAGTGGGCTTGAGAAAGAAGCACCCTTAGACATCTACCCTCTAGAAGCCATCAACCGGTTTCTAGATGCAACACTTTATCAACCAAAAAACATAACTAAGTATTTCAGCAACGCCGCTAGATTCATAAGATCCATAGCTACGCACAGGAAGAATTTGGGGCCGAACTTTGTGAGCCGGAAGAAGCGGTACCGCCTCAATAAGTACGTCACACAGCTGAGGAAGGTAGAGATGGAGAAAAGCCTAGGAGAGTGAGGTGAAGGCAGGAGGCTCAGCGGCTCATCAGGCCACTCAGGGACTGTTCTCTTCCTCTGAGGCATCAGGTCTGGAGGCGGAGACATGGACTATGGAGTTGGTGTTGGTGGTGATGTTGATGGTGGTGACATGGACTATGGAGATGATGATGATGATGATGGTGACATGTATGTTTATGGGTTTTCTGTTTCGAAGAGATATATTTTGGGTGCTGGTGGAGAGCTGGTGGTAAACTATTGTTTGTTTGTTTGTTTGTTTTGTTTGTTCTATGGCTAAATGTTTGTTTGACGTCTAGTTGTTTGTTTATGTTTTAAGTGATGTTTTAGAGTGTTTCTGTTTTCACTGAAAAGTGGAATAAAGGGATTTTAAAAAATCAAAAAAAAAATCTCTCTCTCTCTCTCTCTCTCTCTCCTTCTCTCTCTCCTTCTCTCACCCCTCCAGCCCTCCCGGACCCAGACGGCGGTCCCTGTCGCAGGACTTACTGCGGTCGAGGCCGACAGTGTGTCCTGATGGCAGAAACTGGCCGCGCCGAGTGCGTCTGCCAGGAGAAATGCCGGCCCTCCTTCGTGCCGGTGTGCGGCTCGGACGGCCGGTTCTACGAGAACCACTGCGAGGTTTACCGCACCGCCTGCCTGGAGAGGAGACGGATCTACGTGGTGCACAGCAAGGACTGCTTCTTCAAAGGTAAAGCGCTCTTCCTCTTCTTCTTCCTCTGATGCTCTGAAGCTGCAGAGGGAAGACGCACACTTTTGGACATCCTTTTGTGCAACAAGTTATCTGAAGGGACCACCAGCAGCAGTGTGTTTTACAAATAAATCCATTGTATTAGATGCTGGGAGCAGGTTAACTGGAGGGTTTTTATCCAAGTAGTTGCAAAAATATAAAATAATATTAATGATGATTCATATTTCTGTATTCATTTGATTGAAATCAAATAACTAATCCTGCAATTCATTGAGAAAAATTATGTAAATTTGAGATGAATTGACATAACTCTAGAAATGGTCTCTTGTTTATTAAGAAGAAGAAAAAAGAGACAAAGATTTTTTTTTATTACGATTTTTTGGTAGAAATTTAGACTAGACTAGAATCTTTCCCTTCCCAATACCAAGTCCGATACCTGCAATTGTGTATCGGCTGATACCGCGTACTGATCCGATCCCAGTACAATCATCTTTTGGCATGCAGCGATCGCCGAAGGAGTGAGCCATTTCTCATCACTGCTGAGAGTCGCACATGCTCAGTCCGGACCGAGTCGAGTCTGTTTAGCGTGAAATGAGCCGATAACTGACACGATGGTGTGATATCGGATAGATAGACGACCCAGCAATGTAGGTTTCATCAGAGCCATTTTATTTTGCAGTGTAACTGCTGCTCCAGCACGGAGACAAAGCAATGCTGTGTTGAGTCTTTGATGTCTGGCTGCAGGTGTGGCACAGTTTAACTCTTCTGAGGCTTCTTTTGTGAGCGAATATTGCCCTAAAATGATGTTCTGGTACCCGCAAGGCGCAGTGGGGCTTTAGTCTGATGTCGGAACATTTAAACGGAAACATAGGGTAGACAAAGCAAATGTTTCGTCACATGTTGCCATCTGTGGAGCTCTTGTCACGCACATCAATCACTGTAAATCACGGCGTGTCTGTCAGCTCAGAATGAAAGAATGAAATCATTTGGTTGCTGTTGTTTTTTGGTCCTTACATCTGTGGCTCAGGGTGGAGTTAGTCTGGGAAACAACAGGTGTTTTTATTGTGTTTATCTGTGTCCACCTCCTCTGTGTGTGTCTCCTCTACACACACACACACACACACACACACACACAGGCATCTGAATCATTTTATAGCGACACCCTTAAAGCTGATTTAACGATGCATCTTTTTAATGTTCTGTTTTCATGGAGGAGGTAAACAGTGTACATATGTTATTAACAGGCCGGGATTCCAGCCAAGACTTAACACTTCTCCTTGCACTTGCATTGCTCATGCAAACATTTACACATATAAATGTCCACACACACACACACACACACACACACACACACACACACACACACACACACACACACACACACACACACACACACACACACACACACACACGTCTAACTTTTGAGAGGCTCCTCCCCTCTGCTACATCAATATCCTCACACAAGTTACCAGCGGGTTACTGTGGATCACCAGCTCTCTGGTGGTAAATCAATGGAGTCTTCACTCCTTTGCTATCACACATTTGCAAAAAAAAGTGCACTCTCAGCATTATCATCAGCGCGGTCGCTCCATCATGACTTCAATTTCCAGGTGACAGGTGGGAGGGAGGTGGGGCTTCCACTAGTTTCACTCACGCGCACAAACATTGATTAAAATATCTTTTTTTTGTCCCAGTCTGGATTCAAGGATGCACTGATAAAAAATATTGGCGGTCAAAGGTCACTGTGACCTTACAAAACCCATTTTCTGGCTACAACTAAAGAATTGTTATCGTTTTAATGACAATTTAATCACATTTGACACATATTTTATAGGATAAAATTATGATGGTATTTTGGAAATATATGAATGTAACACTGCAATTTGCCGCGTTGCTGAGGCGGTAATTCTATGTTGTGTTTTTTTTTTAAGGTGTAGGTTTATAATGCAGTCACACATGCATCCGTACCATGCGCCATGTTGGCGTCTCCTCATCTTTAAATTTAGTTTTCCAGGTCAGACGAGACTTAAAATCTCTCTCATAATCCCTCAGGGGTGTGGATGTTAAAACAGAAAGTAGGAGCCATAGGTATTTAGAGTGCACGGTTTATGTCAACGCGGTGCAAAAAACAGCCGCTCACACACACACACACACAAACATGGCAGCATTTTTAGTCGTATCACGTCAGGGAGGGAAGGATTCCTGGCAGACACAACCATGCATAGCTAATCCACATTAGGGCTGTTCAGTCGCCACATTAGGCTTATACAGGAGATGTCTGAATGCAAACCAGCAGGAGACAGAAAATGTTGGAAATCAGTCAGATGTCACGGGAATTACGGGCGTGCATGTGTGTGTGTGTGTGTGTGTGTGTGTGTGTGTGTGTGTGTGTGTGTGTGATTGCAAAGTAATTATTGCACCTGACATACAAAGACATGATTGGAAAGCATGTCTCACAGTGTGCTCTGCTAGAGACATTATCCACAATAATTGTTTATTTTTTTTAGAACACACAACAGAGGAGCCCCCTGCAATCCCCCCGCTGGCCTGCAGGGGGCCTGATTCCACTTTGCTCTCCTGACTTCATCCGTACTGTCTCGCTCTGCAAAGTGCCAGCGGGACCCGGTTCAGATGATGCAACGCGTGAATCATCCGAAACGTTGATATCGGCCGCCGCCGCCATCTTTGTTTGTGTCGGTGCTTCACTTCGTGGGTGCTCTAGGATTCAGGTTTAGAATTATTCGGGGTGCAAATCATAAGTTTCACATAATACGGTATTCATGTGCAATTTCAACGATATTACATAATTTTTTTTTTTAAACAATACGATATTTGCCAATGATATCCACTTCAGGGTCCTGAAATCGAGGGGGGATTCAACTCGCCGGGTTAAGAACGACCGCTCTGTGTGGGAGGGGCCCCTCAAGGTCGCTTCCTCCATGGCCAAACAGCTCTTGATCGGCTTTAAAAAGGCCCGTGGTGAAATGGTGGCTTTCGGCTCTTGTCGGGTATTTACAGCTCCCTTAACCCGGACTTAGTGCTCGCTGCTCCCTCCCTCTCTCCATCCCTCAGGACGAGCGAGGCCCCCTTTCTCCCAATGCGACTGTTTGTCTGCGGAGATGTCGGCAACCCACCCGACCCGTCTTGACCCCCGTGTGGTTTATTTACCATGCTTTGTGGGCGGGTCTAGTAAATCGTAAATTTTAATTATCGGGTTTTTCTCCATTTGCCTGATTGGACGAATGTCCCACTCACTTGGTGATCATTGATCTTCCCTGTTCGGAGAAAATCTACCGACAATAATAAATCCTCCAAAATGATGTTCTTCCGATACATTTGACTGAAGGTTTCTATGACTCGTCCTGAGGTCTCATCGGTTGCTCACCAGCTTCAGCTCCTCTGGGAGGAAACGTGTCTTCTAGCTGCATCGCCTCCTTCTTAGCGGCTGTTTTTCAGGCTAAAATCCTGAACAACAAAGTTGATAAAGATTAATAAAGGCAGACTCTGTTAGGTGACTTCAGTCACGGCAGATTACTTTTTGGTTTTGATCTTTTTTTATATATTTTTGGGTGTATACTATATGTTATATGAGCCAGACAGGGCAGCTCTACTTCACTTGTATTCGTTTCATTTTATTTTTTATTTTATATTTAAAACAAGGAGGAGGATTCAATGGCTCGAACTCGACCTGTTGAGGCGAAACGCAGTCGTAAGGAAATGTACCGTCCGTTGGTACGCCGGTCGTCCTTCAGCTTGAAGGAGGCTGAAGCCGGATTCTGACCCGATAGCCCCGGTGTGTACTCTGTGTGTGAAGATGTACTGTATGTGGTTTGTGACTGACAGGTCAGGTGATTGCATTTCGGGTGAAAAGGATGACTTTGAACCTCTGGATGGGCGTCTCTGTTCAAGCCGTCATTGGTGCCTTTGTGTTTAGCTGGAGCTTTAATCCATAATGATTCCACAACGGGTGCAGACATCATAATAACATTAGAATGACAATGGGAAAAGAAGAAACACTAATACAATACCATATTCACATGTAAATAGTGAGCCGTTACATACCAGTGAAAGAGACACAACAGGATGAATGGTGTGTCATTGTTACACATTTTCAATAAATTTTATCCAGTTTTTTAGGATTTCTCTAAGCTAGTTTGAGCTCTCCGCTTTGCAAAGACACGGCGAAGGAACACAGTGGAGTGAAAGTCTCAGGAACAGCACAATGATAAATTATTTGGGGTTATTAGACCCCACAAACTGATATCCGTCTGCACTCAGACCTGATAACCCGTTTAGATAGAATGCCTAGAAACAGGTCATTGAGGATGTCGTGTTTAAAAATAAATAAATGTATGTGTAAGTTTGGTCTCCCTCTGTGAAGTTGAGTTATTATTTTCCTAAATATAGTCTGATGCATGCTGCAACTGAGTCGAGTGAAACACAAACACAAACGTGCACATTGTGCCCAAGATTAATTAGCAAGTTATGGAAGGTCCTTTCAGTTCTCGACCAATAACTCTGACTCTGCTAATTGGTAAAATGAGAAATTACAAGCACGGATGTATCACTTCCGACCCCGACTTCTGATTACAACCTCGTTCCTCTGAAAATATCTGAAAGAAAATAACTAACATAGTTGTGTTCTTTCCTTTCATCTTCCAGATGAGGAGGAAGAACCGGTGAAAAATAGACCAAACGGACGCCTGTTTGCATTCAGTCATGTGAGGCCATCTGCAGGATCAGCCACTGAGCCCGTGATTATATAACATATGTTGATTATATAACATATGTGCCGATAGCGTTCCGTACAACAACGATTTGGAAACCAACCAATGCGTTAAACCAGACACCGTATTGTTGATTTAAGAGCTGCATATATTAGTTGACTCACCATTTAGTTTCCTGTTCCTCAAACTCTTTTCTGGGGACAATTAGAAACAGACCTCGTTTTTACTGTTAGTTTTGCATCACCTTATATTATCTTGAAAACAATTTTTATGCATTCAGTTTCAATTCCGTTTATTTTGTATAGCCCAAAATCACAAATAAAATCTGTACACATACGCAGTGGTGTATAAAGTACCCAAAAGCCGTACTTGAGTAAAAGTAAAGATACCTTACTGGAAAATTACTCCAGTAAAAGTAAAAGTCACCTATTAAAATACTACTTGAGTAAAAGTCTTAAAGTATCTGATATTTTCTGTACTTAAGTATCAAAAGTATTTTTCTGATATAAAATGTACTTAAGTATTGAAAGTAAAAGTACAAGTACATGCTTTTAATAAAAAAGCAAAGGGTCAGAATTTTTAGAATTATGAAGTTTATTCTTTTAAGTGCTGTGGCCACCGTGACCAAGGACCAGGAGTTGTGTTGATACAATAACTGGGTTGGCTGTGATCCATCCATATATAGTATGTTCAACATAATATATTGTACCTAAGTATACTTTTGCATCTACTATGAACTTATCATCATAATTCTCCAAAAAGCAATATGACACTATGAAGGACTTGTAACAGTGTGGTTATAAGTATGCTCATTCCGCCCGCCGTGGGTCTCTTGGTACCGGTCTGTGGGTCTCTTGGTACCGGTCTGTGGGTCTCTTGGTACCGGGCCACAGAAAGAATGAATGAAACATTTCAATTAAATAAAAAAAAATCAAGGCCGGAAAGATGTTTTATTGTGAAAAATGACCGCATACATCCGTCTGTGGTAACCTCAGACTGAACCTCTTGACACATGTCAAGATGTTACGTTACTCTAAAAATGAAACGTAAGTCTGTTTCAACTCTGTCGGTGATCTGGAAACCAAGGCAGAGTATCCTGAGATCGCCAAAAAAGCATGAAAACCTGCTTCCATTCCAACATCCTGTCTTTGTGCAGCGCGTTATAAGTTAAGCAGTAGACTGGACTAAAGGTTTAGTTAGCAGTAGACTGGACATAACGAACACACGTTGGGTGTCGTTGTCTCCCGTCTTTCCGAGGTCGGACCCGGTCTGTGAAAATATTGTCTTCACGTAACCGGTCTGTGGCGCATAAAGGTTTGGGAGCGCTGGACGAGAGGATGTAGAGGGAAAATGCAAAACATTGTGATTCGCAAAACCTGCTTGGTGGAGTCTGTGTTCCACCACAGTCCCCGATGTTTTTGTTTTTTTCTAAAGATAGATTTGATTTTGTAGCGAGTAACGAAGGTTTCAGGAGAAATGTATCGGAGTAAAAGTATCAGTTTTCTTTGCAAAATGTAGTGAAGTAAAAGTAAAAGTAAACAGAAATATAAATAGTAAAGTAGAGTACAGATATCCCCAAAAACTACTTAAGTACAGTAACAAAGTATTTCTACTTCGTTACTATACACCACTGCACATACGACATCCCTGTCCCAGGACCTCACATCGGATCAGGAAAAAACATTTCCCAGGGAAAAAAGGGAAGAAACCTTCGGGAGAGCAACAGAGGAGGATCCCTCTCCCGGATGGACAGAAGCAATAGATGTCATGTTCTCTCAGAGAAGAGAGAGAGAAGAGAAGTGAAGAGAGGAGCTCAGTGTATCCTAAGATGTCCCCCAGCAGTCTAAGCCTATAGCACTTCTGAAAATCTCTCTGCCAGAATCACGGGGTGAGTTGCCCTCATGAATCGCGAGGGGAGTTGTCTGACTCTCCCTCTCCTGACGGAGTCAGCCCTAACTATAAGCGCTATCAAAGAGGAGTCTACTCTTAAATGCATGCATGTTATTGAAACATGCAGAAATAAATGAGACCAACTTAAGTTAACAGGCTCATTAATTGTATTCTTTTCATCATTAAACACACAACATGTGTGCGCTGCTTTCATGTTCAAGGCTACAAAGAGCAGAAAAATGCAAAGTTCAGGCTCAAAGGTGGACTAAAGATAAAACATGTTAAATAAAACTATGAAATAGAAATTCTGCAGATGTATTTGGCAGCCTGTAAATCTCCTGCTACCCGCCTGTTGTGTTTGGGAAGGACTGATGTCGCTCATCATCAGCAAATGAATCAGCCATCAGAATTTCTATTTCATAGTTTTTTATTTCACATGTTTATCTTCAGTCCACCTTTGAGCCTGAGAAAGCTTTAGAAAGATGTCCAGGTCACATGACGCACCGATGGATCAGATGTGGCCGTGTGTTAGGTTAATGAGGACTAAAGCCGGACTGAGTTACCAGGTGTGTGACACACACACACACACACACACACACACACACACACACTCACACACACACTCACACCTCCACACACACACACACACACACACCTAACACCCTCCAGGCTTCCCCTGACAGCCCTTTATTTGTTACGCTGGGCTTATTAACGAGCAGTCCAACTATCCCCATCTTTCTTCTCATGTTTTTTTTCTTTTTCCACAACACCTTCTTCCCCATTTTGTCTCCACGGTCACGTGGCTCTTAGCTCGTTAGGTTGATTCTCTCCCCTCCCTGTTCATTGTGTGTTGGGGTGGAGGATGGGATGGATGCCCTGTCCCAGATAGAAATGTCCCCTGGTCTGGCTCTGGTCCCCTGCCTCATAAACATAATTTTCCCCGATGAAAATAGAAAAGTTCTCTTTGTCCACGGCCCCCCGCTGCTGGGGGACATTTTCAAGGAGACTGCACCAGATCTACGGTTCTGTTCCTCTCAGCCGCAGACGGGACGGCAAACGCTGATACGAGGCCTTGAAATGGTGAACGGACTGTACTTATCGCAGTAGTACTGTAGTGGTCGCAAGACTAGAAAAGTCTCACCCAAAACGCTTTAACACTACTTTTCATCATTCACCCATTCACACATTGATGGGAGGAGCCACCATGCATGGTGTCACCTGCCCATCAGGACTATTTAACTTTCACACACCGTAGGCTCAGCTACGGGAGCAATTTAGGGTTAAGTGTCTCGCCCAAAGACACATCGACATGGACTAGCGGAGCGCCGATCCTCTGATTGAAAGACGACCCTGCTCTACCACTGAGCCACAGTCACTCCTTGAAATGTATCCATTTTCCAATATGATGGGGAAATATTAACACCACGTGAATGCATATCATTTTATGAAAAGATAAACATAACACGACTATTATTTGATAACACCAACTTTTTACTTTCTTGGCTAGTTGCAGAATGACGGTAGTAAACATTAATAAATAATTACAACTTTTTTATTAGTCAACATGACATCTTATTTAAGGAGCTGACGCCAGTGTGCTGTCCTCTCCCCGCATGACCCGCCCCACGCTGCTTCTGATTTGCTCGTAGCAAACGGCTGTAATCCAAGATGGCGACCCAAAAAAAAGAGGTTTCAAACTAATGTGTAACGTCATGATGAGTGCAAATACTTCTTATGTTTGGTCTACGGTCCCAAGCCAGTCTTTAAATGACTGACTGAGGATATGTATTCCTCTTTAAACGCCCACATAGAGAGACAGTTTGCTCCTCTGGGTGTTTGGCTGATGTAAATATTATTAAGCAGAAACTCTTTAAAACTGAGGCAACATGGCTTTCATTATTTCATTCAAAAAATAATTGTTTGTTGTCACTCATAAGGGAACTATTAACGTTGTTTTAATTAGTTGGTTCCCACTCTGGCTCCCTCACAAAAGAAACCCAAATGACAACAGAAGAGAGACAACAGAATCAAATCTTTAATTCTTTGGCATCCTTTGTCGTCTTTTGGCCAAAACGAGCCAAAACGAGCTCCACAGCGACGCAGCAGAGTACGGACGAGCTGCAGAAGGACAATCTGCACTGTAGAGGAGCTTTTGTTTGTAAATCCCTTTAGATTCATGAACACCTTTTAAACACATTTAATGTTTTATGAGCTGCATGTTTAATGTATTTTATAGAATTGAATTTGCAGAAGCTTTCAGTCGGTTTTGTCCCGATCCTCATTCACGTCCCGGGTCGCCTTCTCAGGCTCACTGCTCTTTGTTCCTTTGTTCTTCACCCTCTCTAACACAGACGGCCTACTCATCCCTTCTCCTGGTCTGAGCCCACACACACACACACACACACACACACACACACACACACACACACACACACAGACACACACACACGGAGCAAATTGCACATACATCCATACACACACTCAAAGACACGCCGCTTCTGTCATGACAAAAACAAAAATAATCTCTTCTGAAAGAGAGTGTTTGTTCGTTTCTAAGATATTTGGACACGCTTGTCACAGCGCTGCCATTGGTTGTCACTTTGCCTTTTTTCCAGTGTCTCCATGTGCTCCGCGACCTGGCGGCTGCTGCACGGTTCCGGCTCTCGGCGGCCCGATGCCCGATGCATTGCAACCTTATTGACGATTTGATTGATTTTTTATTTGCAGTGTCGTTGTTAGAAATGCATGTTCTTTGAATCTCCTCGCACACACTCGCTTCCTTGTCGGATTAATGAACAGATCCTTAATGCCGGCTCTTTTCGGAGGGGTCGGCTCTCCGTCCTGTCTCTTGTCGAGCTAACAGGTGGCGCCGCGGACCTCTCCTGCAGCTCTCTGTCTGCTTTTACTACCGTTCATATCGCCTCTCTTTTAAAAAGCCTGTTGGCGAACGCCTCCGAACAACCGAGAGGTTTTTAAAGTGACAAATGAATGAATTTGGCCCGTCCCGCTTCACTTCACGAGTCCTCCATCAGCGTAATGGCCAAGTAAAAAAAAAAAGAGGGGAAAATACATATGGCTGCCAATGTTTCTGGACCCGACCGTGAAAACTTTGCTTCATCGGATGCGTTTTTGTCAAAGTTGGGAGCCAATTACCAACAAGTGAGATTACTGGCATCTCTGGCTGCAGCGGCACTTCAGACGGCAGTGAAGTGATGCATCTGCTGCTCGCCAGGCGGCTGCTGCTTCGTAGTAAACTAGCTTTCACACGAGATGGAGAGGCATCACTCTGTCTCCATGCAGATCCCCCGCCACACTTTCACAGACCACTTTACTCCTGTCTATCTTTCGCCCTCATTTTCCCCTCACTATGCCCCCAATATGGTGCAGACGGGGATTTGAGTGACTCTGTCAAGCTTCTCTCTGCTCTCCCCGGTCCGCGTTAAATTGGTTCAGAGCTTAAGTAGAGTGTGAGCCGAGAGAAAAAAAATAAAAAATAAAGACACGAGCATCACCTCGAGGCAAAGTGACCCTGGTAGGAGAAAAAAATATAGAAAAGTCATACAATACTGTATGTCCCTGAGACACACACGCACACACACCCTACAACGTTTAGCCGTGTTCCCTCTTAATCTATAAAGATCTTTGCTTCCACATTGAAGTGTGCAGCTGTTGCTATTCTTTTATTTTTTAGCCCGTGTGGTGTCCTGTGTTTTCTCTGCTCCTGTAGAGATACATGTTGGATCTTGACGTTGGTAAACTGTGTTGTGAATAAAATGCGACCCGTCGCACACACGCAGCAAGAGTGTGGAGACGCCGGCGCCGACTTTAATATGCGGCGAGGCAGGTAGCCGCCCAGGGTTCGGACTAACAAGACCTGTGATGTATACACAGAGACACGCAGTGCAGGATGGGTAAAATGACGTCACTGTGCTGACTGACACACAGGATGCACTCTGCAATACTAAATGCTTCCTTTATCAACGTGAACTTGGGGGTGCAGAGGCTGGGATTTATCATACTGAGAGTACCCCACAATCACCACATAATCACAACTGTTCCAGAACGTTATGCAGCAGCCGCACTCTTCCTCATGCTCTTATAATCATCAGCTAATCTGTGCGAGCAGGCGGTTGGAGACGTTTCAGGAGAATCTCCATGTCTTCGCGCTCGTTACGTGACTCTGTTACGTTAATATGTTTTTATTTGAACACAAAACCATGTAGTTTAGTTTATTTGAGAGAAGGGACAGTGTATATTATTAAATAAACCTGCTATAAAAAAAATGAGTCCTTGGTCGAGGCTTCCTAAAATAAATACAACAGAAACAAACACGGGACATGGGATTTAAACCGTGGGGCATTGTTCTTTTAATTTATTTATTTACCAAAATACTCCTGTAGTCTGTACAAGTATATAATGTCATCGCAATGAAAAAAAGCAAACTATAAGATACAACTAATCAAGAACAATACAACTGCTAATGACAATAATTACAACTAATGCCATACAAGAACATAAAAGAAAAAGAAGTATATAAAATATAACAAAATCATCAAATTCATGATCATGCAGTCGGATATAATGTTGCAAAATGTGTCGTATTCGCTCTGAGAAAGCAACAAGCTAACGTAAACATGTTTCCTTACCGCTGGCTCAGGTTTTGATGTGTTTTATTTATTGGATGTGTATATGAGATGGCTTTAAACAGCGTCTATGTCATGTGAATGGCTGATTTAATGGGCGGCGGCATGGAGCGACATCAGAGGCTCGCTGTAACGAGAGCGTCTTTATTTGGCTTCTGCTGTTCCCAATAAACAGCATGTCTGAATTGCTGACACGTTGTTTGTGTATGTGAAAAAGTAAACATATATATATATAAAATCTATTGAGTGACACTGTGCCCTTGGCGCTGATTATTAGCAAGTGCAGCATCGGCGCTCCAATATAAGTCGCTGACGACCGACAGCGCCGTGATTCTAGGACCCAAAGGGAGGAATGACCCCAACAGCTGCCTCGGGGAAGTTATCAGTCCATGTTATTGTTTTCAAGCTCATCCCCCCGTGATTTCCTTAGAGAACGTGGGCGGCACCGATGGATTCTGCTGACCTTTTTTTCTTCGTCTTAGCGCCCATCTTACAGGTGTCCCCGGTAGCCGGCGGGGTGCCGGTGTGTTTCCCCTCGAGGTGAGACTCCATCTGGTCGCTGTTGGGACGCCTGCTGGCGGACCGCGCTGACAACTCAGCGACCGTAATTTACAACTCGCTCTTTAATTAATTAGATTGAGTGTTTGTAGTTTACAAAGATGTAAATATGTAAAAGAAAGAGAAAAAAAGAATGAAGGCACAATTTCTGGGAACATCCAGCAATTCATAACCACAGAGTTTTGGCAACAGCACGATTGCTGTTTGTTCAGTTTTTGTCCTCCTCTTCTATTTTTATGTGCATGCTATGTGATGACCTTTATTACTCATGCTCGTTACTGTCAGCAGCTACACCTGGTCTGTATGGTAATGGTTACTGGTTAATGGTTAATGGTAAATGGACTGGTTTCATCGCATCTTACGACCACTATAAACGCCTCACACTACAGGCCATCGTTCATACATTTACTCCCATTCATTAATGCATTCATCCAGGGCAAGGCACAATATAACTACCTCACAGTCTATACAAGGGGTTAGTTTTAGTTTTGCAGTACTTACTCTCTTCTGTCAAGGTTCACATTTGTTATGTCTTGCCGGAAATGGTTTGGCATTTTCACTGCACTCGTTTTTCCTCTCAAAGATTTTTGCTAGAAATGTCAACCCCCCCGACACTAAACCCGTTAAAAGCTGATGCTTGAAACTGAATCTTTAGGTTGCGTCAGCTTTTTGTAGATGATGTGGAAACCAGTCAGAAAATGAGCTGCCAAAACATTATTACTACTTCTTCTCACTTATGTTATGCCATACATATGGATCTTTTCACAGAGTATGAACAACAACAGCAACCCTTCAGTTAAGGTGTCAGATATGGAGACAATGTATCACCCAAATAGCATCAATAAGAACTAAAAGAGCCGCTTCTTGAACTAAATAATACTGTTTGTAGGACATGACATGGGGGCGGAGGCGTGACTGTGATTACATTCACCACCGCGGCGGGCAAATCGTGTACGTTCCTGATGCAACATCAGATATTTAGTTTGGCCTCGCTCATTATTATGCAAAACAGTTGCATCATTTGAGTGCACCGCGCGGCGACGTGAGATCTGTTCAGCGATGGATTAGTCACCGCACTTCAAGTGAATTACTCACAGCTGGGTGGAAGGCGACGGCTGCTTATTACTCGTGATGCCTCGCGTCTCTCGCCGCTCACTCGTCTGCATTTTAAGCATTTTAAGCATTTCGTCCAAGCGAGTGATTAAAGGCTCGGCGTCTCACCAAAAAAGGACGCTTTGTGGGACTAAAGGAGTCAACCCTGTGACCTTAAATTACCCTGTGATCCCTGGATGACTTCCTGTGTCCCACACAACCCACTGAAAACAATTAGTTTGTAGCGGACCGTTAGCTAAGACTTAACGCGGCTCCACGTGCTTATCCCTGCGTGTGTATGTGTGTAATTAATAGCTAAACTGTTAATTTCTTGAATCGTGGCCTACTTCTAATGCAAGACGACAGTCGTAATCCTGAGCTGTAATGAATGCTTGTAATGTTCACAAACCATGTCAAGGAAACTTTTATTTTCTTCTCTTCTTCAACTCAGTCTTTTGGAATCTAGTCTGTGTGTTTATGTACAGGTGCTGCGGAACCGGCTTAATTTAATTGGAATTATTAACATAATTTAAAGCGCAGTTGTTGAGGGCCGGTTGGTTATCAGAGACCACAAAATACACAAAATACACCAGAATCAGATTAAAGTGGCATGTGTATATTTAAAGTGTATTTGTATACACCAGTGTATGTGCATGTTCAGGTTTCAGAGATGTAGTGGAAATGTTGTTTGGTTAATCTTTTGCTAACCTGCTCAGCCGTCACGGCTAAATTATTAGAAAGATGGAAAGGAATGTTGCTCGTAGGCTTAAATATTAGTAAGAGGAAGAAATGACCTGCTGTTGGGCTTATGTTCCTGTACACCGGGGCAGCGTGAAAGCGTGGTGGAATTAGCGGTACTAGCCAGTAACTGGCTACTTAGCTATCTTGCTAACTCCACCATGCTTTCATGCTGCACCGGCTACAGAAAAATTCTCCGAACAAAGCTTTAAGGACCTCCCATTGGACCCAGTATTAACAGTATTAACAAAGTAATAACACAGCTAGATAATTTGGAAGTGAGATGTTTCTTTTCCCCCATTTATGTCATTTCTAAAACTACAACAGAGCTACAACTGTCGCACACCTTCTGCCAAACTTCTCTGCCACATCCCATTCTTGTGTTTGTATTGCAGACATGAGTAACTCTCCCGGCAGGTGATAACACCTCAAATGTGTCAATGGCCCCGTTATCTCGTTAGATGTCGTCATCTCCTCCGTGACCAGAGAGCTGGTGTCTGCTAGCTTATCCACGCGAGACGCGTGGATATTCTTCACCGCCGTGCATGTTGTGCAAACTCACCGCGTGTGAGCACGACTTCACAGGACGGAGAGGATGATAATTGAAATCCTGAGTGGCAGATTGCTTTCATAGTAAACAAACACTGCATACTGTATCTCCAGTAATTGCTTCTGAAGAGCGGGCAACGGTGTTGCAAAACACACACTGAGCACACATGGGAGCAAGGAATGAAAAAAAGAAGGAAAAAGAAAGAAAAAAGCTCTTTCCTGCAGGGTCATTTACCACGGAACGCTGCACCGGCGGTTGGATCAGGAGCTTCAATGACAGGGCAAAGACACACTTACTCCCGTGACTGACACACACACACACACACACACACACACACACACACACACACACATACGGATTGCACACCGGCATCCAGGCCCTGAGCTCACCGAGCGACTTCCGTCTCTGCCGTCCTTTTTTTGGGAGCGACGGAGCGAGTGTCCCTGCAGCTACACCTGGCCTCCCTCTCTCCTTTCTCCACTCGCTTTGTGTCCCCGGAGCCTCGACCCAGCTCTCCGAGCCCCTTCCACTCTTTCATCTCCTCTCCCCTTTATCACCCTCTATGCCCCCCGCTCCTCCCTCCGACTGTCCTCGCTAGTTGTTCACTCATCCACTTCACTCTCCGTCCCCGAAGGCCCGATTCCCGTTTGTCCATGTCCTCCTTTTTATTTTTTCCCCCTCTTCTACCCTCCTCTCCTCTCAGTGCTTTTTTGTGTTTTATTAAACCTTGCTGCGCGGTGTCTCGGATAACAGTCCGACTTAAAGCAGGAAGTCCGGTCAAACGGCAGCAACTTTTTCTCATTTACTTGACGATACAATTTGTTTTCCTCTTGTGCCTTTTTTATTCAGCTTCAGTCCAACATTAGGCCTCCTCATAGAGGAGACGGTCAACTTGAGACTGTCTCTGCCTTCAGAGCAGCCCGGCCTCCAATAAATGTTTGTATTACTAAAGCTTTAATCTGCCTCCAGACATTTCTCTTCCTTTGATATTCTCTCTCCACTTTTGCATCCACCCTCTCCTGGAGGTCTCTTCCTCTTTCTTCCTCCCATCTCCTCTCTTATCCTGCAGTGTTTCACTTCTACTGTTTTCTTCTCCTCTTCTTTCCCAACTCTTTCCCTCACCTTCCCCCTTTTTCTTCTTCTTCCATCCCCCTGAAGGCGAGCCCTCTGTATTGAGTTATCCCGCCTTCCCTCATGTTGCAGCCCGTCTTAGTGTGACTGTCTCCTGCAATAATCTGTTTCACACAAAGAGGCACTTTGCGTCCCCGGAGCTCTGCGGCTGTGTGCGATTTGGGCCACGGCGCTGCCTCTCCGACCGGTTCACAGCTGCAGAGAACAGAGTATTAACAGTAAACCCCGATAGCTAATGCCTGATGTTAAATTGTTGTACTGAATGTGAACCTGCGGTTTTAAAGCCGTATTGACACGCTCCATTTGAACTATCGAGCATGCATTAAAATGCCTTAGTTTTACTTCGGCTTTTCCAAAGTAAAGCTGCCGGGTACTGAGTTCGGTATTGTTTACCTCGGTTTCTGGGTCAGTGTTGTCCTTCTGAACATTGGGATTTCAAAATAAAATGACTTCATATGTTGCCTTCAACTTAAAGGCGTTAGCAGCCAGCAAAGACTTTTTCCGTGCGTTGCTCATTGTTTACTCTTGGATTTTACTTTGACATGCAAGACTGGAGTTTGGGAGTTGCCGGACGAAGTGTACGACCGGATTGTTTCTAGGGGTGGGGGAAACAATCCATACGGCATAGTATCGCAATATTTTGCGTGCCGATATCAAAGTATCAAACTTTTATTATATAAATTATACACTTTTTGGTCCTAGAATAATCAAATCAATTGCTTTTTCAGTCCTCTGGATGGTGTTATTTTCTGGTGATTTTGCTGCAATAAAAATGATTGAAGTGAGATGAATAGACTGTCAACATATGTGATCTAATGAGATAAAGTTTTCAAAGTTTTCCTTTTGGCACAATATGCAGTGAAAAAAAGGTAATAAATCGCAATATATCACAATACTCAATATATCGCAGTATCGTGATAATCTGTTTATAGAAATGCGGTTATGGTAGATATTTTCCAGCGTGTCATCCTTTTCCGGATAGGGGATTGCTTGTTGTAGATATGTGATGGAGAATTGCTGCTTTATTGTGTTGCTTCTTGGTGTGTCACAATACTTATCCTCATCTGGTGTGCTGTTGGTGGGGGAGCGGTGCAGCCACTGTGGCAGGATTTGATACTTCAAGTGCACTCAATTAATTGAAGCCCATTATCAATAAGAGGCTGCGTATCATCCCTTAGATCGCCCTCTGATTTGATTCAGCAACACACGAGGATCAACAGCGTTAATTAGGGATTTACAAGGAGGTGGCGGCATCAGAAATAAACGTGTGCGTCTGATGCGATCAATTTAAAAAAAAAACACTCTCCTAACGACATGTGCTTCGATTCACTTCCTGGTCCACGGCTGAGGCTCAAATGACCCGCTCATATTGCATTAGCGGGTCATGTATTTCATGGCCCTTTGAGAGAGCACACATATGATAGACAAGGCACGACTTTAGCAGGCATGAAGAAAAAATGAGGTGATGCCGTCCTCTCTCCGAGAGCTAATCACATGTTTGCTCTGACCTTGTGTGGAATGGGTTAGCCTAAACGGATGTGCAGACACACACACACACTCACACACACGCACACGCACACGCACACGCACACACACACACACACACACACACACACACACACACACACACAGGAGCCGGCTGCACAGACTCGCCTATACATTTAAATATCAACGCTCACACACACACCTGCGGGTACACATATTTTTCCGATTACCTCGGCAGACATTTATAGACCCAGTTAATCTAACGGCGAGAGAGGCGCACCGTTCCATATATTTGTGTTTAATTCCAATTAAACCTGGGCTGTGGACAGACTCATTTTCTAAACCAATTACTCTGGGAGGAGATAAAATGCAGGAGCAACCTTTGAACAACCCTTTTTTCTCTCACCGAGATAGAAAAATCCAGATATACACATCTCCCGGTAAACCCAGCTACAAGGCGGCTTGGCTGCAATAAACCGCCGCTGACATTTGTCAGATTTATGTTTGTGGGAAGTGTGACAACGTCCGTCTTTCTTAGGCTGAAACAGCGAATCGAGGTACAGCTAAGTGCGCTCGGAGCTCCATATTAGTCACTCTTCAAGATGATGCATTGTGGGACGGCAGGGTGGCTCAGGGGATACAGCTGTTCCTGGATTATCTCTGTATTATTTGGGGTTTTCTCAAGATCCATTTATTGTAACGATATCTACGGTATATTACTTATTAGTGTCAAAGTTTGTATAATTCAATATATTTTACCTTGACTATTGACACAAAAAATACTATTGTACAGCTAAGGAGTAATTGTAAGTAATTACAACAATATTTTTGCACCATTTATACAGACTAAGATGGTTCATTCTCAACCTTGGGGGCAGCAGATGACGAAACAATCCCACTTCAAGATCCATTTAGTATCCGTTCTGTGGCTCTCTATCATATTGCATGATTCTCATCAACAGATGGAGCCCATTATGTCTTAATAAAACTAATAACTGAGCATTGGCAGGAACACCATTTGAGAAACATTCAGAATTCTGGAAAAGAAAACTAAACCCTCTCCGAGAACATTACATGAAACATTGTGCAATTTTAGGATTATAGTATTACAACCATACTGTATTATCTTACTCTGCCTTCATTGCAGATTTCAAAACCCCCTGATTCTTCACCCACTGACCTTGAAGCTGCCCCAATAATTAAACCTCCTTACCCCTCACCGCCCCTGCAGAGGGCCCACAGAGCCCCTTTAGCTGCAGGTCTTTGATCAGCCGAGACAGGAGCCTCCTAAAGCTCTGCCTTCGACTGCCGTTGGCCCCCCCTTCTGGAGGAGCCCGGCCTCATGGTGCGGCTCCCCCGCTGGTGTGAACCGTAGACCTGCTGGCTGGCAGATCCGCAGCTCTCAGCTCATTGAATAAAAAAGGTGGATATTAATGCTGACTTGAAATCTGGAAACGTGGGTCTCGTACGTTTTATCATTGCATCGTCCTTGTTTGGAGAGCGCTGTCGTAGAATGAGTCGGTTGGTGTGGGGAGTGTTTGTTTGTGACCTTCACCCGTCTGTCTGTACTCCGTGTGACCTTGTGGAGTCTGAAGTGGACACGGTCACTACAGACAAATAATACAATGCAATGCAGACTCTGTGGACTACTTGGACTGCAACTGGATAAATGGTTGACTACGGCACATTTATGCCTTAAGTTACAGTTTCGGGAGGGAGGCAGCTCACCGACAGCTCTGTGACAAATGTCACAATGTGGGATGGCATGCATTATTTTCCAGAGAGACGACAAAGTAACTTCATACCATTTCAACGACTGCAAGCTCATTGTTAAAATTGTAATAATGTTAAAGACGGACAAATCCTTGTGTTGGGTACTGAGGTAGCATTTTGCTCAGGAGCAATTATTGTGTGTTACTATTTACATTATACAAATATTGACAGTTTCTAACATATCTTTATTTACACCGTATGCACACTGAACAATCACTTTCTCCAAAATACAAAAGGTCACAATAGACCTTAACACTGAAAAGCATCATTGTTTGCTATTAAATTGAAAAAGGGAGATGGACTTCGGCTCTGGTTTGCAGGTAAAAGTTCCCAGAACTTTGGTTTAGTGCATTGATCTACACACAGCGTTGTTTCTGTCGTATCAATAAGAGTAAAAGAGTAATCATCACTCGTGCCACTGACGGGCATCGCCCCCCCAGCACCATCATATTAATGTTCTTTATCACTTTGTGTTGTGTCTATTTCCCTTTTCTGTTGAGAATATAACTGGAACTTTTGTTAGCTTTGGCACTGCTGGCCTTTCAATGTAATTTATTAATGCTCTGTAAAGCATAGATAATCCTCACTTTAGATGAGCTCACACAAAATACTTAACTAATACCTAACGACTAGTAACTACCTAAATCATCATGAATTGCAGTATTAAAACACGTTTATAAAGCACATGTTAACCATTAGTGCATTGTCTATAAGTCCTTAATAATTGGTTTGCAATATATATTATTTAATTTACAAATGGGGAATCCATCATTTATAAAGTATGAAAACCCAATCATGAAACGCATAATAGTCAAGCTTATTAATCAATAATAAAACATTTATAACTGTGTTTATGAATTGCATACTAATGAGTTAGTAATGAGTGTTCATGTTGGAACAATGCTTTATAAAGGATGAATTAAGTGTTTATTCATGCTTTACTAATGCTAAATAGTGTGTCGTTATTATAAAGTGTTACCGAATATTGGTACCAACAAAATCCTAACGATACCCATCCCAGCATTGTGTGGCTTTTACATGTCTTCTACATTTATAGCGTATACTTTGAATGGTACTCTGCTGGAAAACCCTTTTGGATTGGAAGTAAAGGTACCGTGTGCCTCTAGTAGAGGTGTCGCCGGGTCCCGTTGACGAGGGTAAGACGGAGCGTGAGATCCACATGCAGCAACCTTCAGTGATGCAGAGATTGTGCAACTCAGAGTAAAAGTCTGAAGACGTCCCGGTTGATCCACGTTCCATCCATCACCTCAAGGTCATGAGTGCCGAGAAGTGGACTAAAGAATTGTGTGTACAAACTGCCAGTATGAGCGTCCTTCATCGGGCGTCTGGGCTTAGTGTCAGGGACAACAACTCCTTTACGCCATTGAGGAAGTTGATCAGGATGCATCCCAGATACGCTTCTGCCGAGGGATATTGGGCATGTCCAAATGTGAGGAGATGCATTTACAAAGCTTATTAAGGGATCTTGGAATGCCTTGCAGAGCTGGAGGAGTGACACTTGATCTACTTTTCCTTATTCTGCCAACACTCGGACCTGATGAGCTGGCAGGAAATGGATAAATGGAGTTTCACATAGAAAAACACAAACAGCCACTTAGGAGAATCATTTGCATCCTTCACATCATCACACATTGCATTCTACTTCACAGCACGTTCTTTTTCTTCTTCTCAAGTCACAGCTGCCGTGACAGTAATCACGTAGAAATGATACTTCTGCTAAATGTAGACAGAGTTTAAGGGCAACGATAAAAGCATTTCCCTCCTCAGGAAGATATCAAACAGCCCCTTTACTGTTTCCATGGGAACAGATGCAAATGACAAAAAAAAAGAAAGAGAAAGGGACATCTTGCTTTTTTTTTTTTTAAAGAACTCCACAAATATGATATCTATTTATGCACACCTGGCGTATGGGAGAAGCAAATACAGAGAGCACCAAACGGTGCACTGCATTCGTCTGTGTGGGTGGGAAACAGGCTTTTTACTCACATAGACATGGAGATATATACAGTATACATATAGATATAGCTATATACAGTATGCATAAAGCTGTAGACCAGTGGAAGAGTGTGAAACATATGGCAGGAATGTCTATTGCGACATAGTGTTCTAAATAGACTAGACTTTCTTTTTAAATATATTTTGGGGCATTCATTTTGATGGTTCTGCTATACATTGTGTGCATGTAGAGAACAAGTCAGGCTTAATGTTGAGTGTTTCTGCTGCATGGCGACATTTCAGTTTATAATCAGAGTATTATGGGATGCCACCCGCGTCCCTAATGCCTCCATGATTGGTGCATTGCAGAATCTCAACAGCAGGTGTAAAAACAAACTATCTGGCATTCAGTACATTGCATAATATGCCAATTCCCCCTTTGACTTTATCCTAAAAACCATCGCAGAGCCTTTTACGCTCGCCTGTCTTTTCCGGTTCTAGGAACATATTTGCATTAAATCTCTTCTAATAACGTTCTTGAATAATTGCTCTGTAATTCATACAAATATACAGTATAGCTTTTGCAAAAGATGAGACGAGTCTAAATGCTGTTACCGAGCATCTATGGGGACATCTTTACTCCCTCATTAGCCTCCCTAAAGCCTCAATTACTGCAAAAGGCCACTCTTGTCACCGTGTAAGGGATGTTAATTCCTCCTCTGAAATGGCAGATTGTTGCATGATATATTGCATTTGAAATGCGGATTCATCGAGGCCTCAAGAGGACTAGAAAGATGTGAGGGAAACGAGCAAAGGAGTAAGTGGGCCGGCCATTTAAGACGTGCCAGAGAAGTCCAACCCAGTTCTGCAGTCTGGATCAAATAGATTGCATTTAAACTCGACGAAGTCAGGGATTTCTAGAGGCAGTCGAGATTAAAAATAGAAAAGAAAAGAGATGGCTGGCGGGTGAAAGAGAAGTAAATAATGTATCACATTAAACTGGACTCATATGCACTTTGTGGGTCTCACATTAGGGGCGTGGCCTTTTTCATACGCGGCATCATTGTAATCTTGTTACATCTGAATCCAGAGATCCAGAGATGTGGGGATTATCTGTGAATCGGCCTCCGTGCGGCCCGCCGTCGAAGCCCCCCCGGTGGAGGATTTACAGTGAGTGGCAGATACAGAGAAAGTATCTTCTGGGAACCACCCACCACTCTTTGTAATCCTGTAATGTTTTTAAAAATAACTTTATCTCTGGGGAAAACTCTTTCAAAACTCAATCCAGCTCAAGGGATATAGAACAAAATGAACAACAGTTAAAAATGCATTATTATTGAGATAAAATGAGCATTGCAGAGTGTCAGTATGAGAGACTGACCAATGAGAGAATAGCGATCCAAAGATCAATGTCCGATTACTGAATATTGGGAAGTCCCTCGACGATCACACGCTTTAAGACTTTATCACAAGGTCTTATCCTTATTGTCTTTTCCTTATTGTATTTTTTAAAGGCTCCTCAGGCATTTCCCTATTGTTGGTTTGTAACCTGAGGTTGCTCACTTTCTTTCTTTGAATCTAACCATCCATTGATCCATTTTTATCTCCCTTTCTCTTTATTCCACACAGACCATCAGCATTATAAAAAACAATCATTTTTACCAAATTTCTGTTTGAAAAAAACAAAAAAAACTCTTGTTTATCTGTAGTCTTTAACTCTAATGTAAACCTGCCTGAATGAGTCCTGTTGAGAAGTTATTTTGACATTCCTTTGATCTTTTACTACTCTTTTTCATTGTGTTGTTCATACAATGGTATCAGAGCAGGCACACACACACACACACACACACACACACACACACACACACACGGCTGTCTGCAAAATATGATGAGGCCCATTATAAAAAGTGACTGAAGGTATTTTCACTGCACATGTTTTGTTGTGGAACAGGAAGTAGATAACTACTTCGCCAGTGTGCGTTTGTGTGTTTTGGGTTAGTCATTCGACTGCCCCCCTTCACTGGTGCCGATTTAAATATCTCAACTATTTGACAGATTGCCTTTTTATTCTGGTTAATATTGTCATCATCCAAGAAGGATGTTATCTTCTATATTTGTTTTTTTGTATATTTTTTGTATATTTAATATAAATACAGTATATGATTATCACACGTATTACACAGTGTTTGCAGGACACGTTGCCCAACATAGACCTCCGAAGCTTCTTTTTCTACTTTTCTTGGCATAAAACTAAATGCATGAAAAAAAAACACATGGCTGCTGACTGCAAAAAGACCAGTTGAACACCAATAACACGCTTCAGATTAAATGCCATCACGTTGTCTTGGAGTGTGCAGATTTAAGTGCAAGTTTATTATTAAAGGAAAAAAATCTATGATTTTGTGACGTTGCAAAGCTTTCATTTTCAGTGGAATGCACAAAACATGAATATTTGTGTTGGCCTGTGTGTGTGTGTGTGTGTGTGTGTGTGTGTGTGTGTGTGTGTGTGTGTGTGTGTGTGTGTGTGTAAGGCAGTGCCTTGAGCTCATTACAGCAGCTGATGAATAGATTGTTCGCTTGGGTGGAAGAGGAGGTGGTGGTGGTGGTTTTCCGCCCGAGGAGGATGTTCCATCCCAAAGAGCAGGTGGGACTCGAGCACGCGGCCCCTCTGAGCCCTGAAAACACTTCCCCGGGTAGCTAATGACGGTCTCCAACTAGGCAAACACCGTTCATCATGATACACCCGCTGGCAGGCTGATAGAGCGCTGGGACAATATTTGGAAAGAGCTTATTCTCGATAGTCTGTGTGTGTGTGTGTGTGTGTGTGTGTGTGTGTGTGTGTGTTTTCCAAAGGGCTGCTTCTTTTTTCTAATGCTGTGTTTCCCAGAGAGCTGCTGGATGCATTGGTGATCTGTGTCGCTGTTCAGTTGATGGCTGATGCTCTAGCGTACACACAGTAACACTGCGGCGTACCTCTCGGCCGCAGCTTCGTGGCTCACTTTTAGTGTTTATTACGGTGTGTTTGGCGTAGTACTGCTAACGCCGAAAACAAACTACCAGAAGAGCCATTTGTTGCGTATGTCACCGCTTGTTTTTTTAGTTGGATTGAGGTGCTTCACAACGCTTTACATCCCGTTGATTGCGTACGTCACCACTTGTTAGTGACTCAGGTCAGTTGTTTTGGAGGGTTTGTTTGGCTAACCGCTAACATTAAAACTACCAGTACATTGTGCATTACCTCTCGGCTGCTGCTGAGTTAGATTTAGTTTTTTCATTTTGAAGCGTTTTATACAAAGACTTTAAGCCGATTGCCAGCATATATATGTTGCCGCTTGTTTCTGAGTGTTTTACGACGCCTTACAGGCCAAATGACGGGCTAAAGGATTGCAGGTTTCATTCATTTAATTAAACAACTACAGCAGTGGTCGTTGCTTTCACACCTGGCGGAGATCTGCATGGTACTAAGTTCCCCTTTCTAGTCGCTCATGAAAACGACTCACTTGTATTTTAGAGGCATTTCTTTTAAAAGTCTTTAAACTCTCTGCCGTTCTGGTTTTCAGTGTAGAGCCAACGTGACATTTGAGAGACTTTCATTATAATTACTCTTTGAGGAAAGTCATTATGCAGTGACAGTAATAGTATTGGTTTAATGCTACTTCTCCAGTCATATTTCTTCTGGAGTCTAATATTTTAAAAAGCGATGCTACTTTGGCAAATTTGTTCTTACTCATTTTCTTGGGCTGAATTCAAAGGAGGACGTCAGCTGTGACAAGTCTAATTCACTTTGTCCTTCTCCAAGTACGGACATACATCATTTCCTCCCAGATGCAGGGACACGAGCCGACACAGATTCCACCCCTGTAACCTGATGAACTAATCGGCTGTAATGTCAACATGAAGTAACTGCACTTTGACTTTGTCTGGAGGAAGTTCATCTTAACCCTAGAACACTAACGTCGGGTGATTTTTACACGTGCGATTGTGGTTACGTTATTATTTTGTGTAGCTTCATGCCGCTCACTGACGTTATTGAAGGTAGGCGTGTCTCTCTGCTCCAATCCCTGGTTTTTACAACAGGCACGTGTTCGGGTAAAATATACCTGACGTTAGTGATAGAGGGTAAAGAAAATTTGGGTGGACATTACCATTGCAGGGAGACTTTTCCTTCACAGAATAAGGCTCACATATCTCAGGAACGGGTGGACCAAAGAACAAGTTCATAGCTCCATTATTTATATTTTTAATCATGTTTTATAGACGATTCCCTAATTTTTCACCCGATTTTGAGTATTTTTCCAGGGTCCTCCCATGATACCTGTTTTTCTATTGGCTAAAATGTTATAGGGTAAAATAAAAGAAGAGTACTTCAATTTGCCTTGTATTGTTGTATTTTTATATATTTGGATGAGAAGTATTTTTTATCAGATACATTATATCGGGTAAAATATACTCAACGTTAGTGATGGTGTTACTATTTGTAACTAATTGCTTCCTTTAGTTGTTCCAAACCCAAACAGGACCCAAACCTGAAATTATCGGTGAGTCAATAGTAATTTTGGTGTCATCAAAGTTCAAATGGCATCAATTTCACCGACTTAAAATCAACCAGAACTAAGGTGCAAACACTCTGAAGGTTAAATGTGCCCCCACGAGGTGCTCTTTAGGTCAGTGTCTAAAGGTAAATAGCCTCACCTACTCATAGTTATTAGTGTTGGGTTGCCACCCTCTAATTTGAGTTGTGTCACCACCGGCAGCTTCGCCCCTACAAACAGCCTGTTGTCACGCCATCCGGCCCCCGGTGGTGAAATGACCTTCAAACTCCATTAAAGCTGCAGTGGCACCCCATCGGCCGCTGCAGGTGTTTGCAAAAAAGCACCATCACCAACCACGAGCTACATCACAGCACCTTCCCCTTCAACTTCTAACGGCTCCCAATACATCTTTTTCCTTCCTCTGCAATTTTCTTTTGCCTCTTTATGAGTTAATTATTCTCTTTTCATAGGAGTTCAGTGAATTTGCTAAAGGCTCAGATTTTCTAATATATGATTGCCTTTAATTTGGTGAACTAGTCATAGATATGTTTCTACTGTTGCTTTTCACTAAGCTGCATCAAATATCTAATATGTAACGCGGACCACTGCAAAATTAGAAGACATGAAACTTGTGCAAAAATGAGTTATAAAAAATTAGCTATTAAATAATAATAAGGCAGTATTTTTTGTATATGTTTCCTTAAAGTAGTCTAATTGATCATTTCTTAGTTTCTCTAAATGACTTCCCCCAGAATCCATCATGACTGTGACCAAGAGCAGACGTGGAACGTTTTCTACAGGCGGCTGTTGGAGAAAAGCTTTACCCGTCAAAGAAATGATTCCAAAATATTTCATGTGGACGTCTCTCATTATCGCCGACACCTTCTCGGCTCAGTGTGCTTTCCTCCAGGGCCAAAGGTGCCCCCTTCTCCTTTAATAGCCCACAATTGAGCCCAAATCGTGCATGGGGAATGAGCTTGAAAGCACCGTTTGATGACATTTTGTATTAATGTTTCCTTGGAAGATGTCAGATCTGGGATTCTGGAAACTGATCAATCTGCATATATTCATGGCAATTGTATGGTAATTTAAGAGGGAAGCCTTGCATTCATAAATGCTGCTCATCAATCACAATGACACATTTAGAATTCAGTAGAAGAACATGTGATCCAGATGGCCTACTTACCAAGTGCACGGCTACCCACAAGAGCACGGATTCAACTGGTGAAGCCACGGGAGGTCCTCAGATCGTACTCAAATAAAGACAGATTTACTTTTTTGGGACTGAAACTCATCACTTGAACAGCTTGTTCCATCCCATCTCTTCTTTCACGACTCAGAATTCAATGTTGTCCGGACGAGATTGGAACAAGTTTGATCTCATTTCCAATTTCAGAAGACTTTGCTCCCGACAAAAAGGTCTGTAATGGATGGTCGTCCAATTGAGAATACATTTCAAATGTCATCGCACAAAATTGCTATCATTCTTTTTTTTTTACACCTTTAACCCTAGAACACTAAAGTTACAAATAGTAACACCATCACTAACGTCAGGTATATATCCAATATAATATACCTGATAAAAAATATGAAATGGAAGTACTCATCTCTTATTTTACATGCTCATAAAACGAAAAACAGGTATCATGGGGGGACCCTAAAAATAGGCTCAAAATCGGGGGGGAAATTAGGGAATCGTCAATGAAAAATATAAATAATGGAGCTATGAACTTGTTCTTTGGTACACCCGTTCCTGGGACATGTGAGCCTTGTCCTGTGAAGGAAAAGTCTCCTTTCAATGGTAATGTCCACCCGAAATGTTTTCACCCTCTATCACTAACGTCGGGTGAAAATCACCCAAACACGTGCCTGTTGAAAAAAACAGGGATTGGAGCAGAGAGACACGCCTACCTTCAATAAGACACGCCCACCTTCAATAACATCAGTGAGCAGCATGAAGCTACACAAGGACCCACACAACTCAGACAAAAGCAACATAATGAAAATAATGTAACCACAATCGCACGGGTAAACATCACCCGACGTTAGTGTTCTGGGGTTAAGAAGGGAACTAAAGACGGAAAAAAAGCAATGAAATAGTTCAAATAAAATAAATAAGCACTTAAATTAAAGAAAACGTTTGCCAGTGACAACACACACACACACACACACACACACACACACACACGCTGCACTACACAGGCGGCCACTAAATGTGACGCTGGACTCCTGGAGGAAAGAGCAAACAATTAACCCAAGATTGATGTCGGTTCCCCCCCAACAAAGTGGGTTTGGAAACTGTTTACCCGGGCTGTAAATTAGATCTTTGGCATGACAACTTGGCAGCATTCAGAATGGATCACCAGGTGCCCAGACATCTGTGTGATTCCCTTCAGGGCGAGAGCGGCGTGGCGCACATGCATAGGAATGAGTGTGCGATGTGAGCGTTGTTTACAAGGAGCCATGGAGAACGGGTTCTGGCAAAAGCCTCGGCACTAAAAAACACACAGATGGAATTTGGGAAAAGGGACAACAGAATGAAGAAATAGCAGAGCAGTCGGGGGGCGGAGCAGGAAGGGAAGCAACGGGGGAGTACCAGACTGAAACAAAGTCAACGTGTGTCTCAGCCTGATTAAATCATAAAGTAGCTGCAGCAGCAGCAGCGGTGGCATACGCCCGGTCATGGACTGGCACTGCAGCACGCCGAGGAGGATGAAGGCTCGCCAAGAGCTTCGGCGATGGAAAATAATTAGAGGTGGGCGGGAGACGGACAAATAGAGAGATGCTGAGTCTCATTCCCACCATTTTCAGTCTCTCATATGCTCAAGTGGCACTCCATCAGAGCGCAAACAAACAGAACCGGATTTATTATCCGGCTCTTCGCTCACGCGTCCCCAAAAAAACTGCTGCGCGTTTTGCATTTTGACAACGCATTCAATAAGGCACAGTTTTGTTTAATTTCGCCCCCCTATCGGTGTCACAATATCAAACAGGGACTGTTGTGGTGGTAATTTAATCTGGAGAGTTTATTGTATAAAAAAAAAGTAAATATTGTATAATTCAGAGGGATCCTGAAGTAATGGCAGGGAGTAGACACAGTGAATATACATTTTTACTCAAACATTCAACAAATGAATTGATATTGCAGGAAATGATAATGAAGTATTACAGGTAGAGATGCGCTGTTTGCAATTTCCTTTTTTTCTTTTCCGATTTTGGTTCCAATTTACATCCGAAGAATTTAAGAACTATACTCAACAGAAACTTTACATTTTAATTTTTTCAACCATTAGTGTGAAGTCAGAGTAAAGCGTCTAAAATCCTTCATGATATTCTTTTACTTCATATTGTCATTTATATTAAAGAACAAACAATTCTGAATAGTAGGAAATAAATGCAAAAAAAAACGTTAAAAAAAACGTAAAAGAAATGCAAAAAAAAATACATTAGAAGTTGTAAGTATATATTATAAAGTGCTAAGAACTAGTGTTAGGATGTGAAACAGGTCATAATGGTCTATTGTATATATTTATATTGCAAAACTACATTTTACGAGAGGACACTTGAACGCATCATGAAAGTGTTTTAGATTACATTCCACTCATTTTACTGAATTTAGTTTGAGCGCTTCATAATTGCAAAGTCACCGAAACCTGTGTTAATATTAGCTGGTATGAGAAGGTGTGTGTGTGTGTGTGTGTGTGTGTGTGTGTGTGTGTGTGTGTGTGTGTGTGTGTGTGTGTGTGTGTGTGGGATGCTCTCTTAATGCAACGTCTGCATCTTTAATGACGTCTCTGGACTCTGCAGCCTTTTGGACGCGGACACTTTTTTCTTTTTAACCTTTATTTATCGTTGCTCTCCCCCTCGGGAAGCGCTCGGCACAGACTCAGTCCAACCCTAAGCGGCTCCAGTAGAACAGGTGGTGGTTAAGCGCCTTGCACAAGGACACCTTGACAGCACTGGTTAAAGAGAGAGGGGGGTGGGGAGTATTACTCATCATGTTCTGAAACCAACCAATTTTTTTCTCATCTCTCCAGGGCATATGACCCCCAAAAACCTTTTCATCACAATCTTGTTTCTCATTTGGTCTCCTGTTCAGAATTCCCCAGTCAGGTTGTGGTTTTGCACCAGTAGCCTTGTTTTCTGGCAACATACTGTCCGTCATTTCAGGACAGACAGTATGTTTTTAAAAATCCAAGGTGATTTTCAAGCTAAAACTATTCCACTCTGCTAATGCTGCAATAAGTACAGCAATGCATCGTACAACAATCAAACATATGTTTATTCTCCCGCTGGTTTTGGGCAGGAGGGTGAGACGCTGAAAGCTGTCCTTGTTGGTGCATTTGAGGACAGCATAGAACAAGAGCCTTGTGTTGTTATATTATGTCTTTTGTGACCTTGAACGCAACAGCGTTGCGTTTTCAAACAGTAGCATTATCAGACAATTTATATAACTTTGCAAGAAACAAAACTGATTCTGTGCAAGTTGATGCCTTCTATACCGTACTGCAATGGACTGGAACCAATAGCTGGCTGGAAGGAAGGAAATCAATCTAAAGACTAATGGCACACTTTGAAAATAGCCGCAGGTAACGTGAACCGTACATTATTTGGAGTCAATGAGCTAAAACGCAGGTGGAGCCTTTTAAGGCTCGATACAAACCAAACAGAGGGCCCAGGAACCGCTGACAATAACAGACGTTTCAGTGGGTTTTGTTCGTAGAAAGTAGGAATACTGCACGATACGAGGAAATTCTGCGATGTGCAATGACATTGTTCAGCTGTTGCAATGACAACATGGCATAGTCCCAGGTCCTGTTTCATACCGGCCCCTAACGTAGACCATGGATAAAAGTCTGCAATTGGCTGTGTTTCTCAACCGGTAGTCTCCTCCCCTTTTGGCTACTGGTGTGATTTATTTTCTCTAAGCCGTTGTCCTCGGGTTAAAGGTGGCCCACAAAACTGTTTGCAGGTCTTACCCGGTACCGTATTAGTCCTCAAACGTCCCTCCCATCTGTTTTGTAAGGAGCTTTGTGTCTGCTCACATCATATAAAAAAAAGCAGTTTTCATTTGTTTTAATGGACTCAATTATTCAAATAGAAATGACTCCATTTCACCTCCTGCATGGAAACTTTTTTTTTTTTTTTCCTTTTAACATAGATTAAACCCAGAATCGCCACAATGTTGCACCGAACTTCCAGATTGCTTTCCAGCGATATGTGCAACACTTCTCCCCCAGACGCCGGAGACAATACCAGGGAAACTTATGATTATTGATATTAAAATGTGGCTTCAAGAGGTCTTGTTTGTCCACGAGTCTCATGTGGTCCCCTACTGCTGGTCCTGGTCTAGTCCTACCTGTTCTGGAACACCTGTTTCCTGATCCTCCTCTCTAATGCTAATGAGACGAGTTGCTCCTCGTTTAGAGGATGAGAGGCTCCTCAGCGGGGATCTACATTGATATGCAACTAAATTACACATTTGACTTCACATCCCATGTAGAATATGTTCCGGAAGGCAGAGGACTGCCAATTAGGTTTTTTAACTGGTGTCAGCAAGATTTTTAGTGATCTTATGAAATACAATTTCCTCACTTCCTCGTCTTCCTTATCTAACAAGTCTTTTTTTTTCTAATCTTAAAAATATTAAGTCAGTCCAACTGTGAACTTCACTTCTTTTGATTTATCCGGCATATTAAAGAAAACCCGACACTCATCTGCTGAGGCATTTTAAAATCTGATGGAGGAAAATGACTTTTCCGAACCCTCACATGACAGCGTGCTGAAACCAAGATTGGATGCAGAGTAATAAAAAATGCATTGTCTGATGAAGCGTTGCTGAATTAATCAGTTCAGTCAAATGAAAAGCATTCGTTTTGAGCAAGAATATAATAAATTCTAAGCCCGATAAGTAGACTTTTAATTTTTATTGACACCTGCATCTAAAGCGTCTCATTAAGACTCCTAATTTCATTAGAGCTGCCGAGAACACCAAATGATCAGCATTGAGTGTTGGATTAACATAATCTATGTCTGTCTGTAGGATTCAGTGGAAATTACATAAAATTTGGAGCAGCGCTTTAATGCAATTGTGGGTACTTAATTAAAGCAATATTAAGATGGATGCTGCTGGGAAAGCGACGCCGACACAGACCGTGAATATGTATTAATTAGAGGAACCACATGTGGCAACATTTACCTGTTCTATTTTCATATGAAATAATAGAAAGTCCCATTTTGCATGTGACCGTGAAGGTTGCTTGTGAAGAAATGATGCACGATGCAGCGGATGATTCAATGAGCTAATATAATTAACTCAGGATTTCACAACATTACTTTCTAAAAGTGCTGAGCCTCAATTTTGAGGATAATACTCGTCCTATCGAGCACAATTATTGGTATGTGTACTTCTGTCTTCCAATCCCTGGAGACGGTGGCCATTGATCCACTGTTTGGGGTAGTAATTGCTCAGATTTTCCTCCTTCATTATTCATTAATTGCTCCCTGTCGATTAATTATTTCCAGATGATGAATAAGCTGCGGAGACACGGGAGTTTGCAGTAAACGCAGATCATGCCTCCCCGTGTGTGGACACCAGAGATGGCTCCCTGCTATGGTGGGACTTACTGGGAGAGCGGGGCCGCCACTAACCATTTTTAATGAGACCTCTTCTCATAGTGTCTCTGTAGGTTCAGAGAGAGTTGAATTGGTGGTGTGATTACTCGTAGTGTGTATGGTGGTAGAAAACCACAAATGAAAACACTGGAATTACTGTATCTCTGAAATACGGCACACGGCGGGAGAGGGAGCGCTCAGATTCTGTACTTGAAGTCTCATTTCTTTATACTAATGCCTCTTTATGACCTTCATAAGTAAACAAGACCAGATTGTCTATAGTTCTATATACTTATTCGTAATGCTCGTCACCGGGTCGGTTCACCAGAAACTTCTCCAGCTGGTCCCCCAGCAGCGTCCTCAGACACAGAGCCGGCTTCTCTGCAGCCTTCAACCTGAAGTTGGAAGCTACTCCTTCCCGGAGCTGCAGCATCTCCTCGCTGCTCCTCCTGGTCCCTGTATGCCTGTAGGGGTCCACCACCAACACCACGCTGCTGGAGGCCCAGGCCGTATGGCTGGACCCGCTGGAGGGAAGGGGGGTCCGGGAGAACCAGAACCAGGACTGAGGGGGTCAGACTGTCAGACCCCTGCTGCAGTACAATTAGTAGTTTTCTAAAGGGACCCTGGTGCTCAGAGACACTACCGCTTTCATCCACAAGGGGCAACTTCAAGGATGAACATCATGATGTAAAAAAAGTTTTGATTCAGCGGAAGTAAATGTCAAAGTAGAAAATGTACTTAATTGAACACTTAGCTATCAAAGTTAAAGTACTCGTTAAAGTACACGCTTTCAGATAATTTGGAAGGAGAAAATGATGAGAGAGGGAAAGGAAAGAGGGAAAGAAATCCGGCTGATCGAGGGATAAGGACGGCACAACAGGATGAATGGAAGAGAAAATAAGTGATACAGGAAGGATGTAGGAAGGGAGGGAAGGACAAAAGGAAATGCAATGGAGGAAGAATGAAACACAATGCTGCAACTAATTATTATTTTGTAAATTAATCTATACACAAATATTTGTGTTATTAACCGTTTAGTCGATTAGATGCCAGAGAATAAGTCCACATTGCTGGTTTTGTGTCTCGTTAGCGTTGCAGCTCTCACGTTGTTCTGGAGAAATTGCGCTCATACCTCCCATCATGCACTGGGGCTTTGGTGCGTACATAAAGTACACCGTGCTGAACCGTGTTTCCCCAAAGCTCTCAAATGTGTCACTGCTACCAGCAGCCGTCCTCCAGGAGGCATCGTGTTACATCATGTTGCACCGTGCTGCTCCACTGCTTCCCCATGTTTTAATTTTAATACCCCGTTTATTTTTTTGTTTCTTCAGCCATGTCTTCAAAATCTACCTCAACTATTTCACACAGGAAGCATGGGTTGTAAGAGCGTGCCGCTCACTCAACAACTGCAACTTCCAACTGTGGGCGTTTGCATGTCTGTTGCAGAAAGCCAATCTAGTTAAATAGCTCAGGATCCGAGGCTCTGAAACATGTCATTCTAGTTGACAAGCTGCTGACTGGAGGTGTGTGTGTGTGTGTGTGTGTGTGTGACCCAGATTGCTTCCCAAAATGAGCTGAGAAGGCGCCGTGCAGGAAACAGGAAAGCCAACATGAGGCGAGGACACAACACGTGTTATTTGTTTGCGTTGTGTTAATTTCCTCCTCCATTAGTTCTGTTCTCGCGGTGACGGCCGCTCGCTCTGCTGCTGTTCTACCTGCTGGCAGAGAGGAGAACCCCAGTTTAAACCTCTAATGAGTCAACATGCACCTCGGGGCAAATCATTTGGTGTGCAGTGGATCTAATGCCATTTCCTTTTTCCCTAAAAAATACATAAATAAACAATACGACATGGAACACAATACGGTCAATATGGTGAATCATTAAGCAGAAAGGCATTGGATTTGTAATTTAGAAATCTAACAATTGCATAACTCATCCCATTTGTTTGGAGTTTTACAATTCAGAAATGTTTTATTAATATTCCTATTGGCTATTAAAATAAAATACTGCCTCTTTATATGAAACAAATTAATGTTTTGCTGCTGGACAACTTTATGCTTTGTATAGAAACTTTATTATCATTTACCATTGATTCCTCACTTTATAAACAAAGCAATAAAAAATGTTTCCAATCATATAGCAAGGGACGTTTTAAAAGTTAGAACATCTTCAAGGTCGCAATATTGCAAATTGTTTGCTTTCCATTCTTTTTTTCCCCAGGTGTCTAAAATATGTTGTGTATGTACTTAATCAAATGCAGAATATATAGCCGACTTGAATTAAATTCACTGGCAACATGTGTTACATTCCATAGAGCATGGTGTCATAGAGAGGAAGTTAAAGGGAAGTTTAGGACACACGGTTGTTAGCAGAACTGCTTCAGAGGCAAAAATAATGCTCCCGGTTCAGATGGAGCCAAAGAGAGAATTGTATTTAAGCGAGTAGCATTTGACAAAGTAGAACATTACAGCTCATCAACCTCAGCGGCACTGATGGAGAAAACCTGAACAATGTGAAGTCATCAACTGCCCCCCACCCCCACCAGTAATGAATTTAAAGAAGGGAAAGAGGGGACAAAATATCTTAACCTTTATGTGACAACAAGTAAATGACTGTACTGTAATTATTGGGAGGGGAAATAAACTAGCACATTATCAGCTGATTGCGTTGTCTCTCGTTAGCTCGGGGCGCACTCACTGTAATTGAACGCCGCCATCAAAGTTGAAATTAGCTCCCTATGTTTGCTTCCTCTAATAGTCATGAACGCACCATCGCTGTTGCACGATCGTAGAGAATCAAATAACAAACGACCAATTCATCTTTGGGAAAACATCACAGACTTAATTCATTTCATTTTTATGAATTGATACAATGAAATTAGGTTAATATTAGAGATAAATCACACACTTCCTGTTTGCAGCTATTTTTCTGCTATAAGTGATAGAATTACTCAACTACCTTTTTACTCAGCACTGCTATTAACCAGAAAATATATTGGGCATCCCAATTTAAGGGACGAATGAAGGAAACATCATGACCGTGGCCAGAGGAACATCAAGATCCAGATCTCCCATCATCCCCCCGGTCCATCCACAGCTTTCCACCCTTTGACAGCGATGGTACAAACTGGTAAACTAGACGTATGAATGATGGTCACACGTCAGTGTCACAGTGTTCAGGGTTTGTTTTACACTTTCACGGCTGATGTGTAGCGAGATGTTGAAGCTGCAACATTCAGGCGGAGGAAGAAGAAAAGAAGAGTTTCCTGTCAGACTCCCACGCATAATACTTCATCCTTTGCCACTGAAGCAAAGTTGTGACCTATAGAGAAAGAAACAGATGAAGAGTCTTCTCAAGGCGTACGCTCATAGACAGAATTTAGATGAAAGATAACATTCTCAGATAAAAGGGATGAAGCTTTTTTTTCTCTTTGACTGAGAAGAAAGAATAATGTGTTCAGAAGAGATAGAAATGATCTGTGGACTCTGTCATCGAAGGAATCGTCTCCGAAATGTTGTTGACAACATTATGTACGGAGGCCGAGTGATGTCAGTGTCCAGTGCTTGCTGGATCCTCAGCTCATGGCCGAGACGCAACATTATCTCTATAGAGTCTGCCAGCGCGGATCCGCGTGGTACGATGTTTACGCCATGTTTCTATTAATAGTTCCGCAAAATGTGGTTAAAATGTTACCGGACGCTCCAAACTCTTCACTTCCGCGTCCTTGTTCCCGTGAGATTGTATGTGATTCACAGAGCGATCTCTGAGCCTGTGACGTTTGTGTCGAGCTCCGTGCCTTTCACCGTGATTTGTCGATTTGTGTGTCCGTCAACATTTTATTTTAACCAATGAACACTCAGGAAATCTCAGGAACAACTTCTACTGCAAAAAACATTAAATTGTTCAGCTTTAGGGCCATATTTATCTCATTACACTTGTGCCTTAGGACAATAGTTCCTCATTATATAGAGAGCTGAGATTGTTCTGCAAATTTTGATATAACACATGGGTATGTATCTCATATGCAAAGTGCCTTTAAAAAAAAAGGTGACATTATGTAAAATCGAGAAAATGACCCCAGACCTCAGGGGGTTAAATTTGGTCTCATTTTGCAATTACTTGATGGAAGGTTAATCCAGCCATGCATTGAACTACATAATACACATGTAAAAAGAGAAAATTGCACCATGCAGTATACAATAATAACACGTGTTTTCAATGTTACGGCTCAACTGTAAACCGTGTTACATAAATCAACCACCAGGGCGTAGAGGGTGGGCAAGTACACGGTCCTCTCCAGTAACAAGCAGCACTTTTCAGATGCTTCATGACTTATGTCTCCTGTCTGTCAGGAATAGAGGACGATGTATTGCAATGTTATGAGTACCCATATTTTCCTCGCCCTTTAATAATAAGCATGTGACTTGGACGCAGGAGAACGCGGTTGTTTCCTGTTTCCTACCGACAGTCAGAGTTGTGATTGTAGCCTTTCCCCAACATTTACCAATCAATTTATGTGCCTCAGCCCATGAGAATGTTTACTTTTATTATGTTTTACGTATCTAGCGCTTTGGGTGACACCGATAAGGACGTTCTCCTGTTCAACAGTGTCAAATACTTCAGTACATACTGCTCTAAAAATGTGTCTAAAAAGGACGACAAAACGTCATCCTAGTCCGCCTTCACAGCCTTGTGTATACTCACGCTCATACAGGTTTACTGCGTTTATAGCCTAACGTTCGCAAAAAAATCTAACATCTGTGTTCATGTGTGAAGATGACCGTGTTTAACAAAATTATCATAAATATCATAAACTTGTGTTTGCGACAGAGTTGGGAAAACCCCGTTTGGCTTTTTGTCGAGGGAACCAGTGGAATGCTAGTTTCATCATGAAAGGTCAAAAAGACGTCCTCCCTGTGGAGACGTACAGGAAGCGTTCAGCGTTTCAGTCTCCTCCCACTTTGAGTTACTCAAAATCGTCCATTCTTTCTGTGCCTCCCAAAACTTTTCCCAGCAAGGTCAGCTCTGTATCCGGGCAGGGTGATGGAGGATGTTGGTCCTGGTGTTTCTGTCGGCGGTGGGGTTCAGTCGGGCCACATGCGGCCCGAGGCAGCACCGTCTCCTCCGGTCTGCCCACCCAAGCAATTTCAAAGCCGTATTCTCCGGGGATCCTCATCATCAGGCCTCAGCGAGGGCTGTGGAAGGCCTCCAGATTACTGTAATTTACACTGCAGGTGTGGGAGGGAGAGAAGGACGGATGCGAAAAAATGTAATCATCGCCTGAGCTTGTTCCCGGGCCTCAATCTATTAGCAGTAGTGCAGGCTGGGTAATTATTTTCTTTTCTCCAAATCCGCTTCACCTGGGGCCGAGGGTGCCAGTGCATCTGTATTTATATTCTGGGTCTGATTATTCTTTCTGTTATTGTTGTTGACCCGGCCCCGAACAGAGTCTGTTATTATTTGTTTATGGGTCCTACAGGTCGTTACAGTCCAAGACTCATGAGGGCCACTTGAGTCTCCATTAGGCAGAACTCTGTTGCTGTTGCTGCCAAAACCTCATGCAGGTAGGAGGCAATCTGCAGTTTGAGCAGCAGGAATTAGTGATAAACCACATATTGTGCTATTGAGCATTAAAAACATAAAGCAGAAAATGATGAATTGCATTGACTGTGGTTATGGCATTGTACATTTCTGCAGGAAGTACCTTTGAGAATGAGGCAATTGGATGAGCTTCCTGTTGCCGGGTGGAGAAGAAGGGAACTCTGTTTGCTCTTTATTAAGTTGCACTCATGTTTGGAGTGTTCACTTGTTTTATATTTGTTTACTGTTCAAATTTAGATTTTAAAATGTTGTTCTCGGATATGAAACACGTCTGTATGTTTTTAAAGCTTTTAAGTGTATTAAATAATAGTATCATCTACTTGTGTTTGGCAGAGAAATTATTTTCTGCAATGTTCCAAAATCCAGTTGAAAAATCCTATTTTTATTTTTTTTACTTCCACGGTTGACCTACAAAAATACTTCATCCCTGCAGCAGCAGCGATCATTTCTATCTATTATGATGTTGTGCTCACTCTCTCAAGTGTGCACACAACTTATTATCTGTAAATACAACAGGTCAGAGCTGATCAGGAGGTCACTGCTTATATACAACAAGTGGTTTTGAGAGCTGAGGAGCACTCCGTCAGACACGACTTGCCCAAACCGTCGGGACACCCAACAAGGTGTGTGCTCTGCAATCTTATTGGAGGCAAAGAACCGCCCGATGCACGGAGACTAAAGTACTTCTCGAAGATAAAGTGCGATACCGATGTTTCCGTCCCATGGAGTCACCCGTTGGGTGCTTGCTGCTTTGAAAGCAGCCGTCTCAGCTCTTCGAGTCCCAGCCTCGGTCGCTCCTTAGTAGAGGCCACACTGTGAACAATAGGCAACACAAAATATGATCTCTAATACACAGAGTTTAAAATACTTCACCTCTCTTGAAATAAATCACAGTTATAAACTGTTATAACTACCTCGACCACAGAACCCAAACTACTAATTAAGTGAGTAATTACACGTTGATGAGGAACAAGCGTTCAAGCTTAAAAAGACCAGTACCTGCTTAATATGTAATCATTAACACTAAAAAGGGGGGAAAAAGAAAAGTGTGAAATGCATCGACACCAAACAATATTGTAACGCAAGTGTCAGCAACATTTATTATAATACTGAGTATATTATTGGTTCAAAGGAGAACTTCATCCAAAGTGCAGTCGTGGAGCCCAGAGTTGCTGCTCCGCTCTGTAAATCACACTCCTCCTCTGACTGACAGAGTGAGAGAGTGAAAGAGAGTCGGCTCCAGAGAGAGAAAGGGAGGAAGGACGAGATACAGGGCTGATGTGTAGAGTGCTGATGTGCACTTTGAGAAGGCATCTTCGAGGCGATGAGCTTGCAGATAGACGGGCGAGCCGGGGAGGGAGCTCACTCACACTGTCCTCTCTCTCTCTCTCCTTCAGCAGCCTCCTCCTGTTGCAACACGTTTCTCATTCAGTCGGCTCCAAGCTGCACAGACTGATAAGGTTCCCAAGCTCACGCTGATCCACTCCGCTCAATGTATGGGACGAGGAAATCTAGAGACGTCATTTTGAATCATACATCATTATGCATTAGCGTGGAGGCGAGGGAGTCACTTTTAAAACCGGGACTCATCACTTTTTTTTTTCTTACTGCTTTTGATGCGGGATTATTGCTCACATTCTAGATCCCAAGAACAGTCCCGTGTGGGATATTCATCGTTTAACCGATACCACGATACCTCACTCACTGTCGGCTCACAGCTGATGGCATCAGTCAGCTCCTCCAATGCCCAAACAATCAGAGGGGTCCTAATAACTTGACATTCCTGCCGCTACTGTTGACCCATGTAGCTGCACACTCCCTCCACCTCCTGCTGCTGCTGTTCTTTGTAGAAGGGATGCTGTGCAAGCTGTTTCAGAATAATGGCTGGTTGGTTTTCGTGCCATGTTTTCATATATATGGAAATATATGTTTACTTAAAACGTGTGCAAAAGAACTGAGTCCTGTATTCCACCATTTTTTTAATAAATCCGTACAGGCACAGCATGTACCCAAGGTCTGGAAGGATGCTGTGGTAGTCGCTGTTCCCAAATCCAGTTGCCCAAAAAGTCAAAATGATTTTAGACCTTACATAAATTTTAATGAAAACCTTTGAAAAACTGGTAAAGTCAGAAATTAAAGTAAAGCAGACAATCTTCACATTTGAGAAGCTTGAAGCGATTTGCCATCCCTGCTTCATAAAGCAGTTAATTGATCATCGCAATTGTTGCCAATTTTCCATCAGTAGACACATCGTTTTCGCATTAACTGAATTCACCCATTTTCTGCTATTAGTGGAGGGTAATGTGATTGTATTCATCATTAACGTTGAGCATTTTCAGTCATACAAAAAACTATACATTTCCTTCCAGTTAAACAGACTTTATATCCAGCATGATGATGGTTTACGTCACAGAAGATGTCTGGACTAGAAGCCGATTCAAACAGCTGCCAGCAGAGATTACGCAACACAAGGCTCATGTCAGCCTCCTCAGATCGGCTCGGCCCTCGTAGACCTCGCTGCCCTCAGGAGCAAAAAGAGTGTCCATCATATTCATAATTATCTGGAAGGGAGGTCTATCGACATTGCATATTAGCAGCACACACGGCGGGAAATAATCCCATCGTTTCAGACGGAGGACGTCCTCCTAATTTGTAGTACAGCTGCTTTGATTCACTCTCACACACACACACACACACACACACACACACACACACACACACACGCACACACACACACCTGAATTTGATTGACTTCCAGAGTCATTGTTTTGGCGATCAACAGTTTGCAGCCTGACCGGTCGTGTTCTGCTAATAAGAAATGTCACTTTAGATATTTATGCATGTACACGTTCCTGACCTGACTCTTGTTTTAAAGGCTCATCATTTAAATGTGTTTACAGATAACATGCATACAAACATAAAGATAGAAAAATAATATTGTTTTATCGTATTTCCTGCTCATATTTTACTAACAAGATCTTCTTGAATGAAATTAACAGCGATGAAATTAAGAGACAATCACAACTTGCTTGTCTTCGGCTGAACGGCCAATCAGTTTCATAATTACGATATCTTTTTTTTACGTACAGTATTTTTTTTATGTACAGTATATCGTAATGTATATCCCCCGACACACACAGGTAAAATGTCGCCAATGTGGAAAGTTGTTAAGTGAGTGAAGAATGAAGAGTGAAGAATATTTCCTCAACTACAAGCCCCAAAGATAAACGGTAATAAACCAATAATAAAACAAGCTTAATCAGACATTTGTATTATAATTAACTCCACGCACGCTGCTCAAAGTTATGGCGAAGATTAATTATAACGCTGTCGTGATGTGTTCAAGTCAAGTGCAATCTCCTAAAATACAGTCCTTGGCTAGAAACTTGAATAAATCCGGTTGTTTGAAAGAGATGTTTTCACAGCTAAAATTAAATAGAGTGGGAATTATGACTCGTTTACTTTCCCAACACGAGCTCTGAGCATCTTATGATATATCATTACAACTAAAGCAGTTATTCAAACATAAAAATCAATTTTTTATCATTTAAATTGTGTGTTTTTGTGCAAATGACCACAGGAGATGACGATAACAAAGTCAAAGGATAACATAAAGAATATGTAATGGTGTATGCCGACTTTTGACGGTTGATATTATGTTCCAGGACGCTGGTAAAAACAAAAAGAGCTGGTAGTCTGGAGCCTTGCTGTCAAATGTAGTTTTTCCGAAGAAAATCTGAAGATGCAAATCAGATTTTACAATAAGCAGAAATCCAGATCAGCTAAGAACATTTCACTTAGTGCACATCTAAAGGACAAAAAAAGTTGCTTCTGGTAATGAAAGGTTAACAGAAAAATATGAAGGAAATGTACACGCGTTACTCCAAAGTACAGTCGAGTATATTCTATAGTACATTCTTATTTTTTTCAGTATATATTTATATATGCACTACTTTTTTTTTTTTTACCCTGAGAGATTTTACCCTTTAAATGTCCGTGCCTTTTAGTCCTCTCACACAACCCATCATCCCTTTAGCGTTCCGGGGACTTTCTTCTCTGCTGTTTGTTTTCCCCCGGCTGACATTTATAAAGCGAGAGCTCGGAGGAGGAGGATGCTCTCCGAGCGGCGGAAGAGGCGCTCCGTCTCCGGCACATTGGGCGTCCGCGGTGCGAGCAGCTTTCGGATCACTCACTTAAGCAGCTAACATTTCAAACGGGCAATAAAGAGAGTCGGGTTCCCTGCAGGACAATAAAGCAGCGTTAGAGTCAGGGCTGGATGCACCGTGATGCAGACCCATACGTCTCTGCCACTGCTGCGCTCAGCAGAACCAACAGAGACCGAATCAAAGACAGATTCACTGGAACATCCAGGTGGAACATTTACTTTCTCACCACGGCCACAGAATAGAAACGGCATTACGGGTGCAGTGATAAGATGGAGACACCTCCTCACATTAAATAAGGCAGTGTTTCCCCTGCACTACTGGGCCCACACAAGCTATTGTGGTGCTAGTGTTCCTGCCACAGCTTCCCGTCACGGAGCCGAAGGCCCGGCTCACAGAGCCGTAAAGTTGTCTCCTGGCGTCTTCCAGGACAAAAACAATAACACGAGTAGTTTTCTCGTTTTTGACACTTTGTATTTAATCCTTTTGTTGTTGTTCTTCAGTGAGGCACCACAGTGATACACCTTTAGTCCATAAATACATTAATAGTGCTTCTCTCTCCCTCTCATCTTTTATTTATTCCTTCATCCATCTTCTCTCTACCCCTTTTCCCCCCCTCCAACTCCACACTCTCACATTGACCTCCACTATAACCCCGAGATCCAAGTCATACACTCAGTAATCCACCTGCCACGGTGGAGCGGAGGTCTTGGAGACGGATTGTAAAAAATATGAAAGAATATATACAAAATAAAACAAAATCTATGGCCCTTTTAATCTACTAAATACCTTCTGGGATTACAAAACAGGTGGTTAGCATGTTTATTTCAGTAGATATCTCTGCAACACAATACATATATTATGTTTGAAACAGACGTTCAACAGGAACATTATTTTGATACTAAAATCCTGGCCTGCCTGTGTCAGTGCAGCAATGTTGGCGGATTATGTCTCCTCCTACACAGGTCTTAAAATTGCCTTAAAAAAAGAGTAGAGTTTGCCGTTAAATATATTGTCATGATATTTTACCCTCTGCAGAGAGATGCTTGTGGGCCAGAGTAAGTCTGAGCAGAGGATTGTTCCCTATATATATATATATATATATATATATATATATAGGGAACAATATATATATACTGTGTATGTGTGTGTGTGTATATATATATATATATATATATATATATATATATATATATATAATGTGAGATGTAAATCAGCCCGGGAGTGTTAATTTGTTTCTGTCCTTCTGAGCAGGGACAGGGATGACAGCGAGGTGATGATCCCTCATGTCTGATCCATCTCACGCCTCATTCCCCCCGCAGGAATAACATTGAACAGGGATTTAGCCGAGACCTTGACTCGACAGCCGGCTGCTCATGGAGAGGAGTGCACATTGTCTCAGGCGCGTGGGAGGAAGCCTTCGTGTTGTAACAAGTAGCCGCTGTTGAGACCCGTGTGTTTCTTTTGCTTTTTTGTCTTTGCATGTGTATTCATGTGTGACATTAAAGTCCCAGACAACTGAGATTCATGGAATTGATGACTTCCTCTCATTACTTGCAGTTTCCTGCATTGACCTCAGACCCCAAGCAAAACACTCCAAACACTTTGATAGATGTACTTGATGACTAGGTCTGAGCACTACAAATTAGAGGCCCTGCTAACCTCAACTAAAGAAGCTCCAGTCTCATAATTACATAAACACCGTCACGCCCTCCGGTATGCAATTCATCAACGGAGGGACGGCCGAAGAATTGTTGTTCCAATGGCCTTGAAATTGTCTTTTTGACAAAAAAAACATAAACTAGGGCAGAAAATAAGTATTTATTTGCTGCTCAAAATAGTCTCCAAAAAAGAAATAATTTACACCTGTCAGAGTGACGTATCTCATTTAGCCTTTATTAAAAATAAAACTGTATATTTGTAAACCAGATCTATGTCTTTGGTAGTAACCAATGAATGCCACAGATAGGAGGGAAGTCCGGAAATATTGAGAGATAGACTAATTTGTTGGTTTTGGTCTTTTCATGGTATTTGTTAACAATAATAATAATGTTACGATGTATCCCACATGGCTACAAAGAAGCTTGATTGCTGGTGAAGTTTAGAAAAGATACATTGTAGCTCTCTGGAGCTTCATGGTGGATTTTCTTTTAATTCGTCATGTATACTGTATAGCAGGGGTGCCCAATACGTCGATCACATGCCATAAAAAAAACTTTATCGACAAAACGCAGCCCCCGGTGTGCAAATTAGTAGGCTCGTTCGAAAGAGCTGCGCCTCGCCTGGAATCCAGACTATAGCAGGCGGGAGCAGCAGGGGGCGGAGTCAAAAAACTGTGGTCAAGTGAACAGTTTTCAGCTGACTTCAAAGTATACACAGGAAGTCACAGAAAAAAATACTTCCTGTTAGTTCTGAACTTTAGGCTTCTTGTAGTTTACAGATCACGTTTGGATTTATTCATATGTGTTTATAAATATATATTTATGTATAAATGTGTGTGTAGCTGCATCCTTTGTTCATTTTATGTCTGCCTGTGAAATGCATTACTACTGGTTTTATGTGTGTTATATAAATACGATTTTGTATTATCAACCATACAAGATATGTTTTTAGATTAAACATGAGACTAATAGTCAACAATCCAGTGTTAAGTATTACAACTACAAATAAAATATGGCTGAAGTTAAGTTTCTCCAGCTCTCCCCAGGTTGGCAAAAAAAGCATCTCAAAATGCATCAGATTGATGCTTTAAAACAGGGCTGGAGTGGGGCCACTTTTCAGCCCGGGAATTTCAGGCTCAAGACCGGCCCACTTTTCCCATGGTAGTGGAAATTGGATAAATGAAGCAACAGTTCAGCTCCTACTATCCTGTAGTTTTCTTTTTATTAATACCATGGTCCAACAAATAATGTAAAGGTTAAATACAACAATAATAATCCACTTAAGATGAGAAGTTAACAAAAAATATTCCACTATTCCACATGGATAGGTTGATAAATTAACAAAAGCAGAAATAAATGAATAAAACATTTGAAACGTATCCCACTCTTCAACAAAGAGGCATATTGAACTCATGTTTACAGTTCAACTCACAGTACAGTATACAGTTACATTGTGAATAGCACCAACAGCATCAGTAACCTAAGCAGTGCACTGGTTTCAGCCACTGTATCTATAACTGTGTTGTTGCTTATAGACATGAGGATTTCCTTCTCTGTGTACATTAACATAAACACCTCCAAGTTTTTCTTTAGCATTCCAACGCATTTTTCTGCATGAGTATTATATACTGGTGATTTACTCCTTTACTACACCTACTTCTGAGCAAACAATGCATATTGGTTCATCAAGTACTGCTCTTTCTTACAATATATAACTTTAATTCATATTGTTTCCTCTGTTATCCTCTCTACCTGTCCCTGTAGTCATGGCCTCCTCATTGCAAATGTCGGGCTCATCATTTTCAGCAGGAGACTGTCTTATCTGCTGCTCTGAAGCTACAAAGAAAAATTAAGAGTCATATTACTGCATACTTCAATATCAATATCAATATTATATATCAATATTTGCATAATATTTGCAAAGTCTATGGATCGCCATATTTTGGGTGATATAAAAAGGCTAATATTTAATTAAATTTAATATTTTGCTTGGGAATAGGTTGACAACGCTACAACGATATTAATCAAGGCTACAACGTTAGCCGAATAGTTAAGTTGCTAATCATTAGGCCTTTGTCTCTCTTTACCAGTTGCCACTTGTGTTTGTCCTCTTGAAAATAACTCGGTAAGCTTGGCACATTTGGCAGCATCCTCCTCCAATGCCTTTCTTTTTTTCAACCTGGCTTTTTCAGCCCCTCCTGCCCTCTTCCTCCCGTCCATCCTCCCTGACGCGTATCGTTGCGGTCGGGCCGGCCCAGCTATCGTAGCCTATCTGAGAAAAAGTTTTGGAAAAGACGGGCTACGGACCGAACCAACTGTATTTGGGAGGGGGGAACTTCCTCGCATGGTACAACCCATGCAGAGGCTGCGGTGTCAGAATGCGGAACGTGTGTGGCCCACTTTAAGAGAAGATGGACTAATGTGACAAATGTCAACAAATAAAATTCTCGACCGGCCCAGAAGTGAAGCGGCCCACCGGGAACTCTCCCGATTCTCCCGATTACCCACCCCGGGCCTGCTTTAAAATATGGAATATTTAAATTTTTCTTACGGGGGAGCATGCCCCCGGACCCTCCTAGAGGGGTAATATCCTTCTCACCTTTTTCACCCCTGACCCGTTTTCATGCCTGGTGCACTCTATAATTTTATTTTGTAAACCCTTGTTTACCTGAAATGTGCAGTGATTTTATTTTGTACCGCCCTGTTTGGCAGTTGTTTTTCAATAAAATAAAGCAAGCCAATCCACTTTTTCATGTTGATAAGAGCATTAAAATGCAAAAAAAAAAAAAAAGAGATTAATTGCGATTAATCGCGAGTTAACTATGACATAAATGCGATTAATCGCGATTAAATATTTGAATCGCTTGACAGCACTAATATATATATATATATATATATATATATATATATATATATATATATATATATATATATAGTAGTGCTGTTTTAATCGCTTGACAGCACTAATATATATATATATATATATATATATATATATATATATATATATATATATATATTAGTGCTGTCAAGCGATTCAAATATATATATATATATATATATATATATATATATATATATATATATATATATATATATATATATATATATAGGTATTTACCATTATTAATGTAGGTAGATCCATTAATGTAGGTAGATCCATTTGACTTGGTCATTTTAAAAGTAGCTTGTGAGCCAAAAAAAGTGTGGGCACCCCTGGTGTATAGGATGTGAACATAGTCACTATTACACCACCCATTGAGTTGTGGACTGTGGTTTTGAAGCCTTGAGTTTGGCATTTTGGCCGTTTCCATCTTGTTCTTTTGCAACCAGAAGTGACACGAGAGGGCAGAGCTAAGTACGACCGAACGCTGAACAAGACATTTTAAAAAGACGACCAAAATGTTACAATTATCTTTCACACTGTGAAAGGGCTAAAGTTGTTTGACGAAATACATGGACAACTCCTAAACCGGACAAGGCTGTGGTAGTGACCTGTCAATCACCTTGTAGCCCCGCCCTAAAGCATCTCCTGTTTTATTGTCTGTTTGACTCTAAATGACCATAATTTACTAAATGAACATCATGCTGTATTGAAGAAGACTTGAAACTAGAGATTGAGACATAAACTCATGTTTACAATGTTAACTGAGGGAATAAATCAAGAGAGAAGTAGAGTCATTTTCTATAGACTTCTATACAACCAGAGATGGGCAAAAATACATCAAAATGTATTTTAATACAAAATACCCCTCAAATAAATGTATCAAAATAAAATACTAAATACTGGTGCCAGAAAATGTAACAAAATACAATACATGTATTTTGTATTTAAAATACAGGAAATACTTTTTTCTGGATTTTCCGTTTTCTCACATTCACAATTTGGTAAAGCAGAGCATTCAGATTTGGGCTATATAATGTACACAAAGCTCTGGTGAACCCCACAAAAAGGAAGAACAGTCACAGAATGTCAGTGTAACTAAGCTATTGGCGGATTAGCTATTAAAAGACAACAACTTGATTGATTATATATATACATATTTTTATGTAAACTCGTAAAACTCGATAAACCCCAGCGCCCCCAAAATCTTTTACTCTTGTAAGTTTTGTTTTGCTATGTCACATCAGTATGTTGTGTGCAAAGCCTTACGAGAGCATATAAATCCATTTTACATGTTTATATCACAATTCAACCATAAATATTAACATAAACCATAAATATGACTCAAGGACTCGAAAGTGACTTTCAGAGACCTAAATCTCCGGTACACGAAATGTGCACTTTTCGTTTTTCCTGTGTTCTATCATAAACTAGTAAACCAGTAACACATATACTGCTATATGAACCTCTTAACTAGTCTCACAAGTGTTTTCTGTATATTATACCTTTTGACATTTTTAAAATAGTCCTTTTGGTTGAGGAGCTATTTTGTATTTAGTATGGGTATGCAAAACCATTCGGAATTTGAGAAAAATGGCTGGGGCTTAAGCGGAGCCCATAAACTTTGGCTTTGTATCAACAAGAAAATATTCATCACATATGAAAAGCATCACACATTAGGTCTATGTATACTATAAAAGCAAAATATAGAATTAAAACGAGTTGTACACAGGTAAAGAGCCTCAATAAATTACTGTCAAGTTACTAATCAAGTTCTGCACAGAAAAAAATAATAAAACTAAAAGGTAAATAGTAAATCAATACTAAAGTGAACAGATAACTTAACAAGTGAATAGGCTACTTACTTCTCTTTTACTGTACATTGGCCAGTGGCATGGTAGCCTACTTATTTCTCTCTTACATTGGCCAGTGGTATGGCAGGCCACATAGTTCTGTATTACTGTATTAAAATCTTTTACTCTTGTAAGTTTTGTTTTGCTATGTCACATCAGTATGTTGTGTGCAAAGCCTTACGAGAGCATATGAATCCATTTTACATGTTTATATCACAATTCAACCATAAATATTAACATAAACCATAAATATGACTCAAGGACTCGAAAGTGACTTTGTAACACTGTAATACAGTGTTACACTATAACACTGTATTTGTCTCATACATATACATATATATGTCTCATACAGGTTCACACTGACATCTTTATGACATAATAATCCTTCCATTTTGGTTATTATACCCAACCACCGAGTAGCCAGTTTAGTTGCCTTTAAGAACAACTAACTTTTCAAATATTTCTGGTGTTAACCGCCTCCTGTGTGGATAGAATATTATTCCTGCAAACGAGAACAGTCTCTCAACCGGAGTTGAAAAGGGGAGGGTGTTAAATCGAACAAAAAGGAGTTTGATAAGTGAACAGTTTTTTGATTCGTGGAGAAAGTATTTAGAGTATTTTAAATACAAAATTACTCCACTCTAAAGTATTTTGTTACAAATGACGTTCGATTTTTTATCGGCCCTATCAAATACAAATTACAAAATACTCAAAGTACTTGAAATATGTATTTCAAATACAAGTAATATAAATACTGCCCATCTCTGTATACAACCAAAGGAGTCGCCCCCTGGTGGTCAGGAGAGAGAATGCAGCTTCAAGACATGAAGCATATACTTCTATACAACCAGAGGAGTTGAATCAGGTCAAACACTTATGAATGAAGAGTATGTAGTCTGAGAAGTTATTGAGGACATAATCATGGGCCTTTTTGAGTTTTTATTGCCATCTAGAGGCTTTTTGCACACAAGGAAACCCTTTGTTTATTTGTGTCTGTGTGTGCATATGCATAAGCATGAACATATGTGTATCTTTAATATGCACGTTACCATAGAGCGCCACAGCAGAATATATTGTCTTTCTGCTGTTGAACCCTTGTTAACTTTGCTGCATTGACAGTGCCGACTGCTAATGTACACATGCTTTGGCAGCACCCCCCCGCTGCTCTGAGATGCTGGGACTAAACCTCTAGGAGTTTTTCTTTCATGTCCATCCTGTCCTCTCATTTCGCATTTGTCAACTTCGATGGTGTTTGCGTTGTCGGAGGAGATTAGGCCATTAGATCCGTTCCCGTGTACTCTCAGAGGGGGGTCTACCTACTCTGCAGCGATCGGGCAGGGACGTCACCTCATGGTTCATTCATATGTTAGATCTTTCTTTTTTTTTTTGCCTCTGATTTGCACGTGGGCCTCGTACTTTCTCGCCAGCCTCTCTCACGCCGCCATCAGGTGATACTGAAGCAAAAGTGGGACATGACAGGAAAGAAGAGGAAAAGCTGCTTCCCTGCTCCCTATTAGCATCAAGTCCCTCACAGCAGGGCACGGGCGTGTTTTGCATAACTATCGATTTCAAGTGTGAAGAAAAAAGGAAAAGCATCTCGCTGTCCGTGATTAATTTCTGGTCTCTCGTTTCCTCTGCATATCTCCATCAGGCAAAGCCATGCACAAAAATTATCAAAAATCAGCAGCTATGCCTCGTTGTGTTGGAGCTCTAATCACAGAGCAAAAGGAACAGGAGCTTGAGAGGGTCTAAATGAGGATGTTTACCTTTGGTTTTTATGTGGATTCAAGGATTACTTGTAATTAATTGGCCCCCCTGCACCAAAAAGCTGTCAGACAAATTATGCAAAAAAAAACAACTGAAACATTTTAAATGAGTAAACACTCAAGGACACACACAACCATGCACAAATACACATTATTTATCCCTCTTGTCCTCTTTTTCCTCTCCTCCCTCTATAAAAAAGAAACATGCAAACACATTAAATCCAATTTGCAGCTACAATCCAAAGCTTTGGCTTGTTTAATTGAGGTTAAACCAAGTTTATTTTTGCTCCTGCAGGCAACGCGTGCACCATGTCGGAGTACAACCGGCTGAAGAGCATGCTGCTGGATATGCAGCCCAAAGCGCTGGAGGCCGGGGAGCGGAGCCAGCAGAGAGACATGGAGGCGAAGCGGTCGCTGGTGGACACCATGTTTAAATACCTGGACGCGGACGAGGACGGGCGGCTGGTCGCCGACGAGCTGGAGAAGGTGGGTGTGAAGCTGAGACGGCCTGGTCTCATCCATGTGTGGCATGCTTTTTTTTCTTAAGAACTTTTATAACCTTCATCTTTTGATGTGCGAGAATAAAGAGAACCTATGTGGCATCCACTAAAACACAGATAATAATTAATTTGTTTTGATGAAATCCTTTCCACAAAAATGTGAACCCGCTCACATTGGGACGTATAAAAGTCCTGCACCTCTTTGGAAACAACACAATCATTGCTAGAAGGAGAGAGAAGTTCCTATATATATATATATATATATATATATTTTTTTTTTTTTAATATACATAAATAAATACACATATACATTTTTTTTTTATATATATATATAAATAAATATGCTTATATATATATATATATATATATATATATATATATATATATATATATATATATATAAATAAATAAATAAATACAATATTTTACAAAATTGATGCTTCCCAACTATTTTCATTTTTACAAACTCTCCTGTCGTCCCAGTTGTGCTGAAGAACGCAGAATTCCGTGTTTATGACAGGATGTGTTTCTTGTAAAAAAAAATCTTGTAGAATATTTTGATGAAATACCCCAAATGTCAGGCTCCCATTTGACTGCTTTTCTTGACAGAAGTGTTCATTGCCCAACTATTTTTCAAGGACCGTGGGAAGGTTGAGAACCCGACTATAATGGCTTTTGATGAATGGGCAAATTTTGTTTGGAGAAAACATGCTTTTCAAAAACCGACCCACTGGCTTTGGGGTTCAGAGGGTCACGACCATGTGGGTAAACACAGAGGTTATCTTCCCACCCCGGCCCAATGGGAAACAGTAGAAAAGACTGCCATTGATATGTGCAGGGCGAGGGAATTGAATCATGGTTGTCCTCATCTGGTATCAGAGAATGGGCATCAGAGACGGGTGTTAATTAGATTCCTCCCAGCCAATGCTTTGGTCTCAGTGAACCGTGTCAGTGCCACTGACCACAGGCTGAAACCAGATGAGCAAATTGGCAAATGCTTTCGCACTCTTAATTTCCAACAATCTGATTGTGCCGTGACACTTTTCTTATTATGTGGAAATTGAGAGAGAGAGAGAGAGAGAGAGAGAGAGAGAGAGAGAGAGAGGCTTTATGATGCTGCTGAATAGCAGGCTTATTAGAAGCTGATGATTAATAAGTGGAACTAAATATAGTCTAAAAAATGCCACAGTAATCCATCTTCTGTCACATCTCTGCAGTTGTGAAAGGCAACCCGCTTTGTCCCCCTTTTTTAAATTTAAAAAGATTGAGTGATTTTTGACCTAGTTATAGCTGCAGAAATGGAAAAAAAAATACAAAATATCTCTCTCTCTGGCAGAGCTGCACTACAAGATCCGACAAAATATTTTTGATCAATCACAGCTGGCAATTACTAATGCTGACATGTTGCCAGGAAGTTTGTAGATAAGACATTATTATCCTACAGGAATTCATAAATACAGCTTCAGACACAACGCTTTTGAAGATGAATTGCGGTCATCCATCCAGACGGTCTCAGAGGCTCTTTTTTGGCTCTGAAATATTTTGAGCACATGGCTGCAGTCTGCTGGAGGCAGCGAGAGGAGGACAGAGAAGTCACTTCCCCTCATCCGCCATGTCACAAGAGCAGCTCCATGCAGAATCAATTGGAGGAGATGAACATGAAGGGAGGCTATATTTAAGGATTTACACATTGGATCCACATTACAGTATATCGTAACCTTTGGGCCAAAAAACAAATGTAAACAAAACTGGAAAACTTTTTAAAAAACTGCATGTGAACAGTAATAAAACAAGAGCTATAACTTCAAGCAAAAGGCTTGTTTCCCCAACATATGGCAAAACCACGCTCATCTTGAACAGAATATAGTGCGACTGAATTTACGGAGCAGAAGCTCTGCCTCCTGTTTCTCTCAGTAAAACTGCCTCACATTAACTCTTCAAAGATGGCTCCCCTAAAGAGGAACCAATAAAGAGGAAGAGAAGGCTCGTAAATGACAAACAATGGCGGAGAACGAGTGGTGCGTCTTCCCGGGGGAACACCTGTGAATTAACTCAGGTGCAGCAGCGTGCAGCAGCGTGCAGCAGATAGAAGATAGATATTCCTCAAATGGAAAGCAATCAGAAGCAGATTCCATGTTTATCCCGCTCCCTTTTCACGCGGAATGGAAAGTCTCTCAGGATTAAGTCAGTTTCTGTGTTTATGAACACGAGCCATCTTCCGTCCGATTGAAATCTTATTCTGATTATTGCTGGAATAAAAATCCCACCCTAAAACACGATTTATAATGCAAACTGTATTCAGTCCGGCAATTTAATGCAAAAATCACTTTCATTACAAATCACCGCTGGAAGCCGAGTGATCATTAGTTGGAGCACTTAGCAGCAGTCAAATTTGTATAATGTACAATTGAAATGAACACAAATATGAAAAATACAGAATGTTCATGAATAGTTTTAACTACAAGGATGATGTAGTGATTCTTTAATACTGTATCTTAATTTAAAGGTGCTAAATACTTTATGATATCCATTGCTGCTGCTTTTGTTATAGTAATCATCTTTATGGCTGTTATTAGTACTAATATTACTACTCTAATTATATGCATCATTGATGATTGTGTGTATATATGCCATCTACACACATTACTCCACTATATGGAAAGTCGTTTTTTTTATGCTCTGAATATCACATTTAACACTTTTAAGAGTCTGAATGAAACTTTCCATGTTCATGAAAAAAAAAAGAATACTGGAATGTTAAGTGTGTGTAATACATCTGCCTTTAAAACATGTAAATTTTACATTTAAACCAAATGTGCATAATGTGCTTCTATCACAGCAGATAGCTTAGACAAAACAAAATTAAAAAGAGAAGAGGGAAACGATACGTAAAGGCTATGGTACGGTGTGGCTGTGTGTGATATAGTCTATATCACCAGGTCTTCCAACGAGGTTCTCTGCACATTTAAAAAAAAAATTGTCCAGCTGTGTGTTTGAACTTGTGTGTGTGTGTGTGTGTGTGTGTGTGTGTGTGTGTGTGTGTGTGTGTGTGTGTGTGTGTGTGTGTGTGTGTGTGTGTGTGTGTGTGTGTGTGTGTGTGTGTTAGATCTCCATGAAGGAGCACTTGGAGGACAACTTGCTCGAGTGCACCATGCAGGACCTGCTGCGCTACGACGACTACAACAACGACAGACACCTCAGCCTGCACGAGTTCTACACAGCTTTCCGTGAGTCCTTCATCCTCCTCTTCTTCCTCTTCACGAAAAAAGGAGATGCAAAGTGTTTGTCCCAGAGACCATGACACCATAGCATGACTTTAAAACTGTACTTTGTGCAGTCTGCCAATACATTATTTGTAATTTTACATCCTTAAAACCGAGCTGCTCATCTACATTTTCCTGCTAAAATGATGCTTTTGGTTATTTTACTTTGCTTTTGTTGACAAGCCGTGCAATACAAATGGTAGCAGTGTTTTTTTTAGGTTTACTGGTCATTATTTTAGAAACCTGGTGACCTCCCATCCAGTACGCCTCTCCACAGCAGCCGAGAGCACTTAAAAGTGTTCCAGCCGCAGATAAACTGATAATCGCCCATCGGCCCGCGTGCCCAGACCCGGGCTCGATTACAGCATCTGGAACGGCCGTAATGGCCTTTGGGGGGTTTAGGCTGAGCGGCAGCTGAGAGCACAGGCGAGTTCCACCTTATTAAGACCAATAATCACAAATTTCTACTGTGGCATCGGCATCAGCATTTCACATCTCGCTGCCGACTGCGGCGAAAAAACCCAGATCTGAATCCAAAAGCGGTGATGGAACTGATGAATCCCAGCAGGTAGCTGTGGTAGGTGGCCCTTTAAAAAAAAAAAGGTTCTATACCTTCAGCTTGTGCGGTCCATTAAGCCTCACCACTGATTTAGCCTTCCTAATGACTGGTTTTAGTGGGAAGCATCCTGCCATTATCGCCTTCCACTCCCACTCACCTTCCAGATAGGCGGTGAGCAGACGACGCACGGTGGTATTTATCCAGCGATGGGCCCGCCTGCAGGGTTCCAGCCCGTGTTAGTCAATGCATTTTATGTTTGACAAGCGTTTGAAGAAATGAGCTGGGACCAATAAAACAAGCTATTGATCAGGTGACGCTCAAGGTTAACTGTTGGGCAGCTACTGTTAACTGTTGGGAAGCTACCACCAAGTGGGAGTAATTAGTTCTGAGTGGCGCATCTGGTGTCCTGGATAATGTCGGTGGTGTGTGTGTTTATGTGTGTGTGTGTGTGTGTGTGTGTGTGTGTGTGTGTGTGTGTGTGTGTGTGTGTGTGTGTGTGTGTGTGTGTGTGTGTGTGTGTGTGCTCTCCCCAGTGAGCGGTTTGGGAAGCGGAGCAACCAGGAGTCACAGGTGTGGCTAGCAGGGTGCAAATCTACAATATGGTCAGAAGCTTTAGAAAATAGAAGACTTATAACAGACTTCAAATGATGCAAGAAGTTTTTTTTTTTTTTTTTTCCCTGGTTGATAACTCTACTGCCGAGCCAATTGTCTGAAATCCAAGCTGTAGTCGTGTTTCGGAGACCCCGTAACCCAAAACACAGGGTTTGAAAATGTGTTTGGGAATCCTTCTTTAGTCTCCATTGTTCTCCTGTGTTGATATGTTCTGTCTGTTTCACAGCTTTGATGTTTAGAATCAAATTCATCTGGCTGCTCCCCAAAAAGAAGACTGCAGCTCCATTGTTGCTCCCGCAGTCACTGAACCTGCGAGGTTAAGAAGCTCAGATTGTGTTGTTGATGTTATTTAATGTGCAAACCCTCGACAAGTGCACTGCTCGACAAAGCTCTGTTCTGTTGCCTCCCAAATCCATCTTCTTTTTTTACGAGTTAAATAGAGGCGAATTTGCTTGGAGAACACTCCCAAGATGATTGCATTCCTATTGATTTTTCCTCCGATTCTACCTTTAACAAGACCAGCAGATTGTTTTTGTGGAGTGTTTTATTTTTTTTACTGCCTCCTTAGATCCTCTGTTAAGAATATTTGACTCAAACTGTGACGGTTACTAGAACCGGAGCACAAGAAGCCAAAAGCACGAAACAGAGACAGACAGAGCAGCTCTGTTTACTCGAGTTCAGGCCGGGTCAGAACCAGGAGATCAGTCATGAAGGCAAACAAATCCAAAAGGGCCGAAAACAGGCCGGTATCGGATCGTACTCAAGGAGAACGCTGCAGCGCTCGGCTGTAACACACAAAGACAATCTGTCACTGTTAACTAGTGAGGGCCTGATAAGGGGATGTGCTGCAGGTGAGGTGGGGGTGGAGGACCAGGAGAGGGGAATGAGAGCTGATGGAGGTCGGAGAGTTTAGTAAACAGGCAGGTGAGGTGAAAACAATCTATGATGCAAGTGGTGGAATGTGTGACTCAAAGAGACATTTCTTGATTCACGAATATGGATTTATTACTATCGTCAAAGAATAATGCTAAATGAATGTCACTGATGTAGCAATCGCATTTACATTTGTGTCGCTGTTGTAATCCAATCAGTAACTGTGGAATAATGATTCATTCCTAAATGTTCAGTGTTATAAGGAACGAGCAGTGTGTAGTGTACGGTTATGGTCACAAAATGATGGGAAGAGATTCCTAAATGTTTCTCAAGATTTCATATATTTGGTAGAGTGTGACAGCACAAAGTTTACTGGAGACTTCCAAGGTCAAATGGCCCAGGGGAAATCAGCTGACTTTAACCCGAGGAAGGGTGCCAAAAATCGGACACAATATCTCCGTAACGTACCCTATTAAGGACTAAGAAGCTGAAATCACACCTGTACTATCGTCTCGACCTATGTACACTGGTGTGAATGGCAGTATGACGGCACAAAGTTTAGATTACATTTTAATTTCTACTGGGGAATTGGGCTGTGGGTGCGATTCGAACCTGGATCGCTACCAGATGAGCTACCAGATGAGCTACCAGATGAGCTACCCCAATGATTATTTTAGTTGACAATGCATTTGTTCGTAGTTGTTTTTCAGCCTTTTCTTTTGTTAGAAATAAGACGATCACAAGTTCCCAGAGACCTAATGTGATGTCCTCAGTTTGCTCCTTTTCCCCGACCAACAGTCCAAAACTCGATCTTGTTGAGTTTACAGCAATAAAACAAACAAAAAGACAGCGAGAGCGACCTCTCGCTCCAGCAGGGCCGAGTAATCAACCTTCTCCCGGGACGGAGACGACAGCCTAATGGCTTTGAATCCGCTCTGTACTTTTCTAAAAGGTTGTCATAGGTCTCTGGTTTCCAACATGTACTACAGTGTCAACATCGTGCATTACGGGGACGCCTTGTATCCGAATTACAACCACTGTAATTACACGATAATAAATGTGCAGGAAATTGCCTTGCGGTCGATGGAGGGGATGTCGGATTCCAATTAACCGTTCGGTAAAAGACAACACTGTAAGCCCCGAATGTGACGGGTGAGCCGGCTTATTGAGAGATATAAAGCCCACACTTATAATATACACGGTCACACAATGTCTTTTGACACAGGGTCTTTTGTGGATACATGAAACGAGACGTGTGCATTATGTCGGCCGAGTAACCTTTTGTAAATGTGCAGTCAGAGTTATCTGTGCTAGACTTTAAAACACTGGCTTTAACACCTTTCTGGAGTTTTGTGCAGAACATGTGGTCATTGAATGAGCTGAGACTAACTTTCTTGGTGTAACTTTAACGCCTACCGCTGGATTTCATGAGGCCTACCCGGAAGCTGAGGGTCATTTAGAGACCAAAATAGCTTGCGTGGTCTATTGTTTCATCAATTTCAGTTTCAGTTTTTTCCCTGGGAAATTTTTTTTGGGCTGGATATGTTGAAATGTTGCTGGTGCTTTGACTGACAAGAGATTTGACGGTTTTAGCAGAATCTGTAGGTCATAAGCTTTACAGAAAGGTGCGCTAATCACGTGTAGCATCAAGCTAGCGCGATGAAAATTCATAATTTCCATAATTTGGGGAGCTCTCTCTGAGTCGTTTTCGAGACATCTCGTTCATACTTCATGGTTATGTTAATATTTATGATTGAATTGTGTTTTAAGCATGTCAAATTGACTGATATGCTCTTGTAAGCCAAGGCTGTGCTGTTTTTTTCTTTTACTATGTGACATAAATAGGTCTGTTATTGATTCATGGAACATATGAACACATGAACACATGAAGGAGACTTCAGGAAGGAAAATTCTGCCCCCATTTTAGGGGGCCGTGTGGATCAAGAGAACGCGTGTCCTCGTTGCTGCGAGGTGGACGCTGCACGTATTTGGTGAGAAAAGGGAACGTAGAGCAGCGATATTACTCATTACTCATCGCTCTCCAAAAGTCAGCTGTTCAAATGAAACGATTCCAAGGCAAACGTAATTACACACTAGAAAAATCTCTTATTGAAAGTGTTGCTTGCTGATCTCGCTACACCAATATTAGCTGCTCTGTTTCAACAATTTTAGACTGAAAAAAAAACGTGCATGCAGGCGGAAATTAAACCGTGGTGTCGTTAAACCTTTGTTTTTAATTACAGCACAATTATAAAGCAAGATGGATTTATGTGTTGTGTTTTTTGTGAGTGGCTTGTGATATTACAGACTGCTGTAGTCTGATCTAAAATAGGGGGCGGACATTAGAAGAAAGAGGACCTGTGAGAAAGAGATGATGTTTTAAAGACAGGGAAGAAAGGAAGGAAACATTCTCATGACTTACTCTTTCAGTTCCCTCTTTGTTTGCCATCATCATGGGTTTACATTTGTTATTATTTTTGATAGATCCCTAGATAATTGTTTTCTGTTTTCCAGTTTCCTCTTCTATTTTAAAATGCTTCTCGGAGTATTTTGATGACTTTAAAAACTGATGTTTTCATCAGATTGATTCATAAAGTTTATCTTCATTTAATCGACTTATATTTACATGAGCGAGTAGCTATAAAGCTGTAGACCTTGATGGTGTAATGTTAACAGAACCAGTAGCTGTTACGGGGCCGTGCAATGAGCCACTGGTCCTGCTTTTCATTTAAATGTAAAAAAAACACCACAGCTGGTGAGCGTCTAATTAGAAGCAGGTGAGCTTATTTATTTTTCTCGTTGTTTCTCAATCTTGCCCCCACATGCAGCTCCTGCCTCCCTGGGTTTGTTGTCTTCCTCCTCCGTGAGTCTATTTGTTGATAATAGTGGAATCATATGGAGATTCTGTGCTGCACCGGCAGGGCCACTCAGCGGGGTTGATTAATGGAGAGTGTGAAGTAGCAAAAAAAATAGTAATGGGAAAAGCCGGACGGCATGAGGAGGAGGAGAGGGAATGAAATGGAGGAAGTGTTGATACAAGGAAGGGAGGAGTGCCTATCTTCTCTCTGGAGAGAAACGAGAGAAAGTGGAAATACTGGAAAGAAAATGAGACGCTTGTAATTGGTCTGCTGGTGAGAGGAAGAGGAAGAGCAGCCGCTGTCAGACAAAGGAACACAAACAGGTGCGTTGGTTGAAGAGAGGGATGTATACACGTGTGTGTGTGTGTGTGTGTGTGTGTGTGTGTGTGTGTGTGTGTGTGTGTGTGTGTGTGTAATGAAGACCTTATGGACCAGCATGATAATGTGGATGTGTTTGTGCTGCATATATGTGTGAATGTTTGTGTAGAGTTTGTCTGTATGTTTACATGGTGTCTAGCAGTGTGTGTGTGTGTGTGTGTGTGTGTGTGTGTGTGTGTTTGTACTTCATGTTATACTTTTTACGACAAGGAGCTTTCATGTTGTGTTGATTCTGGCGCCCCCTGTGGACTAAAGTGGTAGTGTCTCCAAGCACCAGGGTCCCTTTAGAAAACCTCTCATTTTACTGCAGCAGGGTCTGACAGTTTGGTGCTCTCAGTCCTGGTTCTGGTTCTCGCGTTGCCCCCCTTCCCTCCAGGGGGTCCAGCAACACGTTCCGGAGGAGGAGGACGAGGACGCTGCTGCTGCCGAGAGCTGAGCTCTCCTCCTCCCTCTGGATCTCCCGACCGCCAGGTCGCCGCGATCAGCTGTTAAACATTAGACAGCAGGCCCATGTACAAAACTACGGCCCGCCACTGCAATCTAATATATAAAGGCTTCAGTGTTACACTGAGACGTTTCATGCAGTTGAAAGTTCCTCACCGTAACTTTAACAAACTGAATGTGAAAGTTGCATCTTAAAAAACACACATGTGAATTCATCTCATGTAAATGATCAATCAATGAAAATGTTATTAGGATTATACATTTACAAAAACATGTTTTTTTGATCGGGCAAAATTACATTAAACTACATAGATTGTGTTAATAGTGCGTCGATGCAAACATCTCACTATAATGAAGATCTCGCTGTTTGTGTGTCTGTCTGTGTGTGCTTTGTCAAATAAAGACATTTGTCAACGCACAGGACTTGAAGTTTAGCTTTTGAATTGATAAAAAAAACTAATAAAGATGTCAGCTTACATTAATGAGAAACGTACACAACACACACTATGTACTAATGGTTTCATTTACACTTGGCTTGGTATTAACCCTTCTAGTACGAATATTTACGCCATCGACGTAATTCCAACGGATTCTGAACGCTAAGAGGCGTAGCTTTTCATAGCCATGCGGCACATTGCGGTCTATTACGGTAATGTTAAAAAAAACGGCGGCGAGCTTGTCTGTGGGGGAGGGGTGGAAGAGAGCAGAGCGCAGCTACAGCTGCAGAGGAGCAGGGGAGAGAGTTTGACTGGGGTTTCACTGCTTTTCACTGGTCTTTTGAGTGGTGTTTTCTTTAGAAATAATATGTTGGGGTTGTAAATAATAGTATTAGTATAGTTTCTGAGAGTTCTGCCACTTGCTAGCCCACCTAAACCCCCCACTAAAGGCCAATTGTCTGTCCCCACAAACACAAAGAAGGACAGTGGGAAATGGACAGATAGAAGGGGAGGAAAACAGTGTACTAGCTGCCTATAAAAGCCTGCCTGGATGTGTGAGTAATGCAATAATGGGTTCTGTCTTCAGCTGGACAGGAACTGCTTCAGGGAGATCTCTAAAACGCCTGGACATGGACACATATACAAGCCTATAACATGGACACTGAATGCTTTATGCAAACAAAACAGTTTGAGAAGATGTCAAATAGGTTACATTTCATTTCTGTAATCTCAAAAGCTTTGGTCATGTCATTTTCAATTGTTTAGAAGAGAAATATGATGAAAATTCAAATACGAGTCTTTACTTTTTAGTTTTTACACAGTGTTGTATGCCTTTATAACATATAATAATGACAAATACTTGCCAGATTTTTAAAGATACATTTCTCCTGAAAAAAGGAGCAAAATAATTTTGCCAAAAGGACATTTTTTTTACATATTTATTGATAAATAAGACAAAAAGGACCAGGCGGACTGTCATCATTACAGATCTAAAAGGGTTAACATATTAGTAGATGGATAATGAATACAATGTTCTTAGTACAACTGTCAACTGTGTTAATCCCAAGAGGGAGTTTAGTTTACACCGTGTGTGCGTTACAAACGCCTCTTGAACGCACAATAGATGAACTCACACACTCTGAGCATGAATCTGCATCTCCACATCTGCAGTAGGCGAGTCTGAGGTATTCAGAGAGTCGCCGTTGCAGAGGGCAACCTTTTTGTTTATTAATCAATGAGTTAACTCATCACTTCCAATCCTTTCCCTGAGAAATTATATTGTATTAATCTGTTTTTATCAATAACACTGTGGGAGGAAACATGATCTCTGCCCCAATTATGTTCTCAGGCTGGATTTAGGCGCATGGTACAGGGTTCACATCCTGAATCCCTCGTGTAGTTATAGGTTCAGGCAGAAATACAGACAATCCACTATACCACATGTTGCATATTTACAAGATGCTTTAGCGTATTTACAGAAATACAGTTGGGCTTGAACAGACGTTTTTCAAGAGATTCAAGATATATTTGTATTGTCATATGAATAGATAACAGACAGGTACTCCATACAATGAAAAGCTTATTTTGCTAAGTCCTCCTTCCACATAGAATTACAATAAACTTAAGGTAAAAACGAAATAGAATTAGATTTAAGAATACATTCTTCTTCCTGATGCCTCGCGTCTTACCGCTCGTATCCTCCGTTTATTGGTCAAGCAGCTGATCAAAATGTAGTTCTGGGGTTATTACCCTGTTGGTGGTTGATCCCTCCACACAGCAGCTTTTAGGTATGTTTCTGTTGTTTGTAAGCAGACAAAAGGAACGCTGCTTGACTCAATATCAATGAGAGCGATGGTTTGTTTTCCCCTCCCATGTGGACTTAAGTGCTCTGTGTCTCTTTGGTGATTTTAGTAAAATGTTGATGAAGTAAACTGTCTTGTCTCATGCTTCAAATCCAGACATTTAGTCCAAAATGTGTTTCCTGTTGCAAATGTCTGTATTTGCACGTAAAGAGATTGACATTTCAACAGCACGAAAATTCATCATCGCATTTTTTAAGATTTCGTCTGAATTGAATAAAAGGTGCAGCCGGTGCAACGGGATACACTGTTATTCCCGCTGTGCTCCGTCTCTCCGTTGTACACCTCGTACGTATCCAATGGAGTTTTTTTTTAGGAGAGTCTGGATGCCTCTACAGCGAGATAGCATCTCCGTGTTTGCTGCCTGGCAGCTCCTGTCAGGGTTTGATCTTTCATGTTCCTCAAGTTTGCCCTTAATCTGCACAAATGATCTCTCTGAGATCAGATTTCAGTTATACAAGAGGAGCCTGTCGCTTCTCTGAGTGGAGTGCGAGAGACCTCCAGCCGGGAGTGCGAGAGACCTCCAGCTAAACTCTTAACAACAGAGAGACTCTGAACCGGAGGTCTCGAGGTTCTCTACCCACACGGCATCATCGCTCTATTGTATGATGTCCATCTTATCTCTCCCACGTCCTCAGCTTTTCTCCTTTGTGTCTTCTCCCTCTGTAATGCTTTCTCTTTTATTCTTCAACGCTATTTCCTGTCCTTTTTCCTTTCCTTTTCTTTTCTTCTCCCCTTTCCTTTAATTTCCTTCCCTTTCCTTCCCATTCATTTAATTCCCTTCCCTTCCCTTCCTTTCCCTTTCCTTACCATTTCCTTTCCTCTCTTCTCCTTTCCTCTCCTTTCCTCTCCTCCCTTCCTCCCAGCTCACCCCTAGCTAGTGCCTGATGCCTCATTACCGCTCAATGGAGCTACGCCGCTAATTGCCGGTGTGAGTCTTTCTGGCAGCGACCGAGTGCCGTCTCTGTTCCTGGGTAATTACCCAGAGGCAGTAGCTGCAGTAAAGGGTATAGGGGCTGTTGGAGGCCTCGGTTGCACCTTCCCATGATGCACTGTGGGAGAGATTTAAGGGATGCTTGTTCCAGGTGATCTCTGCTTAGTTTGCTGCTAGGATTGGGATTGATCCATATCCATCAGGTGTAATGAAACAGTATCTGGCATCTTTAACTGCATCTCTTTCCTGTGGAAATTACATCAAAGTGTAAAGCCGAGGCGGTCTTTAGTCGGTCGGGTCAGAGAGCAGAATTGTTTTCATTATTTTGCAAACAATAAAGGGATTTTTCATCAGACAAATCAGATCCGTGACCACTGAGACCTTCTCCATATAAACTATTCATGCTACGAAAAAGAGGTACTTTTCCATATTGAGAGCAGCAGATAAAACAGTTTCCGTCAACAGGATACAGTTTGAAATAATCTTCCACTATCAATCGACAGCAATGGAAAATGGAAACACGTTCCCATTTATTTAATATGCCGATGTAATGGATTATAACTCAGAATCGGACAAAAGTATTAAAGCATAAACCGCTTCAGCTTCATCTCTCAGCTCTCAGCATTTATTTTTAGCCACGTCCTGTTTACGGACACGCCACCTGACAGCCATGCAGTGGTCATCCGGCGCTCTCGGCTCTCGCTTGCAATATAGTGAGAGAAGCCAAGTGTGTCGTCATGGCAACTGTGTGGCTGTCTGTTTAAGCGTCCAATATAATTTATTTAGCACAACACTTAGCCGATGCAGCTGTAATTCCCCGGAGAGGAGAGGGGGTGCAGAATCATTTTATTTTAAGTTTATACAACTTACCTCAAACTAGACAACAAAAAACTAAATAAATAAAAAATAATACATAACAGCATAACAACCAACTATATGAACAATCAGACAAGGACAGAAAAACAGAAACATAAATCAGACAAATAATAATCCTCCATATTGAATCTACTTTAACAATTACATACTAATGAATGTTGTGCACTTATGCCCTCGGGGATCCCTTGGAACCCAAAGTTGCAACCTCTCATTTTATTTTACCATTTTATTTTCAGTTTGTACAGGCCACCTGTCGAATGTCTGAATGTCAACCCCCAGAAAGATGATGTACATCATGGCAGCTCGATACACAGGATGCCAGGCACATCGACAACCAATGCTAGAAAAACTAAATAAAAAGGGTACAACGGAATTGCAGATCAGGAAACTCCATATTATATCTGTCACAACAATTAAATAATAATAAATATTAAATCTTAATAAATATTGTGGACCCATCCCTTCACCGAGTCACTTGGGTCCCAAGGTTGCGAATCAGAGTGTGCAGCATCAGAGGCCCATGAAGCGCTCTTCAGTATGAAAACCCTCAGCGGAGACGTCTTCCTCAACATCTGCTCGACGAGACGCACACGCAGAAAAAGTGTGATAAAAAAGTGCAGTGCGTCTGAAAGGTCGACTTTGTTGTCGTCCTTATTGGAGTTGTGTTCACCTGGAAACTACATTTTGATCCCTTTTGAATGTCATTCTTAATGTCTGCACATTTTAATATGGCGCTGGAGCCAGGAGGCGATTAGCCTAGCTTAGCATAAAGATTTGGAGGCAAGCTTGGCTCTCTGTTAAGTTAAGTAAAAAAGAAATGTAATTTACTTTCCACCTCGAAAATGTATTGATGAATTTTTTGTGTCTTGTTTATTTAATTCTTAAACGAACAGAAATGTGAAGGCAACAGTTGGAATCTCGTCATCAGCGTGAGAGTCCGGTGGTCTGATCCCCTCGGGCTCCATCGTCAGAACCACACAGCGGTTATCAATCTTCTCATCCGACTCTCAAAAGAAAGCAAATACGCAGATTTCCATGAAAGTCGAGGTGTTCTTTTATTCCTTGTGACAACTTAGTTTTGTTTAATTAGTTCTGAGGAACATAGAGTGCTTCAGTTTAGGTGAATAAATCCCCAACGTTGAATAAAACTAGTGTTCCTTGTCGCTGAGAGACGGGATGTAAAGGAACATCTCAATACTTTTTACATTCGCAATAAACATGAGAGTATTACTCATCAAAATAATCCAACATTGTTGACAACTCAGATATTTATAGAGTTCTCCGAGCTTGAACAAATAATGGCAGTTAGATGTTTAACTTTTATTCTTTATTCTGAATCCGGTTTTCCTTGTCTCAAAGTCACTTACAGTAGGTTGTTGGTTCCAGCCCTGAAATGAGGTCTGAAGATAAAGTTTAGTTCTGAGATGTATATGCATTCTTGTATTCATTGCATTCTCACTTCAAATATCATAAAAGTGGTCTTCATTTTTGTCAAGGGAATCAGATCAACTTTTAAGATCTTGTGCACTTTGTGAGAAGGGAACCCTGCAGTCCTCGTTCATGCCCAAGCACTTATACATTTAGGCTGATGTTGGTGGTGTCATGTTTCAAGTCGTGCTCAGTATCACTTTATAAAATATCTGTTGCAAGACAAACATCAGCCAAACTTGTGAGGAGACAGAACTATAAACCGCACGATCTGACCTACTAATGAAGTAGGAGAGGACGTGGACATGGTGGAGGAGTACAGGTACCTGGGTGTTTCCATCGACAGCCGACTGAACTGGAAGAACAACATCAACGCTGTGTACAAGAAGGGGATGAGTCGACTCTTTTTCCTGAGGAAGCTTCGATCCTTTAATGTGTGCAGCAAGATGCTGGAGATGTTCTACCAGTCGTTTGTGGCCAGCGCCCTGTACTTCTCCATCGTCTGCTGGGGGAGCAGCATTGGAGCCGGTGACACCAACAGACTTAACAAGATAGTTAAGAAAGCCGGCTCCATCATTGGCTGCAGGCAGGAGTTTCTGGAACAGGTGGTGGAGAGGAGGACGCTGAAGAAACTTTTGTCCATATTGGACAACCCGGACCACCCTCTCCACCACCTACTGCAGGGTCAGCGGAGCACTTTCTCGAGGAGATTCCTCACGCTCCGCTGCAACAAGGACAGATACAGGAGATCATTCCTACCAACGGCATTACGGCTTTATAATAAATCACCGCTTGCCAGATCCTCTGACTAACCACATGTATATATATATATTTTGCACAATCCCAGCTATTTCTATTTTATTTTATTATTATTTTTATTATTATTGTATATATCTTTTATCTTTCATCCTGTTGTTTTTATTTATTTTGTTGTAAGTTGCTGCTACCCCGACACCAAATTTCCCCTCGGGGATTAATAAAGTATATATTCATTCATTCATTCATTCAAACACACGCACCTGTTGGTGCAGGTGTTGATATGGATCTTAAATTAACCTGAAACACAGAGCGAACTCTCCCACCGGCTAATTAAACGGAGATTGAAGGTGCAGATTGCATTAAAATTACACCCTCAACACTTTGCTTTTCAAAGATGGATTTTTTCTAATAATCTTTTTCTTATTTCTTCGCATGGCCAAAACGTCCATAAAGTCACAATACGTTGACGATGTAAATTCAGGCTTCAATTATAGAGCGATTTCTGCTCGACTGGCAAAAAGCCGCTCGGTTGCTCTTCCCGCTCCGTTGCGTTGGCTCTATCCTCCTAGACCTAAAAACAACGGCAGCTCTCAGAGGGATATTGAGACAATTTTTTAGAAAACATAAGTGAATTAATAAATGAAGCAGATGAGGCAAGTTAGGGGAAAACCAGTGCACCCAAAATCTAAATTACTACAGCGAGTAAAAGGTATGTACCATCACAGATGGATGATGTATAACACTGTAACAGTTGCAGAGAAAGAAAAAAAAAGTAATAAGAAGTTCAGTTGAGGTTACACTGCGTGTAATAGAGTAACATTAAAATAATCAGCCGCAAGCAGATTGCAGCCACAGATTGGGTCCTAATGCATCCAATATTTCATATTTTAACAGATTATTTGAGTATATATATTGGTGTACCTCCCGCAACTCGTTTATTTAGCTGTAAACGCTTAATCTAAATCAAGCACCTAAATTAGGGGAGAATCTCAGCGGGACGTCTTTGTCAAGGAAGAACAAAGAGAGGAGTTAGACAAACGTCTGCACAGAGGAATGTTAAACACGGAGCAATAAAGTGCAATAAAGTGCGCCTGTAATTCATTCGTCATCGGAGGGATCCGGCCTCCTGAACGCAGACCGGCTGTAATGGGGGGGAATATGTCACAGTACATCTGAACATCATGTGAGGCTCATTAGGACGACACGACTCCTCATCGCTGACACGATCTCTGTTCCACCAGATATCTAATATCTCTCATAATTACACCTCGTCTCCATCTATCTATCCTTCTTTCATTTCCACCACTTTCATTTCATCTTCATGTCTCTAATTAGCCACGGAGGTGTAAATCACGCTTTGCAGGGACTCAAGGGTCTTTTTGCTTTGACCTGTTACCCTTTCCAACATTTCCCCTTCCCATCTCTTAGCGGCTTTCCTTAATTCTATTTTTCCCCCCTTTTCCTCTCTTCCTTTGCAACCGGCGGGTCCCGCGGGCAGCGAGTGTGTTCCAACGCGCCGTAGTTCCCAGGCATCAGCCCCCCGGGCTGTTAGCGGCGCAGCATGTGGTCGGCTTTTATCTCTCTCCTCGAACTCCCTCTCTGGCGAGGAAATAATTCATTATCATGCCTCCATTGATTTGCTCTTTCTCCTGCCTCTTTGGTGGAGCAAACCCCCCCCACCACCTCCCTTTTTTCCCTTTTATTTTTTTTATTTCAAACAAGTGTGTGTCCATATGGATGTGCGTTTGCGTGTGCGCTCGAATGGGAGCGGGACTCATCCTCCTTCTTTTCTCCTCATCTCCTCGGAGAAATCCCCTCCAGCATCCACCTTCATCAGCTTTGAAAATGTTCTCTCGGAACAAAGGAGATAAACACAGCAGCAAAATGAAAATAAAAAAAATAAAAGGTTTTCTTGCATAGGAGTAAAAAAGAATATAGGAGCAAATTCATGGAAGACCAACCAACAAGGTGAGAGTACAAGCACATGCTCCGTTCTGCTGGATGACCTCAGCTCTGCTGCTGCAACATTCCCGTGTGAGGGAGGGTGAGGGAGGGTTGTTTTTTTCGGGCAAACATCTGTTCTGTGTAAATCACCAGCGAGTTTGGTCCAGCTGGCTCGGTTACAGTGATGTGGTTGTGTTTTAATAAGAGTCGTGTGTGTGTTCGCCTCTGTTTGTGCAGCGTCGAGCTAAACCTGAGACAAACACTCAGATCCTATGGAGAGATGAGAGGAAGTAGAACCGGATAAAGGAGAGAACAGAGGAGAGCACAAGGGAGGAGACGCTGTGGCTCGCAGCTAAAAACGCCTTTTCACACAAAAAAAGAAACTTGAGGGTTTTATTTCCTCCGTCTCCAAAAGAGTTGCAAAAAGGCTCAAAGTGGACATGTGTTTACCAGGGAGGAAGGAGGGGACAGGATATGGGCGGAGAAAGCAGACGGAGGGAGCAGGTGATGCACGGTTACAGGTGTTTGTCATGGTGGAGAGGTGTAGCCAGGCAGAGGGGGAGGAGCCATGAGGAAGAGGAAGGAGGCTGCAGCGGGAAGAGAGGAGGAAGCAAGATGTAGGGGTGTCGTTGAGGGTATTAATGGGAGACGACAAGGACAAAGGAAGGATTCAAGGGAACAAGGGAGAGCACATACTCACCTTTTCGCAGTCAGCAACTCGGTGAGCAAAGTGAACGAGTTGTTCTTCCTCTCGACTCCCTGAGAAAGAACTTCCGTGGCTACTTTGAAACACCAAGCGAGAGTTTGGCAGCGTCGGGCTGTTGAAGTCGTGGAATTTAGTGTAATTAAATAAGCTTTTTGCACTCCGACAAACAAGCGCCCCCCCTCAGTGGCGTGGATCTCCATCACCAAAGAGTCCGGGTGCAATATAGGGAAGCCACTCATTTATATTTGCGTCTATATATTTGCACTCCAGGTATCTAAACAAGTCACTTTTTTAAGGAGATAAATCCACACATAAAAAAACCCCAGCTGTGCAGCATGACAGGACAAACACAACAAAACAGCATTAAAACCAAACCTCTCCGATACCGTACAGGAGGCCTGGGGCTTCCGGATCTTTTAGAATTGCATTACTACTTCTACGAGCGCCCACACTTTGCAGCCAATATCATTTAGCTGCTTTCAAAGAATTTCTAACGGATTGTTTTGTTCAGCAGACCTTGAAACTGCAGCTTTGACAGCTCCAGCAAGCTGAAACAGAGAGAAGGTGATGATGGAGCAGTGGGTAAATCACAAATCTCTAAAGTCTTTATCCTCCCAGCAGAGTGTTAGTGTTACTCAATATCTCCTGTGGCAACAACCCGGCTCTCTGAAACAACATGCGCTAAACCGGCTTGAGGGTTAAATCTCAGAGTTTTTATTTATTTTTATGATGCAGTATCTTTTTTTTTTGTGTGTTTTTTTTTCCTTCAGTTTCCAGAATCCCAGTTACAAGCTAAACATAATGAAAATGAATCCCCTTCCAAATAATTCAGAGGCTTTTGAGTTTGATGCCTCGACACAGCTGTGACCTTCAGGATGGAAGTGGTGCCGTAAACTGGTAGACTGGTTGACTGGTAGAGGTAGACTGGTAAACTGGTAGGCTAACCAATTCTGTTTTTAGACACACCTGGCACAGATCTGTGCTCTGCTGAGTGTGTCTTTCTAGTTGCATTCCTTTGTACATTTGGTGCTGGCAGCATTTGGATCCAACACTTTTCTTTCCACAAATTCAGACAGAAAGAGCCGAGGCCAAAAGAAAAGAAAAACAACATAGAGAAGAGCCAGAAAGTGAACATCAACCTACGGACGTGTCGTGCCTTCTGAAAACGCCTCATGGTTCACATCTCACATGGACTCCGATCACAAGAAGATCTGAATCTGCCTCAGCTCAGCTTTTTTGCAGCATTGCAAAGTTGTTGGATGCCATTGGTTAAATTGGGCGCATTGTTGCCGTGAGACGAACATTAGCGTTTACTATCTCCTGTAAGCACACAGGTCTCATGTAACTTGAGGGTCACATCCGTGTGAAAGGAGTCCAGTTGGGGACGAATCCAAGCCGACAGTCCACCCTCCAGCGTCTAGGCTGCCTTAGTAGAGTTTAATCATTAAGCGTGCAGGAATTTAGCCTGAAACTTTCATAATTATTTTCAAAAAACCTCTGTCATGCTTGGAGGATCCATGATAATTTTGTAGTGTGGTGTATGTATGCAGAGAGAGAGAGAGAGAGAGACCTACAGGGGAAATTATGGAGCAATTAATCAACTTCATCAACTCATCAGCAGTGTTTTAGAAACCCTGTTAGTGGTTATAATGGTGCGATGTTACAACGCATGCTTAGTTCACTGTTCTGCTAATTAATGAGCCCACATTTTACCAAGATGTGAAAGAAACGAGGGAAGATATGTTATGCTGGTCAATTGGTAACGTGAGAGTGTGAAGAGACACGGAAAAAAGAAAGAACAATGGTTGTTCAAAATCTAGTCGTCTTAGTAGAGTGATCTTTATCTGATAAAAATGTCTTTTAATTTTTAATTAAATGTTTTTTTATGAGTGTTATAAAATCAGTTCAGGGACACGACACTTTCAACAGATGTACAGCGTTTGAAAGTAAGAACATTATGTTTTACATCATGCATATGGTGTACTGTTTGTACTCACGGGATCTAACATAAGTCGGTTGTAATTGTTAAATAAAATAATAAAAAATTCCGTTAGTCTTATACTGTGAAGTAAAATGAGCCTGAATTCCCCCGAACCAGCAGACATGGAATATTCTTGATGGAAAACCAACTCTGTACTTCACTCTATTAATCTACAAATATCCATTCATAATTCCACAAAGACAAAAGCCTGTCAGTGGATGATAAAGAATCCCCAAATATGAGCCAAGTGGATGATTCTGAAGGGGTTTCTCTCCAAGGAGAATGTTCTCTTCTTCAGAGGCTTCTTTTATTCCGTAGCATTTAACTGCTTCGTGCTTTATGTTCTGTATTACTCCAAGTTGCACTTCGAATAGGAAATTGTTTGTACATGTATACTACTCAGCCAATGAAAACAGTTGAATGATGTCTTTAATGCTTCCAAAGAAACTCTTGATGAAATATTGTCACAATCTCTAGGCTTTCACGTCCATGTGTTTCAAACTAAGAGTCCGTAGTTGAAAGATGTTGTATAAAGCGGGGAGGGTGTCACAGATATGTACAAACATAGTAACATTACCCATCAAAGCAAATCTCTTCCTCACAGTTTATAGTGTATATAGTGCATATCATCATATCGCCCAACCAGACTAAACTGCAGAGGTTCATCATCAGAGATCCTTATTTTGGATCATAAGCAACTTTTATTGTAATAGATTATTTGATCATATTTTTCTTCATATATAGAAATGTCACACAATTTTCCCTCGGTAATTATCAATGTGGGCGGATGCTGAAGCAGGTATAGCTTTCCTTTGAAACTGCCTGATACCGTTTTCTCTAATTGCTTTGTGTCGCATGTCAATTTTCCCGATGTGCAACCATATCCACCCCAATATGTTTTCACAAGACGTGGGTCAGTCGTGTGTTTCAGTGGTGCATCTCTCGGGTATCTTCTGCACCAAATTTGGTTAAATTTTGATCTACACAGCAGTCCAGACCGGCCTTGCACAGGTGCAACCCAAAACATTTGTGTGCGCATTAAGTCTGTACGTAAACCTGCCCGCTCCATTTGGTTGAATGTGATTCCTCAGGAACACCTGGAGGGAATTGTTTCACATTTTAGACACACGTTCCTCTGGACTCGAGGTTAAACAGACTAGCATTTTGTCCATACCTCAAGAATGTATAGCTAATTATGGCAATTTCACACTAATGCCTAACCGATGAAAAAAAATTAAGAAGTGATGACATTTGGACAGACATGGAAGGAAACTGCAACTTGACTAGCTGGTGGAGGCGTGCAGCCGTCATCTGGAACTCGTAGTTGTGTTTTTAAGTTAAGCACATTCCTACATTGACATTGTATCCAGATGTGAGACACTATGGAGAGACATGGTGGTGCTGTGGCTGTTTGTAGGACGTCTGAGAACTGAAGCCGAAGTCTGGCGATGTCCTCCAGAGTTAACACTGTGCTGGAGCTGCGGCACATTTCAGTGTTTTTGTTTTGAAGCGGCAGTAACCCCACAGGTGTTGCTGCATAACAATATGTATTAATTAGTGGCGGGCCGTGCATTTTGGACCTAGGCCTTCAATGCTGTCTGATATTGTTTACATAAATACGCGCATGACAGGATGCTGCGTCATTAACGGACAATGCTTGTAGTTCACATCAGCAAGAACCAGTCACATTTAGTTATGTATCCGAGGGTTTATCTTGCGCCTATATTTCACTTTATTAATAAAATAACAACACAATGCTACGTAGTTTGCACAAGACCACTTTTATTCTCGTTCCACACTTCACTAGAACATTTCCTCTCCTTCCGTTTTTCCCTTCACAATAAAAGCCCCTGAAACTTACATCAGAACACTACTTCGTAGAGAACTGTCCAAGTACTCGATATAATAGCTTAGTGTTATAACAAAACATGACAAAACAATCCAACTAAACTGCGGCTCTGAAGCACCGCGCCTCTCTGCAGCCGCAGAAGCAGCCACACCGCCGACACTCACCGACAATGCACCCACACTGGAGGTGACTTGGAAAACATTTCATTTAGCTGACGCTCCGAGCCGATGGGATAAACTGCTTTGCTGACACACAGGAGAGAAAAAACACACAGGAGAGAAAAAATCTGATTGGATAAAACTCTCTTTAAAACCAGCTGCAGGCTGAAGGCTGGAAGCAGAGTAACAGAGGAAGACAGGAGCTGTACAATGAGAAAATAAGCTGATAGGGAAAAATAATTATAATACATGTAGTGTATTTGTGAAAAACAATTAAATTATAAAATAGCTATAACTTTGTAATTCTGTTTAGGCCAGAAGTGAAGGCTTAGCAGGCCCTGACGGCCCACCACTGGTATTAACTCACTTAGAATTACTATATATTCCTATATGTAAAATGTAACCGAAAGCATGAATGGTGATATTTATCACTCATATTCTCCTGTACGTGAAACTAAACTGTCCAACGGCAGCCATTAGTTCGGGCGATGGTGCATTCAATGCACAAACGGAGCGCGTAGCTTTGCTCCAGTATTTTTGTTTGTGAGCAAATAAAAGAGTTTCCTTTGTCTCTGGAGATGTCGTCTCATTAGCTTCTGTTTCTGTCTCACGTTGCGCCGTGCCAAACATTGACCTCTCTCTCTGTGAGGAAAAAAACAACCTTTTTTTATTATACTGTAACAAATCAAACCCCCAGTACAGTATCTGGTGTTTTTCTCTCACCGCTTCAACAGTTTGAACCTAAGAGCCCGCTGACCTCTTTGACCTCGGAGTGTTTTTCCCGGGATGTAAAAGAAAACCTCCCGAGAGTTATTTGAAAAGAAAATGATTGGTCCTTCTATTCATCTGTGCTGCAGCTCTAATCAGACTATTGTTGTTTTGGAACATGAATGCATCATAAATACATTCAGGGGTTTTATTCTCACTGTGCATTCTGTCTCTATCAAGGCCGACCCCGAGGTCAGGTCACGTTGTGGCTCCTGCAGAGTAGAGTTCTGCTGCAGGAGCCACTAATCTCTCTTACCCCCATGAGAGGGCTTTGATATGAGAAAGGCCACTTAGCCAACGCTGTCAGAAAATGCCTCCGCGGTTTACAGTAGGAGTCAGAGAGAGAGAAAGAGAGAGAGAGAGAGAGAGAGAGAGAGGCTTTATGAGGGCGGTTGCCTCTTTTATTTCCATAAAGATGAAAGATTATCCAGATTGTCAGAGATCTTATGCTGCTATCAGATGAGAGTACGCTATAATGAATTGGATCTCTCGTGGCCAAATGAAGATCAGAGATTAGCTGCAGACTGTTGGCTTGTTTCCATTAAGCTGCTCAGAGCTCACTGACTTTTGTGTCCTTTTGACACTTAAAATGTCAGTTTTATCAAAGCAAAGGGTGTGAAGATAACATTTTATCCAACCAGATTTTCCTCAATGCTGCCTTTTGACTCGTCTTCTCAAAAACATGAGATATATGTGTATATATATATATATATATATATATATATATATATATATATATATATATATATATATATATATATACTGTATATATTTTTTATTTTTTTGCAGAGTGTATACTTTTAAATTACTTTTCAAACATTTGAACTTGTACAAGACACTTCATGTTTTTGCCTGCAAGCAAATACAAATTGCCCCTGTATGTCCTCTAATCATGATGTTTAATTCAGGACTGGGTTCATAACTACCATGTGAAATAATAATATGTATTAGCATTGGCAAGCTCTAACAACACATTTTTCAAAAAGCTCGACATGAGATTGATTTGTCAGATTTTTTTTCAGCTTGTTGACGTAAACTAACAGAGTTCACAATGATATTAAAAGCTGATTGATTTTGTTTTATTGTCATATACAATTTTGTTGTTTTACAGTAACACCATATGACATTTTAAGGTCAGAGTATTCAGAGATGCCAAGGCACAGTTGTTCATAGCGTTCTAAAAATGACTCTCTTTCATCTCGGCCTGTGCGAGGCGAGAGGACCGCAGCGTCTTTGACCTTCATGAGTCACAACTCAAGAAATATAAAAAATATATCCGTGTGACATGCTTGCGAAGCCGATACTGTTGTCGATTTCCTTTCAGCGGGTGCTGCTTTCCAGGCTCGGCATTCAAGGGACTTTGTAGAAAAGGTTAATGATTCAGTTTCAAATGAAGGAATTAAGTTTCAATTAAGAATTACAATAACGCTGAACGCACAGGATCGAGATACAAGTTAGTATCTGCAGAGCTGAGAGGCCTTAAACACTTTAAAGGTAAACATGTGCGCAAACCCCCCAGACAGACAATTAATCTGATCCTTCTCCCGAAAGATTTCTCCGGCCCTCGGGGACGGATTGACACAGTAAAGAGCGTTCTGCCCCGTCATTACCCGACCGATGCCGGTTCATTATTGAGCCTCGTCCTCTGTTAAGTTCACTGTCACCTTGCAATGAGCTCTGGCGCCGAGCAGCAACACCCTCCTCAGAAAATGCGTTCCGTTTTCCGCTGCCCATTGCTGCCAAATTGGTCGTTAAGTAATTTGGGGGAGACGATCGCTCCCTTTAAGAAGCCAGAGACGCCTGCAGGTCCAGGGTGTCTGTGGGAGATATCTTGAGTAACACATAATGGTGGAGAATAGCAGGATTATTTTTCTTTATAAGGGGTTCGCAACAGGCTTTTTCCATTTTTGTTTTGCTTTTCAGACCTGTGTTTTTGCAGAAGACAGGACTGTAATTTAACTGTCCGTCGTGTCGCACTGAGCTTTCTGCTCCGGGGATGATGATAGAAGTTGTTTTTCACAAAGCAGGAGGGAGCAATTTGATCAAATCATCATGCACTCAGCATATACATTTTATTTTTTTATTCAGTGGCAGGACAGCACAAGTGCTTCTTATCGACTTCAAACGAACACAAAGCACCTCACATGGAAGGATCCACATGAAGTTGTTGTTTTTTGCACCCCGATCAGATCCGAGTTATTATTGAGTCCCAATCACATAGTTATATTTTCATGGACTTACCTTGTACGATTTCATGTAAAAAAAAATAAATAGATTAATTGAATGAACAAGTCACGTTCTACATTTATTTCTGTGAGTGAAATGAGATCGTTCGCATCGTTTTATTTACATGTTAGCACCTTAGCACAACCGAGACAACAGGAGATAGATAGATAGATAGATAGATAGATAGATAGATAGATAGATAGATAGATAGATAGATAGATAGATAGATGTTTCTTTACAGCAGCATTTATACATACAGGTAAAGCAATATTAATTAGCCTGGCTAGCAATAGCCTAGCATGTTAGCCTTATCTAGCTTGGCAGCTTCGAGCTAGTTGGGTGTGTTTCAGCTGTATATATATATATATATATATATATATATATATATATATATATATATATATATATATATATATATTAGTGCTGTCATATTAGCGCGTTATTAACGGCGTTAACGCAAACCAATTTTAATGCCGTCAATTTTATTAACGGCGTTAACGCATTTTAATTTAATTTTTTTTTTCGCGAGCACCACGCCGGATGTAGCTCACCCGGAAGCAAAACAATAGGCACGCCGTTTGGGCTTGGAAGCTAGGCTAACGTTACGGTTTGAAATGAATGAATGCCAGCTAGCTAGCTAGCTAAAGCTCCGGTGGGAAATTATTAGCTTATGCCGTGTTCACACCATAACGCTACCGTTTTTGAGGAGGTAGATTTTGAGGTGAGGGGACTGACAAGGCAGAAGGTAAAGTGGTCCACCGTTCTATCAATAAGCAGACCTGCCAACCTGTACGCAATTTGCGTAGCGGATACGCATTTTGACGTCAAAGTACGCTGGTAAAAATGAGTCTAAAAGTAATTTTAGACTAATTGACCAGCACACATTATATGCAATGCAATATAATGCATGACGAGTATTTAATGACTTATCAATATATAGGTTATATATCGAGGTTGGCAGGTCTGAATAAGGCTAAACTAGAAGTTAACACTAATACAAACATTATTTTTGCAGAATGAGTGTGTTAGGGGAGAAGGATGCAGCCATTGTTAAACAGCTGGATTGAAATGCAGCTGGAACTGGTCGTGGCTAAAACTGGAAGGCAAGGTCTCAATAAAAGGGCAAGAGGTGTCCTTTCATCTAGGAGATGTATTCTCCAAAATCAACAGGCAGGGATTCGCCAGATGCATTCTCTGCATCAAAGATATAAATTATGCTAACAAAGGCAGCCATGCTCCCCCTTACCACATTGTGCCTCATATACTGTAAATGTTAGACCCAGTGACAGGCTGGCATGAAATGGCTTGCATAATACTTAGTAAGGAGGCCATAATAATGTTTGACTCATGGCTGAAGTTAAGTTTCTCCAGCTCTCCCCAGGTTGGCAAAAAAAGCATCTCAAAATGCATCAGATTGATGCTTTAAAATATGGAATATTTAAATGTTTCTTACGGGGGAGCATGCCCCCGGACCCTCCTAGAGGGGTAATATCCTTCTCACCTTTTTCACCCCTGACCCGTTTTCATGGCTGGTGCACTCTATAATTTTATTTTGTAAACCCTTGTTTACCTGAAATGTGCAGTGATTTTATTTTGTACCGCCCTGTTTGGCAGTTGTTTTTCAATAAAATAAAACAAGCCAATCCACTTTTTCATGTTGATAAGAGCATTAAAATGCAAAAAAAAAAAATACGATTAATTGCGATTAATCGCGAGTTAACTATGACATAAATGCGATTAATCGCGATTAAATATTTTAATCGCTTGACAGCACTAATATATATATATATATATATATATATATACAGGCTTTATTCAGCTCAGTATTGCACAGTCTTTACTGAAATAGCTCAATGCATCCAATATCAATATCGGCCCCCATATCCCTGGTTTGCAAACTGAAGCATATTCTCAACTTATTTTGTGAACGCTGCCTCAGAGGGAGAGCGAGCAGAGCGAGGTCTGCTGCCAGACTGCTGCCGCTGCCTTATTAACACAGCATGGAGCACGCAGCTTCAACACACTTCATCCTGCACACACTCCTACTGTACACTTCCTGCAATTGGCTTGCTCTCTGGTTTTCCCTTCTTCATGCTCCTAACAAGGCTTGTTATGGAGCCCTACGAGAGGAGGAGCACCGCGAGCGAGTTGAGAGGCGGCCGGGCGAGGAGGCCCGTTAAGTAGGACGACAGGGAGGAGAGAGAGAGACAGATTAAGAGAAGGAAAGGAAGACTGACAGACAGTCACAGAGTCACAGATAATAATAATAAAATACATAGAGGGTGAGAGAGAGACTCTGAGAAGGACAAAGGCACAGAGGAATAGCAGAGGATGCAAACAAAACATCAGAAAGGAAAATGATATGGAGGCAGAGTGAAGTTAGAGGAGCGATGAGGAGCTCTGTACCTGTGGAGGAGATTAAGGGTCTGCATCCAATGTGATTAATGAGCTGGCCGCTGATTGCTCATCCCCCATCTCGCTCTCGTGAATAATCACCACACCAGCAGTTTCAAAGAGAGAGCTCCAGTTCCTCTCTCTGCGTGTGTGTGGGTGGGTGAGCGAGCGGGAGAACCAGTGCTTGTGTGTACATAATAGATAACAGTGTGTGTGAGAGACAGTAAATGAGCCGTATGTATGCACAATATGTGGCGTGATGTACAGGGTGTGCATGGAATCGACCGCGTAAAAGAAATGGACGTGCATGTGTGGTACGATATATATATATACATATATATATATATATTTATACAACGTGACATTAATTCAGCGTGTCAGTATGTTTGAAACGTGAACGATGTATTTTCGAATAGCTGCGGCCCTCCTGCCGAGAGCAGCCCCCGTAGACATGCACAGGGACACAGCGAGATCACTCGGGCCCACTGTGGGCTCTCAGCGGGGGTCCCTGGTACAAACCAAGCGAGGCAGAGAGGACACATGTCGTCGTGTTGGGGCAGATTACAACCCCAGTGTGGATAAGTGGCATTGGAAATAAAACAATGTGTCACGTGAGCGTCTTGAGATGGAGATGTAGAGAGGTTTTGTTTGGCTGTTTATATGGAGGGAGCTTCCAAACCCCAAAATCTGCCTTTGGAATGGAAAAGCATGTTTTCTTGAAACAATCAGCAAAACGACACTGTTTGTCACAGCCAGAAGCTGCAAAAAAAATTCCTTATTGTCAGATGTTCATCTCTCCGACGGTCCTTGAAGACATCGTGTGTGTTGAACACTTCTGTCAGAAACCGAAACTAAGCTTGAAATTGTGACATTTTACTCGCCATAACTGTGCGCCAACTAAATTATTTACTCAAAACATGAACAAAATATGAAATGTTACGCTCCTCACCGCAACTGGGAAGCCATGATTGATTCGGCTGAGACCAACAGTCACGTGATTAAAATGCTGTGAAACTTTGACTGAATGCAATGAGGAGAGGCGAAGAGGAGAGGAAAGGCTTTAAGAAGAGATTGTACAAATATGAATAGCTGAATATATATATGGCACGTGAAGCCTCCATTGTATTCCCAACATTGGTAACACTTGTGGACACTTGCCAAAATGTTGGATATATGGATTCCATTGTTTGCCAATTTTTGGAAAAGAAATGATTAAAGCAATTCAACTTCAATAAAAAATATATTTGTATGTAATTTATGGCGTTGTAATTATGTTATACTGCACAAAACATCTTTTTGAGTTCTCTCTACTTCTAGTCATGGTTGTGTTGTTTCCATAGAGGTGCAGGACTTTTATACTGCTGTTTTACAATGTGCAAATTACAATGTGAAATCAGATACTTCACATCGTGATAGAGCAGGTTCAGCTCAACCTTCAGCTCTTTTGGTGGACAAGGTTTTCCATGAAAGTATCAAAATGCACGAGATGACAAAATGTGTGTTTTGAGTTTAAACTCACTGTCAGTAGACTTACTGTATTCATACAACTGTACACCTGCATATTCCTCTATATTCTGCACCTCAAAAGATACACGTGTGTGCACGTGTAGCAGCGCACCTGGATGCACTAACGCAACCTACACTTATACGACGGCTTCCGAGCACTTTCCTGATGTAGCAACACAAGAAAATATGGCAACAGATGCCGGTGTGTGTCCCTGTGATTGTAAGTGCAGAGGAACCTGAGTTCAGCTGCAGCCTGAAGCACAGCAGACCCACTATTGTGCTGCACTGCTTGGTGGTCTGAGATTGCCTGTTGTCATGACTTTTTTTGTAGTTGCGTAGCAACAATAAGAAAATTGATTTTGTTGCCTGTTACAACGTGCCTTCAGTCGAGGGCTAAGTTAAGTGCAAGCGCGTCAACAGTGTGGAGTTCCTCTGGATTCTACAGGTCTCCGTTTGAGAAGTAGTTTGGCAGCTTTGCAGGAGCACGAACGAAGAGTGAAGGCTGGAGAATCAAGCTCATTCATCATGATTGATGCATGAATCTTAATTTACCATAACCTTTTTCATGAGGGTCAAATGTGAATAATCTAGTGTACCCGTGCATATATATGCATGTGGCACGTGAAGGGAGGCGGATGTAGTCATCGAGTGAGTGACACAAAGGTTTCATAATGAGAGAGAGAGAGAGAGCGAGAGAGAGAGAGAGAGAGAGAACTCTTTTTTGTAATGCGAGGTGTGCAGGCGTTAACCTCCAGATCTGAAAAATGAAGCCAATCCCACTGTGCCTTAAAGCTACATTCTCTCTACTGTCTGGTTGTATAGAAGTCTATGCTTCATGTGTTAAAGCTGCATTCTCTCTCCTGAACACCAGGAGGCGACTCCTCTGCTTGTATAGAAGTCTATATAAATGACTCTACTTCTCTCTTGATTTATTCCCTCAGTAAACATTGTAAACATGAGTTTATGTCTCATTCTCTAGTTTCAAGTCTTCTTCAATACAGCACGATGTTCATTTAGTAAATTATGGTCCATTTAGAATTCCTGGAGAAGTCGGTGAAATACACCGAGCTGTGTGCGGCTACGGAGAATATTATGAACCCAGACACGAGGGCGTCCGATGGTCCGACGTTTGTGGGACTTCCACAACAAGTATAAAGCAGAACTAGTGGTTCTTTCCATGGTGGATGGCGGAAAGGGTAACTGCTTTTACGGAGATAAGCAACAGAGATAAGCCACACCCTCTTTCTGGCACGAATGAAGTGAATGACACGAATAAACCACATAAAGTTGAGCGAGTAAACTCACGTGAGTAAAGCGTTAAAGCGAAAAATCGCTTAGCTTTTGCTGTGAACGCAGGATAAGAGCTCACATCCATCAGGTGGCCACTAGTGGTGGTTTTAGCATTAGCACCAAAAAGCTTGTCACAGGCAATTTCATCCTGAATAACTTCCTCTTCCACAAAAGCTCCCCCTGTCTGTCAGAGTTGGTAACTGCAGGCTGTGAACAATCCCAACAAGTGTTTTCACCGTCAGTCAAACAGTAATGGCGGTGTCACGAGAGAGAGAGAGAGACATAAATCAGTCAACAGAGGGGGGTGAAGAGAGAGAGAGAGATTTTTTGGGATTTTTCAAAAATACATTTATTTCACCATTTATAGGACGACACAATCCAACATTTTCATCTCAACAGCCCTGAAAGATAAATAAATAAATAGCACAACTAAAAATCGTCCTAGACAAAAACCAGGAAGAACCGTATCATCATCATCATCATCATCATCATCATCATCATCATCATCATCATCATCATCAGCCCCCCCAGAGAGCAGAGAGCCGGCTGAAAGCCGTCACCTTGTCCATCACCCCTCAGCCCGTGTCTCCACCTCTACACCTGCATGGGTCAGAGGAGAGGAGCAGTCCAGAAGTCACACAAAGAAGGAAACACAAAGAATCCGCCCATCTACTTCCTCCTTGTCCTTTTCTCAGTTTTGCCAGTCCTACTCGCTTCTTCCTTCCTCAGGTCGGTCACAAGTTTCTTGAGGCGGTAGCTCTTCTTCAGCCCCACTGCCTTCTTAAAACGGTTCGCAGACCTAATGAACTTGACCGTATCGCTGAAGTGGTCGCTCACTCTCACCGTTTTCCTAAAAGTCTTATCTAAAAAACTGTCAACCTCCTCAAACTCATAGATGTCTGTGGACTGTCCCCACCCGGTCCCCTTATCGACTAGTGGACCCAAGCTCTCTTCCAGGTCGCCTCCACCTGACACCTGGCTACTGGCGCCCCCCTGCTCTGCCTTTGTGCTCCCAGTGAGCTCCCCAAGACTCGTGGAGGCCTCTTCCTCCATGTTGACCTCCAGAGCCTCCTGAGAGCTGCTGTTCTCCTCAGCAGAACCCTGCTGCTCCTCCTCTTTGTTCTGCTGCTCCTCTGCTTTGCTCTGCTGCTCCTCGTCCTCCATTCTGGAGTCAGCGACCCCAGCAGCCATGGCGGAAGAGCTGCAAGCCGCAGGCTCAGCCGGGGGTCCAGCCAGGGCTCCAGCGGGGGGTCCAGCTGGGGGTCCAGCCGGGGGTCCAGCCGGGGGTCCAGCCGGGAGGTCCTCCTCCTCCGCCGTTCACAAGCTCAGCCGGCCCGCAGGCGGGGAGCCTGACCGGCCCATCGGCCGTCGCACCAGCTGAACCGGCCCGCTTCTTGCGCGTGCACTCGACCCGTCTGTGCCCCACCTCTCCGCACTGGAAGCAGCGCAGCTGGTCTGAGCTGGCGTACAGCACGTAGGCGGCCTCTCCGTGCCTCACCCTGAAGGACACGTCAAGGCTCTGAGCAGGCGAGCTCAGGAACATGAATACCTGCCTCCTCAGAGACTGGACGTGCCTTAGCTTTTGGTCCCTGCACCCGAGGTTCACAGCCTTCAGCCCGCTGGCAAACTTTCCGAACTTCTTTAGCTCCTCCATTATCGCCTCGTTCGGAATGAACGGCGGCACTCCCGACACGGTGATCCGCGTGGAGGGGGCGGACAAAAATAAAACAGCAGCAACAGTCAAAACCGTTCTCTCACCCGTAACCGTAAACGGGGAGAGAGAGAGAGAGAGAGAGAGAGAGAGAGAGAGAGAGAGAGAGAGCTCAGGACGGGATGTGACCTGACATGCAAAGTGCTGTTTTATCCTCCGGGACATGTTTATGAAGAGACGTCTACAGCTGCAGGTTTATGGCTTTGGGCCGTATTTAGTAACGCGGCTGTCTGGAAGTTAAACACACGGCCATTAACTTCAGGGCTCGACACTGATCTAATGAGAGCGAGAATAGATTTAAGTACTTTTTAACGTCATTCATTTTGGTTAAAAAACCTCGGAAAACACATTGAGGGAGGGGAAAAAATACAGAAAAATATACAGCTTATAAAATATAAAATGTACCTGATGTTTCTTTCAGTGAATGATGATGGAAATGCATGTAATTCACACGTAAATAACAAGTCTGGCCAGCTTCTTTGCACAACAATTAATTAATATGTTCAGACCACCTCTGGCAGTCACATCAGGGCCGTTAACTTTCTCTCCACCGTCCTTCTGTTCCTCATAATTCACGTTATATTTTTGACACAATTTAGATAGAAATACATTGAGATATATATATTATCGCTGCTGGTGTTTACCTTTCTGTTTGTTTTTATTTTTATAAATGTTGTCAGTCCCTCTCTCAACTAGCCACTCCGACACAGACACACACACAGATTCACATACAGATACACACACAGGTACACACACAACATATTATACTGCCTCTGCAGAGACAGCGATCCTCTGCAGACATTCATTCTGTACACAAAGCATGAACCTGTTGACAGACTGAAACATCATTATTTTGTTCTGGAAAAAACTCGGCCACCAAACCACTAGAGAAGAAAAACTATTTACCTCTCGCAATCTTGATTTGTTTTATATTTTATTTTCCTGTCTTGAATTTTTGGTCAAACTATTTCAATTTTGCACCAATTACTGTGGGGTCAGATATTATATGATTATTATTTTTACCTCGCCCCTCGACAGCGAGATTCAATTCGATGATTTTTCTTTTTCTTTCTTTTTTATGTCATTATTCCTCAATGAAGCGAATACTGGATGCTTTATTGTTTGGCCCAAAAATCAGTAAACCTGTTGATGCTTCACGGAAGCCTGTCAGCTTGTTTTCCTTCCTCCTTCCTCCTTCCTCCTGCCTCCTGCCTCCTGCCTCCTTCCTCCTGCCTCCTTCCTGCTGCCCCCTGCCTCCTGCCTCCTGCCTCCTGCCTCCTATCTCTTGCCCCCACTTCTGCCTCTTGCCTCCTGCCTCCTGCCTTCACCTTTAACCCTTTCATTCCCTTACCTCCTCCTCCCTCTCTGCCCCCCACTAGCTCTCTGCTCTCGTCCACAGTCAGAATACCCGTCCTTCGTCGTGGTGTTCTGCTCCTCTGCTCTGCAGATTGATGTCTTACTCCGGCTCACGAGGGAAAGGCCTCATGAAAGTGAAAAGGGACGACTCTCTCCGCTGCGGTCTCGAGCTCGCCACATTGGTTATTCCCTGGGAGATCCGCTACGTGCTCGGCATCAAATTCCTCCCTCTTGCCGCCTCACACTCGCTCACATTTCTACTCCCTCTCTCCCGCCCCACGCGTCGTCTTTCATTCATTCATCCTCTTTCACATTTATGTTTCTTACGGATTTCAGCTCTATTATTTCTCGTTTTCAAGATCTTTTGTTCCCACCTCGTTTCTCTTTTTATTTCATTAATGTCTTTCCATCTTTTCTCCTGATATTCGTCTTTTCCTCCACTCTCCATCCCTCTTCCACTCACTCTGTGCCGCTTAGAGCTGGAGACAGAAACCTCCCCGCCGGCCCATCCATCGCTCAGTTAGCGGCGCTAATCGATCAGCGGAGCTCCCGAATTCCCCTGGAAGTCAATTACTAACTTGCAAATCGGAGCTATTTCGGGAAAGCGGTGGGGGGTAACTGTACGAATCATTAACTAGATAATGGCACGACAACCTCCCCCCGGACAGCCGGGGCCGAGCCAGAGCCGCCCGGGCATATGCAACAGATCCGGGTCACGGCACTGACCACAGGAGGACATTTGGACAGATTTATGCAGCGTTGCTTTTACAGAGGAACTTGTTGGGTGTTGCTTCTGCCCAAAATGTGTTCATAGTATAAAGAAACAGAAGCTTGCATTAAAATCCTTTTGTCAGATTATTTTCTTCTTTATTTATTCAATGATCAGATATATATATCAGGATTCGTATCATTGCTTTGCAAAAGTCTTCTTTGGCTTGTTTGTGTCGAGACACGATTCAACAACTGATGCAATTTTAAAGTTTCATTTATTCTTCATCTCAAGGTCAAGGTCACCGTTACATTTACGTCGCAATAATGTGTGTTTGCAAAATCACTTTTGCAAACACTGGCCCGAATTGAAATAATTAAGCACGTTGTTCACAAAAGCTCTCTTACTGTAAAAAATTATTAAGAGTAATTTCACTACTGTCAGGAAGGGTTTCATTCATAAATGGGATAAACAAGGCGCTATCTGAGTCACTGCTATAAATTACAGAGAAGTCTCAGGATGACTCATTAGGTTTATTGCAACATATTTCTTTATTTTTTTTAGAAGCAGTTATTTTACTTTTTTTGACATATTTGACGTGGAATTAACGTAGAATAAATGACTCAAGTCCCGACTTCACCGTGACAGCATTTGCTTATTTGCTGGAGCCGTTAAAAGCAGCACATCTTCAGTAGCCATGTTTACCTGCCAAAGTCTATTAATAAACATGTGCATAATTCTTTGTCGTCGCCAGACAACTTTTTAATGCTGCGCCACAACTTTTTTAAACAATCAAGTCGCACTAATGTTAATTTGAACAGCCGACAGCTGCAAAGAGGTCTCATGTCTTACTTCCATGTGCTGTCTTCTTTTTAATGTTGGATGTGGTCTTGTTAGAAAATGCACAGTACCGCTCCGGAACCGCCCCTCCAAGCCAGATCGGATCAATGCGCTTCGGTCCTCATCCGTCCACGTTGCACTCAAAAGCTCTGTTCTGCCAACCAAATTGCTGCTCTGCTGACTGATGACTTTGTTGGAACTGGCAGCGTACTGTACCCAAGGCCTCCTGAAATATCCCTGACAGACCGAGCTGTCAGCCCGGATATATCTATCACCTGGAGAGCTGCGTGAGAACGGACAGCTGATAGCCAGGGGTCTGTTACAACGGCGTTCGTCAAAGTCTGGATTTGGACAGGAAGTTCCCCATGAACATTTTAAAGTCTGTTGGGTTTCTACTTGAAGGGTGTTTGGACAATGGGATGGATGGATGAATGGATGGAAGGATGGATGGATGGATGGATGGGTATGTAGGTAGGTAGGTAGGTTTACATGCAGGTAAGCAATACAAAATGCACAATATCTAAAAAATATATAATAATATTAAATGAACTAACAAAACAAACAAACAAATATTGTTCCATGTGGGTGCTGAGATGGAATTGTGTTGTTAATTCATCAATTGCAGGTCTTAACCTTCCTCTTGTGTTAGCTTTCTAGTGCCATCTCTTGTGTTAACGGGTCGGTGGCGACCCATGTCTTAAATCAGCTGTAAAATACACTAAAAACGATTTGCTATCATCCAGTTTGTTTCTCATCTCTTGGTTACCTTGTTAGGCTTCCTTATCTATGAAAATATTGGTTTTAATATGTTTGGTGCGGGCCTCTGGGCCTTTTCTTTGTCAGTAAACCTCGATTTCAATTTTTAAAAAATGGTAAAATGAACCTCAAGAGAATCATATAAATAAATAAATAAATAAAAGGTTGTTGTGTTACCTGACTATTACTGAGGGGTATTAGAACACATCTCTTAAATAAATTTGTTTTATTTATTTTTTCATTTTAATATTATTAACTATAGTAACATCTATGGTGTTACGGGTCAATTTCGACCCATATATATTTACTTCAAGAAAAAGGCTAAAAAGTCATTTTTTCAGCAATATAACTTTAATACAAACAAGGTCAAACAAACAACAACCAATCAAGCAAATCAAACCATCAGCAATCAATTACCAGTTCCAAAACTAATAAAAAACAAAATCAGAGTAAAAGTCTCTGTGTGCAAGAACTTACATGTGTATGTGTGTATGTGTGTGTGTGTGTGTGTGTGTGTGTGTGTGTGTGTGTGTGTGTGTGTGTGCGTGTGTTTAGATGCATGTGTGGCAAAAAGTGACACTTTTAGTGTGTTCTTTGCAGAGATATTTCTTGCAGTTGAAGCACAATACGTTTGTCTTTCTGTCCTGACTGCTTGGGCAGACCTGACACCTCTTTCTTTTAGAATCAGGTGGCCTGAGTGGGGTTGTGGCTGTGGCTGTTCTGGTTGGTGTTGAGGCAGGGCTGGCTGAGGAGGATAGTCTCTCTTGTATGCTGCAAATTGAAGATGTGCACTCTGCAAGTCACCAACTCTATACTGAATTGACCTTACATGTCTGGACATGCCTGTCTTTGTTTGTTTTGTTTTTGTGCAGGTATACTGGAAAACAAGGCAAAATGAGAATCCCCTAAAGCTCACATGATTGGGAGAGGAGCTTGCTGTCAGTGTGTTGGCTGACAGTGCACTTATGATTTCAGTTTTGGCTCTAATTATTGCTTTATAATCTTATTTTTATAACTCGGTCGAAACCGACCCTAACAACACAAAGGTCATAATTTCAACCAGAGCATTTTATAATTTTGTGAAATCTTTTATTTATTTTTTATTTTGTTGAAATAGAGGTTCCTGACAAAGTCAAAAAGCCTTGATGCAATAAACACATTTTATGTGGTTCTTTTATGCATTTAAAACCTAAAACGGGTCGGTGCCGACCCTAACACAAGAGAAGGTTAAAGGACAGTGTTTATGTTTATGTGTATATTTGTGCGCCGGTCATATTTGATAGAGTTTTGGGGCCTTGAGAGGAAGCGTGAGTCGGGTAACTCAGCACACGCAAAAGATATTCGAATAGTCAATGTAGTTTAGTCTGAAACAACTCTGCCACTTCATAGTTTCATATTTTTGATCTGAGACCAGCTCTGTTTTGGACTGATGCCAAAGCTCGGCACTGCTTTGCTAATTATGGGAGCTGAAATTAATAAGCAACCCCTGCTGTGGAGGGACAGTTTTTTAAGTCCGACAGTAACGAGATGATGGTTAATGGTTGATCTGGTTTGTGGCAAAACAAGATGAGTTTTGTGGGAATGGCTGAACTCCCAAATCAGCTGATTGAGTTAATGAGGCAGGACATGTGGCATGTGATGGTATAGCAATGACCATATTTTGTAGAAACTAGTTTCATTTGACAAAAAAATCTTTAGAAAACCATAATTATCAGTACATACATCAGAATATTTATTAGAATGACGCTTCAGTAAAAAGTGGAATATTATTTTTTGGACATAAATGGACGTGTTGTTTTTTCACGTGTTCCTCGTATTCAGGTTTCTCAGGGAATTGCTCACCTTAGTTAATTTTTCTGCGTTACTCTTTGTTTGCTTTTTTTATTATCAATGGATGTTCACACAGGAATAATGACAGATAAAAAAAAATCCTTGATCTTCTCTCTCTCTGTTTTTCATGCCTCTGCAAAGGCGATAGTCATGGTCGCCCATCCATTTGCACTTCCGTCCATCCGGTCCATTGGAATCTTTTCAAATTTGGCACAAACGTCCACCTGGACTCAAGGATGAAACAGATTAAAATTAGTGTTCAATGGTCACTGTGACCTTGCAAAACTCCTCACTCAAGAATTCATATGCTAAAAAAAACAAGGAAGTGGACAGGCGGAGGCATAAAGCCACAAGGTAGTAATCACAGTGTGTTGTTGCTCTAATTAGCCCCTTAATGGTGCAGTGTGGTGGAAGTAATGCTATAGAGTCCGTCGGGTGAAGGCGTGACTGGATGTGTTTGTGTGTTCGGTGCCGGTGGCTCCATTTAGATTCCTATCAGGCGTCTGCGTCTCCGTTTATTGAGCCGAGTGTATTCTGTCCCCGGTCAATACTGACCCGAGGTCACACGCTGACATAAAGCATGTGTGTGGCGGCGTGCCTGAACTCCACATTCATCGTCATCAGCGGATTTATGGTCCACTCCCAACTGGGTGCTGATTTTTATTTATTTTTTATAAAACAAAACTGGAATGATTGAGAACATATTTTGTGAAGCATAAAGTACTATGTTTTTTAGTTTTTTTCCCTTCCTGTTATCTGGTAAAAAAATGAATAAAAAAAAGCCAGTTCTGCTGAAGCGCACACACTTACTGTCTTATAATTTTGACTTTCTATCTCATAATTATAACTTTTTATCTCATAATTATTAATTTCTATCTCATAATTTCGACTTTCTATATCATAATTATGACTTTCTCTCTCATAATTATGACTTTCTATCTCATAATTTCGACTTTCTAACTCATAATTATGACTTTTGTATCTCATCATTTATTTTACTGCAATCAAGGTTCTGAAATATATATTATGGTGAGAATAAATACTCATACTTTCTATATTGCATAGCCCATTTCGCTGCAGACACTGTTTTATGTTGAGTTTAAAACATTTTAAATCTGACAATAAGTAAAACATATTCAGGAGATGAAATAAAGTTTCCAGACTGTGACTGTAGATTTCGGGCCACGCAGCAGCAGCCTGGCGACAGCCGCTGTTTACGACGCCGAGGGGGACCGTTGAAGTATAATTCTTAATTTGCCGTAAAGGTGAATTGAATTTGACGGCCATTTCAATGATCATAAATTTCCCCTTAATGAGAAGAATGATATTTGGCTAGCTGTGTGTCCTCTGACACGTGGTCTTTTCTCATGCCGGATATCCTTCACTGCTGGACAGCTGTTTATCCTCCCCGGTCCACTAATAACGAGACGGATGCTTGCAGCTTGGCTTCACTTCCACTACGTCAGCACACTCCTTCTGATTTGTGATGTTTTCTCTGCTTCCTCTTTCTTTCCCTTCTTTCTCCATCTCCATCTTTACATTCTTCCCATCATTTGTTCTCTCTCTCTTTCTCTCTCTCTCTCTCGCTCTCACAGAGGTCGTCCAGCTGAGCCTGGCGGAGGACCAGTCCATCAGCGTCTCCACGGTAACAGTGGGCCTCAGTGCCGTCCTTACCTGCGCCATCCAGGGGACGCTGCGTCCGCCGATCATCTGGAAGAGGAACGGCATCATACTGAACTTCCTGGACCTGGAGGACATCAACGTGAGTGCAATGCGGTGTTTTTTATCTTCATACTTGCAGTGTGCACAGATCATGGTCCCCCGTGGATGTGGATCGGGGCAGATGATCAAATTCACGGCATGCAAAACGTTTGCAGGCATGGAAACCATAAATTCAAGAGAAAGGAAGTGTGCGAGTGTTGTGGCAAACCAGCGGGAAGTGTTTTAATGAGCAAGGCAATCATTCAACAAAGTATTAGAACTTTCAGTGTAATCTTATAGTGTAAATTTAGCCCCCTAGATCACTTTCCACCAATCAAACCAGTACATATCTAAAGCATTATATGTATCAATAAATGCATGAATAATTTATAAAGTATGAAAACCCAATCATAAAACACATATTAGTTAAGCTTATTAATCAAGAATAAAACATTTATAACTATGTTTATGAATTGCACACTAATGAGTTACAAATGATTGTTCATGTTGGAACAATGCTTTATAAATGATGAATTAAGTGTTTACTCATGCTTAACTAATGCTAAATAGCGTGTAGATATTGTAAAGTGCTACCGAAACTACAAGAGAAGCTTTACTCCCCGGCTCTCTCCGTGAAACAGTATTACTCGCTTTCTGCTCGGTGAACTTTGAGGCCACGCTCCCGTTTAGACACGTCTGCACAGGTGACAGCTCGCCGCTGGCCTCGCTTTACCCCGCAACCGGATCACAATTTCACTAATTGCATGCTAATGAGCAGCCCCTTTGGTCCGCTGTGATGTCGAGCTGATAAACAATGTAAATTGTAAAGGTGGAGTCTTGAGGAAAAGGCAATGGCGCCTGAGGTCCTTCAGGCCAAATGGCCGTGCATAATGAGTTTCCACAGAGGTGGAGAGGAGCCAAATTAAAGATGAAACCATATATTCTATACAAGAAGTGGATGTAGTCTCTGTGATGTCACCCGTTGGTTTGTGGACGGACATTTTAAAGCCTTGAGTTCGACATTTCGGCCGTCGCCATCTTGGTTTCTTGCAACCAAAAAGGACAAGGGGGCCAGAATGTTACAATTACCTTTCATGTACTGAAAACACACTGAAAGGGTTACATTAGGAAAACAAAAACGCTATGGGAGCGACCTGTCAATCACCTTGTAGCCCCGCCCTAAAGCATCCCCTGCTAAATTACCATAATTTCATGCTGTATTGAAGAAGACTTGAAACTAGAGATTGAGACATAAACTCGTGTTTACAATGTTTACTGAGGGAATAAATCAAGAGAGAAGTAGAGTCATTTATATATACACTTCTATACAACCAGAGGAGTGGTCTGGAGAAAGAATGCAGCTTTAAGGCATGAAGCATAGACTTCTATACAACCAGAGGAATCGCCCCCTGGTGGTCAGGAGAGAACATGTAGCTTCAAGGCACTTCAGCATTGACTTTTCAGAGCCCAAGGTTGCCGCCTGGATGATTGAATGAATGTATATTTAAAGTTTATATCAAGTCCATGTGTCTAGTTCAGAGGTGTCAAACTCATTTTAGTGAAGGGGCCACATACTGCCCATTTTGATCTCAAGTGGGCCAGACCAGTAAAATCACAGCACAATAACGCATAACTAATTAACATAATGACAATATTTCTCTATGTTTAAATCATTGGTGAAGGTTTTTGGATGATAAACCCTATTTTAAGGTCTTTCTACAATAAACTAAACACATAAAGACCAACAATTCAGACATCAGCCCACTGTTGATCTACCTGGGCTCTCCTCTGCAGATTTCCTCGCAGTTGGGCAATATGTTTAGTAATGTCAGTGGTCCAATCAATTGTGACAGTGGGTCAATGGTTAGCATCCCCGTCTTACAATCAGAGGATCAGTGGTTTGCACCCCAGCTGAGCTAGTTATTATTATTTTTGTTCTTATTTTTACAATTATGAATCCGGCCCGCGGGCCGTATGTTTGACACCCCTGGTCTAGTTGGTCAATTCAGACAGTTTGAACAACTTTATCTTACACATAATCATTTGTTATTATTATCTAATAAGACTATAGACATCCAAATAAATTACACTAAGTCTGTAAAAGTCCAACATCCGAGGTGGGTGCTTAGATTTCCAATTCATAAAGATGCATTAGACATTTTCATTGAGCATATATTATATGTAAATATGATGCACAGGATCAATAGCACATGAACGATTCATCAATATGAAGGTAACGTAACAGAGAAGTTGACCAGTCAGCAGAAATTATACAGAATTCCTTCAACAGCATATTTGACAGCTTTTCAATAAACATTACATTGCACTCTACTACTGTGAAAAATCTATGAAACTTAATAAACATATACAAAAATCAGCAAAATAATGACAAAAAGTTGTTTTTTATTTTATTTTTCATCTCAACACATTAGAGCTGGGTGATAAAAAAAAAAGTAACTGCACGGTGTGTGTTGAAGCTAACGCTGTAGCTTCTGCTGTCGCATCAGCCAAAGAGTTGTTCTTCTGCGTGAGAAATTGGAAACTAATTATTACAAAATGAAATTAATGATGTATATTTATTTTATTAACTAGCCTGTGAAGCAATTTCTGGTTAATAAAATAAATATACATCATTCATATCATTGAACGTGGCTCTTGAGTTGGCTCTTGAGTTGCAATTGTATTTTTTCATTACATTGGCATTTTGTCTACGTATTATGAAATAGAGCAATGATGATTATGAATTAAGAATAGGTCAAAAAAGACTGAAATGCCAAGCGTCAATGTGTGACTTTAATGTCATTCATTTGAATGCAGCCACAAGTATAATTCTTCGACTGCTCTTTTTACGTTATAAACGCATATAATTTAATCTGAATGAAAATAAAAGCCTGTAATTTTCTTTTAAGAGTTTTTTTCTCAGACTTTCAGGCCATATAATGAAAAAAAACAACATTATGTCAGCTGTGCAGCAGACCAAAATATCCCATTGACATGAACTATTCAAATTTGGAAAATTCCTCTTTCATCCATCCGTCACCTTTTTGATACTAGCGTATTCCCCAAAAATAAATTTTCCAAGTCGATTCTAAGCAGCCAATTTGGTTCTTCATCAATACACCTGTTCAGAATTATGAGATGTATTATATTATTTGTGTAACTCTACAGCAGAGCAGCTTGCCGCCCCACACTGACCTCTAGAGCTGCTATCAAACCTTATATACCTGAAAGACCAACATGACAGTATTATATTCATAAGTCATATTTGACGAGCACACGGTCAAAGAAATGAAACCCTCCTCATTGAGCTGGCCAATATAATGATAATGTATCAATAGCATATTAAATATGAATATATTCTAATTATTATGATGTATTTTTGTATTCTTGTCTTTTATGTTATTATTATTATTATTATTATTATTATTATTATTTATTTTTCAATTATTATGTATTACTTTTATTTGTATTGTATTTTTAGTATTATTATTGTATTATTATAATTATAATTGAGCTTCATCAATTGGATGAGTCCTCGATCCAAACATAAAAAATCACATACAAAATGTGACAGGTTAGCAAATTTTGGATATGCTTCCCTGTCACATTTTTTATATAATAACTGTTGTCTTCTGCAGGTTGTAAGGGCTGCATTACAATAAATTTATGAACTAATTAAACTTATTTTTTTATCCTTTGCCTTTGCCCACTTAGTCATTACATCCACTTTACTGGTGATTATTTATCAAAAAATATATCAATATATTTTGTGAAAGCACTAATAGCCATACAATATCGATACATTGAGGTATTTGGTCCAAAATATTGTGATATTTTATTTTCTCCATATAGCCCAGCCCTACCATCTCACTCTACAGTTTGGTTGGTAGAGTGTTCACTAAACGTTCACTAAAATTGGGGGTATACCTTTGATTGATGATACGAATAATCACCGCTGAGGAGAAAACCATCATTCTCACAGGAACCACAACCAAGAGCCGAGCTAAAGCATATTCTTTATAACCTCCCCGGTTATATTAAAGTCATACTTTTCAGCCCAAACGGCCTAATTCCCTTTTAATTACCCTCACCGGTGCAGTTGTATCTCTCACCTTAATTGTAAATTCAGTATTTTAAAGGCCGTCTGGACTCCGTCTTAAAAAGACGTTCCTCTGTCACATCAACTTCTCGGGACGGCGAACTATTTAATGCCGTAATCCGCCCCCCCCCCCGGTGGCTGCCGCACACCGCACAACAACAACCAGCTCATTCATCAACCTAATGGGCTTTATATTTTTAACCCTTGCTATTTATCAGGCTGAGGCGGCGTGATGAGGAGGATCAAATTCCCCAACGCCCGCTTGGGCTCAACGGGGAAACCACTGATTCATGGTCTCTCCTCCTACATCACTTTTTCCTCTCTTGTCTTTTCCCATCAGTCCCCGCTGTTACGCGCCTCCTCTTCCTGTTTCACCCCGAGCATCCTTAAGTATTCCATCACGCTCCCTTCATTCCTCCTCACTCCCCCTGGCTCTTCCTCCCCTTACACCTCCTGTTCTTCTTTCTTTACTTAATTGCCCTCCTCCATCTCTTTCCCTGTGTTACAGGACTTCGGGGACGACGGCTCCCTGTACATCACCAAGGTGACGACCATCCACATGGGGAACTACAGTTGCCATGCCTACGGCTACGAAGACCTCTACCAGACCCATGTGCTGCAGGTGAATGGTCAGTAGTGGCTCCTTTCTTACTTACTCTGGTGGACTAAATGCTTTGGCTCTGCTCTGCGGTTCCCCCGGCGAGGAGATTCTTCTTATTCTTCTTCACGCCTCTGGCAATTCAAATTAATTAATTAATGTCTGGAAAACAAAGCATCCCGTAGATTTATGGAGAGCAACATTATAGCATGTGGTTCCTACACTACCACTGCCTCGTCAGGTGGGCTCAGGTCCCCCTATTGGGCCCCATCCACATGTAAAACACAGAAATAACAGCAAATTACAAAGTTACTCTAAATCCATATGGTGATAAGACACAGTGATTCTGCCATTATCACTAGAAAAAACAACAAAATTTTAACCATTTAGCCCCATGTTATTGTATTCATTGAAACAGAAAACATGACAGATCAGGCTCACATAGGCATATATATTTATTTTGGGATGTAAGGACAATTTCAACCAATATAACAAAACTGTTATTTGAAGAAGACTACCAACCCTAAAGAAACTTTTCTTCATAATACAAAGTGTTTTACAGCAGGGAGAGAAGAACTAGACGGACAAAACAATGACAAAGACAGTGTACAAATCGCCGAATAAAGTTTAATAACATCAAGAAAACAAAGAAGAGTTTGAATTTGGCTTCTCTGACACTTTCAGCGTCCAAAGGTCAAACGAACAATCACAATTAATCTACTGTCAGAGATGTTTCGTTTTTTAAATGTCACCAATGTGTTGCCTTTAATGCAACAAAATGACTCACTGGGGTTGTGTTGATGCATTGTATGAATAATTTACAGAGAAAATGAATGAACAAAATCTTGATTTATAAATTATCCTAATTATTGAACAATCTCCAATTGACAGAATTATTATTTTGTGTTAGAAAAAAGGGGGAAATTAACATTACATTGCAACCCTGTCTCCTAAAAATGACTAATATGCATTCTCAATTACGTTTGATCAGAAATGTATCTCCTCCCTGATTATGTTTGTGTTTGACGTATTACAAATACGTTGATTCACATATACGTTGATTATCACGAATTCTTGTTTTATTGTTTTTATGTTTGTGTTTGACGTATTACAAATACGCTTATAATCGTGTGTTTGTGTTATTGTTTTCTTGCTTTCCCACTGAATTTAAGCATATTTTAATGGAAAAGAAAAAGGATTCCCTCAGTAGCGGAAAGCGAAGAGGGGCGGGGTGAGGCCGGTAACGGGAGCCGGAGCCGGTCTGAAGACCGCTTGCCCGCCGTTGTGAGGCCGGTAACCGTAATTGAGAATGCGTATTAGTTCTGGGGGAACGTAATTTTTAGGAGACAGGGTTGTACATTGAGATAATGTCTCAAAAAGACCCCAAAGATATTTAGTTTACTATCATATGTTATGAAGAAAAGCATCATAATAAATCAATTTTAAGAGCTTGAATCAGTGATATTTGAGCATTTACAAATGGTCGCAGATTTATATACTGTTGAACCAGCCAATAGATTAATAATTTCAGAACTTGTTTAATCGTTATACACCTTCTTCAATATTATAGATGTTCCTCTGTCATGAACAAAATATCCATGCAGCGATCACAACGTCACAGCATTGCTTCAAAGTGAATCCTTCTCCGTGAGAAGCAGCATCACCGCATGAGGCTGAAAACACTCGATTCTCTGCAGTGGAGAGAAAGCCACTTAAACTAAAATACACCGGAAAATCACACTTACGCAGATGTTGGCCGGCTAAATTTATGAAAGCTATCTTGCTCATATTAATCATCTCATAAGGGCCTTCCGCTCCTCTATTTTAAGACTGGAGAGTTATTGCAGTTGTAATCCAGGGAGGGAGATTTAAAAGCCCTCCTACATGGAACAGAACAAATCAAAGATATATTGTAGCTTTCCCAAATTTCTGTATTTTTGTCTCACGGGGGCAAAGAAGGAAGAAAATGTATTCAATTAAATATCTTTAAAGAGAGGCAAAAGGTATGATTGACTTTTGTTTGTTTCTTCTGAGACGCTAATTGAAAAGAAATAAACTGAATTTAAGGGCGAGAGTGATGGGGAGGGAGTGACGGAGGCAGGCGGGTCCTCGGGAGAGGGCAACTACAGAATGTGTGTGTGGGGGAGTCAAGGTTTTGCATGCCAGATAGGACGAGGTGAGATTAGGTGGAATGGAAGGGAGCCAAGTGCCACATTAAGCTAAGTGGACGGCCGTCATTGTGTTGCATTAAAGGAATAACACACTTTAGTTGTTAGTGTGTGGACGGACAGCGCTATGGGGGTTGTAAAGGGATGCAGCCAACAGTGAGTAACAAAATCCAACACACGTTTGCATTCATTTTGTATTTACAGAGAAGTTAATAATCTGTAGTCTTGAGATGACTAACCTCTTAACGTTCCTGTAAAATTTGCCGAAAAACGTCTATCCAGGTATACCCAAAGTAAATTGGAAGCTGTACTTGAACTATTTGGAGTAAATGCATGGTCTTGGTCTTTTTTGAAAGGTAACAATCTGAAGCTTTTTTCCCTTAATAGTCAGAATCACTTTAAGTGCTGCTGACACTGAGTTATATAAGTTTGAACACACTAAAGGTTACTATAAGGTTTTTATTTCCGCCTGAACATTTCTTTGCAAATAGATGCCTGTAGATGACTATAAATGGGACTTATGGACTGGAAAACACAATGGGACAATAGCCTGAAGCTTTATCTAGTCTAAGTAAAAAGCAGATAACAAAATCACAGAAAATTAATATTTTACACATGTTTTTCTAATGAAATGTCTAGGCGTTTTTCCATTTTGAGACTGAAAATATTCATGATATATATATACTAAAGACCTATTAAAAAGGCTTATAGTCTTGCAAATTTATAGAGGTACTATTTATATTTATTACCAGTATTGCTGACACAAAGAAAATGAAGTATAAATGCATTTTCATGCTAATTCAATACCAAACTGAGGCTCAGTCAGGAGAAGTCTGTTCTCATCAAATTGAAGCCTGTTGGGATTATCTGCACCCGCCCTTGATTGTATTCGTTTTTTAGGCAATTTCATTGGCTGTCATCTGAGCCGTATGACGTGACAGGCTTAATCCACGTAAGGAGAGAGAGGCTGACTCTATTTTTCAACGTAGCTTCTGGTTGGGTAATGTAGCCTGTCAGTCAGGACATGAAGCTCCTATTGGTTCAAGTGACGTTTCATTTGAAAGGTTAGATTTCAGCGGTCATTTTGATGCGCCGTTTTCCACTGTGCTCTCATGTAAACTTGCTTTTCTTCTAAAAACAAAAATATATTCTTTCATATCTTCCAGCTGATATGAAATGATGCAACGCCATTTCGTGGATATTTATGGATGTAATCACGTGTTTTGGACTAATTCTTTTATGGGATTTGTTTTTATTGGACCTTTATGATGTAACAACGCCATTGTTGTTGGAAAGTTATGGATTTATGGATCAATATGAGGCATCATCGGTGAGTTACCTGGCTTTTGCTATTGTTTGTTTGTTTGTTTTTGTCTGACAAAAGTCTCGTTTGTAGCTGCTGTGGTGGTCTGATTGCATAGCTGGAATCACAAGAACCATACGTTTCCACTCGTACCAAACTCGTACTGAACTATAAATAAGAGAAATAGAAATAGAAAGTCCACTAAAGGACGCCCGCGGGATGGCAGAACAGGTTGAGTATTTCCATTTGATCCAACTTTAAACTTCTACTCCTCTATTTCAAATGGACGTATTGTAGTTGTTACTTCAGTACTTACATGTTAAATTATGAGTTACATCCCAGATTAAGGTTTCACATTAAAATTGTTCTGAGTTTACAGAATAGAATGCATTGTTTAAGAGTAAACCAGGTCTCAGATGTTAGCAGTTTCGTCAAAGAGACGTTTTCCGTGTAAACTCTTCAGATGGTCTCATAAGTATTTAGAGGCTCAAAAATATGAAAACAAATGGTTGTATGAGAACTTTACTTTTTCTTCTTCCCTTTCCCATTCATTAAAGTACCATGTACGGTTTATTAAATAGTACATTCCATCACTGGTTATACTTAAGAATATATACTTAAAAAATTATGATTCAGTGAAAGTTCCGTTTTACGAGAAACCAAAATAAAGTAAGTGGCCATCGACAGATGCAACGTTAATATTGCATTAGCGTGAGGGGGAGAGGTGTGAAGGGGTCGTGAGGTGAATAAACTGAGCTGTCAAGATGTATGAAGGGGCCCTGCATCAAAACCAGAAAATGACATCTTACCTGTTCCTGTAAACTATTACCTCATATTTCATCCCCCCCCTTCTCGATTCCTCCACGTTCATCTGCGGCCGTCTCCCCGGAGGAGACGGTAAGTGGTAGATACGTCCAACATCTATTTCACGCAGGACTCGAGCTGGAATAAGAGCTCTCGGGTTCTCGTTATGTGTGAATATATTCTGTGCCGGGGTGAGACAAATTCCTCCCCACCTCCTACGTGTGTGGGTGTTTGTGCCGTGTGTTCCCCCAGGAGTCCCCATGAAACAGTGTGTAATTAGGTTTTCACTCGCCTCTCTCTCTCTCTCTCTCTTCTCTCTCTCTCTCTCTCTCTCTCTCTCTCTGTTTGTGGGTCCAGTCCCTCCAGTGATCCTGGTCTACCCGGAGACCCAGGCCCAGGAGCCCGGCGTGTCTGCCAGCCTCCACTGCCACGCCGACGGCATCCCGAATCCCAAGCTCCTCTGGCTGAAGAACGGCATGGACCTGCTGCCCAGACCCTCCAAACAGCTCTCTCTCCTAGGTGAGGAGTTTTTGGGGGGATTATTTTTGGGAAGTGCTGTCAGCATAGTACACGTTTTACTACATCTCATCGGTTGCAGAGTTTTTTGGGGGATTACATTCCAACAGCACTGCGGCGCGCCAACCCTGCAGAAGTCTGCACTAAAGCTTGAAAAGCAAGCTGCTGTTCTGTCGAGCTAACTCCTTTTTTATTAAAATCTCAGTGGTAATGTTATGTATTATTTGTTTTCATTCATTTGCATTCTATACCAAGGTAATGGAACCGAGATTGCAGCGACCTTCTTCAACTCTCTGAGTTTTGTTCCCTTGACAAACATACTTTAGAGGTGAATGAAAATGGAGATTAGGAGAGTGGAAATAAAATGAAATATACTACGCATCTGGGCTAGAAAACACTCAATACAAGAGAGAAGCAGAGGAGAGCATGACTTTTTCTTTTTATGGCCTAGTTCTCATTAAGGGAGAGTTTATTGGCTGTGTGTGGGTCATTACCTGTACTAATAGCCTGTTATCAACCCTCAGACACTCAAACATGGGAGGTTCTGCAAGGTTCACGACACATAAACACTGCCATGGCTACGTTTCAGATGTGCCATATGATATGGGCAAGTGGCAAGGGGCGGGAGTCTGTGGTGTTTTAAGTGAAGTGAAAAGATTACAGTGGGAAAGTAGATAAAGTAGTACATATTACCATTATTCTGTGCCACGTTACGGGACTCCGTTTCTTGACTCACACGTTAAAAGAATCTAATAATAACTCTGGAGACGCTGATGCCATTTCCATAATTTCGTCGATTTATTTTCACTTTTATCGAATTTAACAAAATCATAAGTCTAACTTGAGTTCTAGCATGAGGTCAAGGACTGTGCCGATGTCCCGTTCTACATAAAGAAAATAAAACCCGAGATTCGGTCCCGCCCCTTCCTCTTATACCAGCTGATCTTCATCAGATTAATATAAATAATTTCCAAACAAAAAGCATTATTTTTAATATGAATATAACATCCATTCATATGGCAAAGGAATGTCTTTAGATCATACAAATAAATTACATGACATGATTTATAATCCAAACAAAATATATGGCTCCAACAACCATTTTTATTTTATTTCGATTTTGAGCGTTCATCTCCACATATCATACATAATGTCAGGAGTGTAATAAAGACCCTGAAGGAGGGCGGCCCCTGTCCTCACATTTGGCTTCAGTAGAATCTGAATCACACACTGACAGCGAGGAGGCTTGATTGTCAGCAACAGTTGAACAGGAAAGAGAGAAACGTGTTCTGGAGCTGTCCGTCGTGCTGAAAGGAGCTGTCGGTGGTGCTGAAACCACTAGGCTTGAAAATATGTATCAGGCCGAGTGTTGCTCGGTCTGTAATGAAGCAAACGTCTTAGCACAATAATCACATACGTCGTTAATCAAGGTCAATGGACGGCTGCAAGCTGTAGACTGTGAGTTAAAAGCCTTTATAGATAGATAGATAGATAGATCGATCGATCGATCGATCGATCGATCGATCGATCGATCGATCGATCGATCGATCGATCGATCGATCGATCCTGCAAGGGGACACGCAATTACGCAATAAAATATTTAAAAAAATGCACAATATATGCAAAAAATTAGAATAGAATAATAAGAAAAATGCACAATACATACAACAAATAGAATAGAATACTATTACATTTAATTAACTAACTAAATGAAACTTTTTGAGGCCAATTCCGATAGTATCAGAGAGTAGTTCAAGGGTAAATTAACTGTTGTTGTTTGTTTTTTTACATACAAACAGTCTTGATCCTTATTTAATAACAAACTATATAGTTATTGACTCCTGTGTGTTGGGCACTTGCCCCTTTTTGCCAGTAAAAAAGACCTCACTCCAATTACAATTCCCCGTCATCAGTAGAACTGCTCCAGGCTCGCAAAAGAAGGATAAAAAGTCTAATTTAATGAGCGGTTGATTCAGTGGTTTTCAATAACAATTGATCAGAACATAATTATGAATTAGCAGTAATTAAAGCGGTGTCTCATTCTACGAAGTTCTGCTTAAAGGCTCTTTTCACTTCAAAGCATTTCACACTTTTCCCTGATAAAAGAGAATTACTATCAGAATCCAGAAGACATTTCACTAATGTGAAAAGCTTTGCGTCAACTTCTGGAACATCTTGTTATTTTACAACCCAGCAGGCAAAAATTAAAAGGGTAACGATCACTTTCAACACTGAAAAAAGAGATGATGACGTTTGCAAGCATACGGCTTTATTACCATTTGGTAAATATAGTTTCTGCAGGAAGACAAAGCGCTGACAGTTTGAAAGCTTTTAGTTTAAAGTAGAAAAGTAGAAATCCGACAGGATGGAGAGAGACTGAGAGATGGAGAGTCGATGCTATACTTCAAGAGAGGCACAGAAAGGGATGAAAACTGAAACTTTCTTTTATGTTCTTACACAACACGTCTGTCACAACAACCCCCCATTGTGTGTAAAGTGCGTTGTGTTCATTGTCGTGCTTCATACAGTACAGCAGAGATCAGAGTGCAGCTGTACATCACAGAGCTCGACGATACAGCGAGCGTCAGAGAGTCGGCCTCCCACGGTGATCTCTGTGACCTCTCACCTCCAACATCTAACACAGCTGCAAATTTGAGGCAAACAATGCAGCATTCTGCAGTATGCCGGGAAAATAAGAGTGAAACTGGATGAGAACTAAAAGTCCAAAAGGCAGGAAAGTGTTCATCATGCCACATTTACGAGGTGTATTTCAAAGACAAAAAGAGTCTGATAAAGCACCTACGCTGGCTTTATTTCAGGTTTCTCTCCTTTAATAAAAGGAGCTGTTGATTTTTTCCATTAATAAAAAAAATAGAATAACTGAAAGGGTAATTCAGAGTGTTTTTTTAAGTGGAGTGTAGCAACAAAACACAGCTTTCTGTCAGACAGCCAGCTGCTCTCTTTAAAGATGCAACACTCCACTGACAATAACAGTCATTTCTGCCTCACATAACACGGACGTTCCTGGTCGCCCGCTGCCTCCATCGGGAGGTTTGCTTTTGTCAAATAATCCTTTAAAATAACACAAAAACATAACTGGTCGGTGCAGTGGTGGAGGGACGCCCACGTTGTAGTGATACAAAGCAAATTGTCTAAATTTCAATTTATTTTATAAAAATGGATAAAATAAACTACAACTCTGAATCCAGAATTATTTTGTATTATATTTAGTTTTTACATTTCTTCTGGTCTTATCCAAAGGTTTGGTGTCCATCAATTCAATTCAGTTTATTTTGTATAGTCCAAAATCGCAAATTACAAATGTGCCTCGGATGGCTTTACAATCTGTACACATACGACATCCCTGTCCCAGGACCTCACATCGGATCAGGAAAAACATCGGATCATCAAAGGCTAATAATTAATCTCACCTGCATGCATTTTCTCCAAATGCATAAGAAATGAACCCCGTAAAGCTTTAAAATCAAGTAGCAACAACATCCTTTGTGTTTCCTCTCTTCTCGTAGCGAACGGCAGCGAGCTCCTGATCGGCAGCGTCCGGTACGAGGACACCGGCGCCTACACGTGCATCGCCAAGAACGAGGTGGGCGTGGACGAGGACATCTCTTCCCTGTTTGTGGAAGACTCGGCCAAGAAGACACGTAAGCCATCGTCACATTTCAACTTTTTAGCAGAAATAGAAAAATTCCGTTGCCGTGAATCCTACTGGACATAATGCAACGTAGCATTTAAGTGACGTAATCTACAAGGAGGTATGACCCTCTTTTAATAACTCCACGGTATCAGCTTGATATCACGCAAACCCACCAGATGTGGGGGCGTCACGCATCATTAGTTTCTCATTTTATCCCATAATTCAAGGACAGGCACTCAGATCACATATTGTACGTGTCTTTGATATTTTTTTGGGTGACTTTCGCTCGATTGCATCATCGTCAAAAGTTTGCCATCGACCACCTAGAAAAGAGCCGATCCGGGCAAGACGAAGTCAAACAGAATCATCGATGACTTCTGAGTGATTTCTTGATTTAGGAAGAAATGTGATCCCGTCAAACACAGCAAAGAACATTTTGTAGCCGTCAGATATGATTCGTCTGAGAGAAATCTGTTTCTTGGAAGAATTGTCTCCTTTTTGTTTCCCCCAAGGTGATTTCATGTTCTCCTCTCTCGCTCTCTCTCCCCCTCCCCCCTCTTTTTCCTTTTCATTCCTCGATGGCTGAATCTGCAGTTGCAAACATTCTGTGGAGAGAAGAAGGTAATATATTACACTTCTCAAAAGGCTTTTGTACTCAGGTAGAGCAGGAGAATAAGGGTAGGCATGTTTTTGTGGCTTTGCGGGGCCCTGCAGCTTGATACCGACACTTTCCGAGACGTTTGCAGAAGGAACACAAAGTGGTTTTCTCTCCAGCAAAAACTTTACTTCAAGACCAGATCGCCCTGCTCCGTGCACGCCTCGAGGAGTTTCATCCTTTCTGCTGTCTAATCTGTTCCTCAAGATCACCTGGGGAGGAAGCATCCGCTACCGAGCAGGAATGTTGTGCATGTTGCGAGTAAAACCACAAGAAAAACAACCTTGTGTTTTTTATCTGTCTTTATTCTATTTCTATATGTATATATATATATATATATATATATATATATATATATTGATATTTATATATGTATTATTACCACATCATTAAGAACACCCACTGCGGCGGCTTTACAGCAGAGCCAAAAGCAAACGCTGTGGTTTAGAACTGTGAGTTCCTTCATTGTGTGTGTGTGCGTGTGACCTTGTGTCTGTATTCATACACGCATCGCATGATTATATATATATACATATATATTTTGCGTTTCTCCGGTGTAGTATGTCAATCTTGCAGTATTATTGTGCAAAAATAGGTTTTCACAGGCCGACCAATCACTCATCATCATAGTTTCAGTCCACGCGTGCCACAGGCGTGCTAACGTGCTTCTGCTTATCATCTCTGCTCATGTGACAGCTGTAAAGAGCGCGTCGCTCATCCCGACGCCTCCACGTCAGACTTTGATCCTCGCCAACTCTTTGGCGTCCGTTTACAGAACGAGATGTGAATCGTTTTCCTCTCGGAGGCCTTTAACTCGACGCCTGCCGCTCCAGCGTGTTGCTGACGTGTTGCTGATGTGTTGCTGACGAGGCCTTTTGTGATGGCTGGCAGCCCATCTCCGCTAACGCGATAGCATGCTAACAGGGTCCTCGCTGTATGTCCTCCAGCAGGGGGGGAGGGGGTTGAAATGTCCATCACAGGTGTCAGATAAGATGGGAGCGGAATTTTCAGCTGTTTTTAAATTGCATTTGTTTCCCTTTTTTCATATTTGTAAACATTTTCATATCCACCTGTCTCCTCCTGCAGGGCTGAGCGTGGGGAACATGTTCTACGTGTTCTCCGATGAGGGCATCACCGTCCTGCAGCCCAGCGAGTGTGAGATACGCAGACACATGAAGCGGACAGAGAGGATTGTTGCTACCTATGTAAGTGCATGTTGGCATTTCATTTTTTACTTTCAAGATGTAATGGTGGAGTAGATTCAACAGGATTAAAGTAGATTACAAAATGGTCATGCCAGGTAATGTCAGGTAATGACTTGAGTAGCCTATATTTTAGTCTCAAAGGTCCCCCCCCCCCCATGGATTACTAAATAGATTTTAGCAGGTGTAACTGCTGAGCTGCTGCCTTTCTAAATCAAATCATGTGCAAGGCAGAAAGATGTCACTTAGTTCTTACATTAAGAAAAGCACTCAAACTATCATGACACACCAGGTACACTCCAGCATCTCACTCCCCACACAGTAATTGGTCCTAATTACGTTGTGGTACCGTCTTCCAAACGAGCTCTGCAAGGGACCAGCTTTCTTGCTCAAAACAACAACAACCACCTTATTTATTCTACACACAGCAACTTCTCCTCATCATCAGACTCCTCAATCGTTTTTTTTATCCATTAAGCCAGTGATTGTCAACCACTGTGCCGCGGCACACCAGTGTGCCGTGAGAGATCGTCGGGTGTGCCGTGGGAAAATGTCCAATTTCACTTAATTGGTCCAAAAAAATATTATTTAGTTGCCGCAAATGATTTTCCATTGTTGAGCGTCTGAGCTGCAATATGGCTGGCAGAGTAATATAGAACAGGTCTGCACCTTGTTCTGCTATTAAACAAACTAAACAGCTGTATGCTATTGATCTTATCTACACAGCATGTCATTTCTGGGTCGCGTCTATACCACTCTGCTCTGCTCTGTGTCGCGCACGCGGAGTTCCGCCTGATGCGCTGCACAGGTGAGACACAGCGGAGAGAGAGGCGAAAAATATGTTGCGTGCTTTTCACAATGGGATTTGCTGCTGAAGCTATCAGTATTTTAAGATATGAGCTCTCACTGTTAAAGCCTAACAGTTCATGTATTTGCAGGTCAAGACAAACAGCCTGGAGCTCCATCAATGACGTTTCTGACTCAGAGAGGCTCTGGAAATATTCTTCCAAAAGCCTGAAAAATACACTGCAGTGATAAAGCCTGCACACTTTGTGGTTATCATTAAAATAAATGAACACCGTGTTTCCTTTAAGTCAGTATTTATCAAACTGGGAGGTATTTATTACAGGTGGGGCGCAAGAGGAAATGCTGGTTTTAAATGTTCACAGTCCGCCGTTAACAGGTTACGCATGCGCATGCGCCGATTCTTGGCATTTCGCCAAAAGCCGATCTTTATGAGATCTCAGTGAGGTCGGCTTTCTGCTGTTGTGTCTCTATCATGGAGCATGAACTGAGAGCCAATCTACAACCCCGTTTTAAAAAGATGTGTAGAGGAAAGCAGCTCACTGCAGCCACTAATACTGATACAACGTGATGCTCACACATCTGCACTCATTCCGTTTTGTTTTGCAATAGCTTATTGTTTCCCACAATAAGATATTTAGTAGTAACTAAATATTAGTTCTTTATTTTCATTTTTCTAACAAATTGATAACACTTTTTTTTTTTGTCTGATGGAGCGATCTGGTTTACTTGAAACACTGAATACTCTTCCATGCCAGTAGGTAGCGCAATAATGATCTATCATATATGCTGCATTATGCTACAATGTGACATTTTGTAACTTTTTAGGTTGTTAGTGTGCCGCGGGATTTTTTTATTGTAGAAAATGTGCCGCGGCTCAAAAAAGGTTGAAAAACACTGCATTAAGCAATGGCTTGTGTTGGGCCAAACGGATATGAAACTATTGAGTCACGCCCTATTAAATATATCTAGCAAACAAATGTCCAAATCCAAAAAGAAATGACTTGGTTGCACAATCCACCACTATATATTGTGTCTGTCCGGCATGCACGAAAAGCTGCTCGCCCTGAATGCAGCGGCTCACCGCCGTACGAGGTATCCCATATATGATACTCGTGCTCGGCGTTCGTGCTGCATCCGCTGCTCGTTGCATTATTCTCCGAGACACCAGAGGACGTCCAAATAAAATGAGCTGTAAAAAATCAGGAAGACAGCCAGCGTCATCCAGAGGCTGCAGGTTTTATAACCAGCATGAGCCATGAACCAAGGAGGAGCTGTATCCGTAAACTCATATCTGATATTCACGGACTACTTTATCGCCATTGTACGAGCCATGTAAAGAGAGAAGTCAAGTACTGATGCATTATGAAGAAATACAAGTTGAATATTCTGTAAACTGTTTGATTTGGCTGCGAAAATATTTACTCAAATGACGATTTTTTTTAAGAGCATCTAAAAACCAGTTGGCCTCCTTTGCAAAAATCCCCAGAGGTGTAAAAAGAGCTTTTATCAGTAAACTATTGTAAATTTACTGATAAAAGCTCAAATCAGGTGTATCATTTTAACCTAAGCTCGATGATTTCTTAAACTGTGTTTCATGCAAAAGTGTCAAGGGTTGGCTACAGATTGAGGAGCCAAATACCAACAACGGTGTAAAGTAAATGTATTTATCAAAAACAAGACAAGGCTTCCAAAAAACACCGGCTCAAACGCAGAGGGATCTAAACAGGCAAACACACAGGAGACAAACAGGGTTTAACACAGGGAAGGTGCAGGTGATTAGACACAGGAGGAAACAATCAGGGACAGGGCAGACAATCACAGGGACAGGAAGTGCGGGGACACAGAGGACACAAGAGACAAGGACTTCAAAATAAAACAGGAAACAACCCAATACTGTGACAAAAAGCGTCATTGATTTCGTGTTTATCAGAGATGTGCTCATAAGTGTCCTGAAATGTTGTCTCTCTGCATGAAAAAAAAAGCATAAAGAACGGCTGGTCAACTAAAGAGATCTTCATCCACATATCGACGAAGAGGGGGGCCGCCCGTAATCCATCAGACTCTCAAGCTACCAGTTCAGCTCACTGGTGCTGCCTGAACACGGGGAATAAACCAGTGAGTGTGTCGAGCTTTGCTCTCCAGCTCCTTTTATTATTTTCTGTTATTCCGTGTGGAAGGAAAAGGCCGTCCTTCCCTCTCCTCACCTCACTAAAGTAATGAGATTACTCTTGTCCATTAGTCACCAGGTTGCACCGATAGACTGCAAGTAGACCCTGAGGTTTTTAATCCACTGGAGAACATCCCTATCACGGAGCAATGTGCTTTAAATGGTAAAGGTTCCTTGTTCCTCTGAGGGATTTGGGTTCTACAGGACCCAGTAACTGTATTGGAGATCAATACAAACTCAATAAGGCACGTGTTAGCCGGTTCCTGCTGTAAACAGCACTTTCTCCACTTTGGAGAGGTGGAAACTCTTGAAACGTAACCTTTCTTTGTGCGTGCGTGCGTGTGTGCGTGCATAAATGTTTTGTCAGCAGAAGCCTGTGGAGTCGATATGCTGCTCGAGTCGGTCGTCGTTTATGAACTTGTGAAGTTTAAGATCCGATTCTAACTTAAGAGTGGGAACATTTTGGCTGATTTTAGTTGCATCAATCATAAAAGTGTTATTGGAATGAAGCGTGCTGTGTAAAGACATCAGTGTGCACCTTTGGTGAGACATTGAAATCAATGTTGTCATTTTTAATAGTTCATTCCTTCGGCTTAAAACCGTTTATTACACTATTTGGGGCTATTTATTTACAACTGTACTGTGATTGTAATTCTCCTGCTTGACTTGTTTTGATCTATTCCATCTTATTTTTTATCTCTTATTCTACTTTGCTCTTTTTAAATCCTATTTATACATTTGTCTTTATATTGTCTTGTGTTTCTTTTATATCTTTTCTAAATGCCTCTTATGTATCATAACAGCTCATTCATCTTTCGCTTTCCAGTTGACAAAACATGAAATTCACACCTTGGACTCTGGGCGCTTGGTCTTTTTCTTTTTATGGACTAAACAATCAATAATTGAAATAACTAATAGTTCCATATCTTACCCCTCCCCCTAATATGTAAAAAATAGGCTTAATTATTAACTTGCTGTTCAATGCGATGACCTGTTTTCCTGTGCTTATTAAAACATCAAATGGGGCTACAACGTGGACCATGTGAACCGAAAAAAATCACGTAAATTGATACCGTGATATGATCGTATCATCAAAATAAAATCCACACCAGGACATCCTGCCAACCTCTTCCTCCCTCTGCTGCTCTTGTCTTCCTCCTCCCATCATCCTCTCTGCTCTGTCTGCTTCTCCCCAGGAGGAGATGTGCCCTAAAGGTGAGGGGGTCTCGCCCCAGCACTGCGTGTGGTCCTCGGCAGTCAACATCCGGGATAAGTACATCTACGTGACCCAGCCACTCCTCAGCCGACTGCTGGTCGTCGATATTCAAGCTCAGAAGGTGGTGCAGGTGGGTGGAGCCGAAGAGTTATTCATCTATTAGATAGTGACTGACGCTATGAAACCTGTGGGAAAACAGTGTATTGTGCGGTGTCTGCGTGGAAACAATGTTTATTTTTTTTATTTTTTTTATTATATTCTTTAAATGTTTTATTTAAAGAATGTTTTATTATTTATTTTATATGTTTTATTATTTATTTTATATTTAATATATATATATATATATATATATATATATATATTCTTTAAATAAAATAGAAACAAGTAATATAAGGACTTAAATATTCTTTATATATATTATATATTCTTTAAATGTTTTATTATTTATTTTATATTTAATATATATATATATATATATATATATATATATATTAAATATAAAAAATTAATATATATATATATATATATATTAAATATAAAATAAATAATAAAACATTTAAAGAATATAATATATGTGCACATTTGCAGTGCACATTTACGGTGCACATTTTTTCAACATTTCAGTTTCCACTTTAATGTAAATGTACAGAGTTGGCTAGAGAGGTACTTTTTTTTAGGGTAACATCAGTAGATCTTTTCTGCTGTTTTACCCTCTTTATGTGGGAACCATTATGTGTAAGCATCACTTCGTCCTTGTTTGAAAAAGAAGCATGGACGTTTCTTCGATGTTATTTATCCAAGTTTGTTTTTCTACAGTAAGGATCCAGAGGGACTTCGAACACAATAACACTCTGATACTGAGCTTTTATTCTACATAACGATCATCCTATAATACTGGCCTAACTCACAAGAGCATATTGTGTATTATTTCCAATGAGAGAATAATTTGGACACGTTCAAAACGTTGGAACGCGTCCCGTGGCTTTACATCCGTGCGGCCGGCGTTCGGCTTCATGTCGACCAGCGTCGCCGACATGAAGCACACTCGAATTGACGCTGCTGAACACGCCGCTGATGTGAGTCGACCACATGCGAGGGGAAATAAATCAAACGCACCTCGAGCCCTGGAAACAATACAGTGCCCAGGTGGGTGCCGACTGCCGCGCCATTCATCTTGCCTGTAACGGCTGTTTAGAGACTGAATCCCTCAGGTGTTCTTTCCAGGGTCAACATCATTAATACTGAGGAGGAAATAGGACTCAAGGAGAAGGAGGCGGGAGATGAGGAGGAGGAGGAGGAGGAGGAGGGATAAAAGTATAAGTCTGAGTAAAGAGAATGAGAAAATTGGTTCTTTTTTTCAGTTAAAACTAAAATAATACACATTATCACAGTCATGTAATGAAAGGAGGAACACAGGTGGGTTCTTTTTGAAACATTTTAAGTTCAGGTCGCGACCTTTCGGGTATTGCTGCCCACCAGCTGCCCTTTTTCTCTCCTTTCCATCCAATATTTCTCTACTGTTTTACTGCTCATTTATATTATTTATATTACTTGTTTCTATTGTATTATTTTTTTTTTTTTTTTTTATTCACTTGTGAGCAAGGCTGCTGTAATCCTGTAATTTCCCCACTGCGGGACTAATAAAGGACTATTTTATCTTATCTCTCTCTTAACACTGTGAAACTGCTTTTCACCCTGTTGCTCTCTCGCCCTCCCTCTCTCTCTCTCTCTCTTTCTCGGACACCCTCCCTGGCCTTTGGGTGCAGCAGGTTAATGCATCCTCGCTGTCTTTCCCCTTTCTTCTGGATCAAAGCTTTTTTTTTACAAAGCACATTTGTAGCTTCCTTTCAACAATGGCCTTTAAAACCAGAAAGAAGACGGCAGACAATGAATGCACTTTATATACTGACGGAAATAAACAATTGCTTTAAGTTTTTAATGGCAAAATGAATTCTCCTTTTAGAGGAGATCAAACACGGTGATCAGGAAGCGTATGTAGGATGTGTCCGAACACTAAATCGCTTCTTTTTTAGGCAATCATTTCCTTCTGGAGTATGAGAATAAACCAGTTCATTTTATCATCTTTACTCATAAACTTAAAATTCGATATTGGGGAGGGAATAAAACCACAATAGATGACTCCTGAGTCGTCGCTCCATCATGGAGAAAAAAAAAGCACAAATTTAGATCCCAGCTCAGATGCTTTTTCTCACTCTCCTGAAAAGTCGTCTTACTCTTCATGTTCTCCAGCAGACAGCAGATGAAGGCCGTAAACATATGGAGAAGCCGCACTAATACAGGCTTTCATGTGTCTGTCATGCTGCTGCGTGCGAGGAAATTGCACCGTTGTTATATTTTTTAGCACAAAGGAGTCTAACCTTGGCTCTGATGTGTCAGACCTGAGCTAGGTGAGCACACGGCACATCGGCTGATTAAAAAGAGCCAGATGGCAGAGACCTCTGCTCATGTGGAGACGTTAACGCACTCGGTGGGAGGCACCATGCAGTTAGTTGTCTTCTAGGTTTTATTTGTGCTTTTTCTATAACTGAGAAAAAAGAAATACTTAATCTTTGAAGTAAAAATTATAAATATTCTGGTTTTCTGAACGATAAAATTGTATTATTTTTTTTTACCTCCATCAACGAGGTGATTTTCAGGAAACCTCAGAACCTATTTGTGATATAAGTTAAGATAATGTGAGCAACATTTTGGTTTCATAAAAGTTTTGCCTAGAAATAGAATCTGAGCACTATCAAACTTTTTGTTTCTCTTCTCACTCTTTTTATATCAAAGATCAACGTGGAAAATTACGAGGGAGCAACTTCTTTTTCTTTTTCTTTTTGCCCGTCGAAGTGACATCATCGTTGCAGACGAATAGCTGCTGCTGTCATGGCTGACGTTTAACTGGTGAATGAGCTTTAACTGGTTTAACTGGTGAATGGGCTCTTTGCCAGCAGCCAGGTGTCTGCACCAGGAGGCGACCTCCAGGTGTTGACATCTCATAATAATAAATGGCATCTGAGTAACGCGTCTTATTCTGAGAATAACAATATGTAAGACATCTAGTCCCTTTTTTAAAGGTTTTAAAGGGTTAACTCCAGTCCATTGCGTCCCAGTCCGCTGCATCGAGGCTCCCATCATGCAGGGAGCTAAACGCAAAGCAAGTACACACACACACACACACACACACACACACTGTATACACACTAGGGCTGTCAACGAATGTTCGAAATTCGAATGTATATTCGAATAGTTGTTAAAAACAGAATTTCGAATCTGAAAATTAATATTCGAATGTAAAAAAAAAAAAAAAAAAAAAAAAAAAAAAAAGGAATTTGGAGGATAATTATCGTGAATCTGGCAACCCCCGCCGCGGCCGCGACGAAGTGTCCTCTTTTTGTTACGAGCTGTTCGGGGCAGAGTCTATGACCCGGAGCAGACGTGAAGCTGGGTGAGGCTTTCACGGGGTTTTGCTGTCAAAACAGCAAAACCCCCTGAAGAAACCCCCCGCCCCCCTGTAATTTTCTCGATAGCGCCAGATCACAAGTCGTCATTTAAGTTTCACTTTCCTATAGAACAGGTCTACACCTTGTTCTGTTATTAAACAAACTAAACGGCCGTATTTTATTGATCTTATCTACACGTCAGCACAGCGGAGTTCCGCCCGATGCGCACATACCTACCCCCCCCCCCCTTTTTTTTAAAGGGAATATTCAAACGTAATTTTTGAGCAATTTTGACAGCCCTAATACACACACGCTGAGTTGACACTTGGCTGGACCTCCCATTACTGAACACAGAGCTCGCAACTCGCTCCGCTGGCGGGCGCGTCAGCAGCTCCCATCAAGCCGGCCAAAAGCAGCGTAATGGATTGTGTTATTCCTGGTTGTTGACATTGCAGCAGCCCTGAGGTTGTACACACACACACATACACACACACACACACACACACACACACACACACACACACACACACACGCATATACACATCTACTTCCCCCTTTTTTTTTTAAATGAACCCAGAAGGCAAGGGTTTCAGTGATGCTTCATTACTATACATGTCCTTAGTATGTTAATGACTGTTCAGGGTAAAATGTGCAACTGATGTGGATGTTGAGCTGGACTTTTGCGTCTTTTTAGCACCTTTTTAGCGCAAGAATTTGATTTAATTTAGCTCAAGAGCAACTGAGTTTAATCTTGTCTTCACTCTCTCCGTCTCTTCTAGGCCGTAACAACGGATCCCTTTCCAGTCAAGATGCTCTACGACAAGTCACATGACCAGGTCTGGGTGCTGACGTGGGGCGACATGGATAGAACACACCCGACTCTCCAGGTGAGCTTACAGAGCTCTCAGGCAACAACAGTCAAATATCTCTCCATTAAGCTGGAGAGAGAACTCATACTGTTCAGGAGACACGATGGATGTTGTTTTAGTTTATCCACTTAAATCCCAAACTATAGCGTCTTGATTAAAAGTGCAGGAAGTTTGTCTCTATTGCAGCCTCGTTTTGTTCCATCAGGCCGGTGATTGTTTATTTAAAATCCAGCCGAGTGCAGCTCTAAAAGTGTAAATGTCTCTTCTTTATTATCCTCTTATCACTACCACACGCCTAGACAACTTGTCCTGTGTTTGCATTTGTGAACTCCGATGAGTGATTATCTTCCGGGGAGAATATAATCTATATAAACTGTAGACGGTCCAGCAGGCGGGGGCAGGAACCCAGAGCCGCTGACTAATTGAGCTCCTGCGCTTCCTGTTTGCGTGATAAGTATCTGCGCAGCTGCTTCCGAGGGTTTGGAACATTTACCAAGCCGGCAAAAAAGCAAAAAAAACAGCAATTTACAGCTGCGGCGGCGGTGCGGTCGGCGTGTGCCCGGCGTCCCTTTGGACCGCTGGTGTTGGAGGCTTCACAGATGAGAAATGATCACAGGTGTGGTTGTGTTTAATCCACCTCAGGGGGATCGGGGGAGGCGGGGGAGAGGTGTGCTGTTTTTATGGGGCCAGTATTTATATGTATGTGTGTGTGTGTGTGTGTGTGTGTGTGTGTGTGTGTGTGTGTGTGTGTGTGTGTGTGTGGAGGACACGGGCAGAGCCACCGAGGGATCCCATTGTAATCTCAGTAATAGGCACAAACATGTTTATCATGCCGCTTTGTCCCATCGGAGGGTCGGATCCCATCCTAATCATGTGAGGTGTTGTGTTGTGTTCAAGGGACTGCAGAGGATACGATACACACTCGGATGTATGTACGGCTCTTCAGAGGATCTTTGCAGTGAAACGATTCATTTTATATTCAGAAAATCCCCTGAATGCATCAATTCTTCTTTCTTTCTTTCTTTCTTTCTTTTAAACTGATGCTGTTTGCATTGTTGCTTTTGACCACCAGTGGTTTCATGTAGATATTTGTATTCAATTCAAATGTTAATCAGTGGTTGTGTAGTGGTTAATGGCGCCGTTGTTTGTCAAATTGTCCCTAAATTACACATTATTTGTGATTATATTTTAAACTATTTCTTAAAAGAAACTTAAAAAAAGAAAAAGTTCTAAAGCTGTGTGTGTGTGTGTGTGTGTGTGTGTGTGTGTGTGTGTGTGTGTGTGTGTGTGTGTGTGTGTGTGTGTGTGTGTGTGTGTGTGTGTGTGTGTGTGTGTGTCTGTTTAAGGTGCTTATTACATTATTCCGTGGTGTTTGTGTTGGAGTTGTTTTTTTAAACTTCTCTCAGAGGTTATAATCATAAATGAAGCAGAAAATTCTATGAAAATATGTTTTTCATCACAGACAAAACTATTTTCTCATCCTATAATTTGAAAACAATCAGAGAAGAGAGAGCAGCTTTGCATAACGTTGGTGGCCGTCGCCTGAACTGCGGGGGGGAAAACACAATTTTGTGTGTTATTTTCCTTTTTTTCATTATACTCATTTCCCACCACACTTCCTGCACTTCTTCAGGAGTAATGCATAATTAGAGAATGTGCGTGTGCGTGTGTTTGTGCGTGTGCGTATCACTAAAAAATGCAATTGCAGAGGAATCTGCATAATGGGACGTGGATCACACCACAAATAAATGGTTGATGATGTCATTAACGGGTGGACTGACCTGTTGGGCTGTGCGTGTGTGTGCGTGTGTGTGCGTGTGTGTGCGTGCGTGCGTGTGTGTGCGTGTGTGTGTGTGTCTGTAAGTGGTACTTTTTAAGCAGCCAAGTTTTTAGGATGGCTCAATATCTCTGTGTACACATCAGAGTGTGATTGTCAATCCCATTAGAGAAGACAAATGGAGGATCTGTGCCGGGCGAAGGGGAACGTGGCCTCTCCGTCAGGCAGCACATCTCCCTGCCAAGAAGACATTTAACTCACGGGCGCTTTGTTTTTCCTCCCCATTTATCTCTCTATTAGGTTTGCCAAATATGTGTTCAAACGCCGATTATTATTATTATGAATTAAATTATTATTACAACAAGAAGTTGTCTTGGGAAACGACACGTATTCCATTCAGGCGGAAAAAAGCCTCTGTTCTAAATCTCTCCATGAAATGGGGGTTTTTAATACGTTTTGGGGGGTTTATTTGGATTATTTCCCTTTCCTCATGTTTTGTCTTATCAGTCTTTAGTGTGAACCACTTTTTTACTCTAGTTTGCAAAGCGCCAACTATTTAAAATACAACAATTACAAGTTCATAAGCACCACATTGCGGTTATTGCAAGAAGGTCAGGTGGTCATCTGATTATATTTCATATGGGCGGAGCTACAATACCTGAATATGCCCAAACAGTTATTGTTGTTAACTTTGAGGAATAATACAATTTTTTCTCTACAAAAACCTTCAACAAAAGAAGCCAAACTGTTCAAATATCTCCCTAGAACTGTCTAATAATAGGGTACTATTTAAATAATGGACTCACACCATGTAACTATCTGAAACCTTTGCTGCATTAATTGTTCCAATCAAAGAACAAAATACCAAAAGGCAACATTTTAAAACGTAGCTCTTATCAATAAAAAAATCTTATGAAAGAATAAGTGAACAAGAGTGTGAATCTACAGACATTGGAGACATTTAATGTGAGAGTATTACACACACATATCTGATGTGCATTTCAGCAAACATCTGTCTCTTTCTATCTTTGTTATGCATGCATCTATAAATATATGATTTACGCCTCGGGGAATAAAACCAAACAAAGTATTAATTTTAGTTGCAAAATTCTGCAGTGATCTCGAGCAATAAGCCTTCCGGGGAATCCATCACGAGCTTTATTGCTCCCCTGGAGCCGCACAGGGAGTAATTCTAGTATAGGGTTAGGGTTATGCCTCGGAAGATTTATTAATCTTACTTAACAACACACACACACACACACACACACACACACACACACACACACACACACACACACACACACACACACACACACATATACATATATACGTATATACACATACGCTGGAGCATCTTGTAATGATGTTAGTTGGATAGTGTCTGCAGAGTGACTGTTGTTGTAAAAGCCAAAAGCTGCCGGGTTAGAAACAACGGCCCTCAGGTATCAGCAGGTGAACATGAAACCAGACGACGAAGATGAGCTGGTGGCATGAAGAGGACCTGCAGCCCCCCGGAGCCCAATAATACACAAGCGTTGCCACGCTGAACCTCATTAACGGCCGTCATTGTATTCTGCAACTGCAGTAATGTCTATTTATTTTTTAAATGAGGATTCTTTTTCATGTCTCTCAAGCGGTGAGAAACCGACAGGATCTGATTGGTTAAAAATGGATGAGATCGTGGGGAGGATGGAGAAGGAGAAGGAGCTCTGCAGCTTGGCTGTTATTTTATTTATTTTTCTTGCATTTGAACGTTCTGAGGGAGGTTGTACGGAAGCCCATTTCGGGCAGTAAAATAAAAAATAAAAAAATATATATATATTCATATATAGAAAGTCATAATTATGAGATAAGAAAGTCGAAATGATGAGTTAGAAAGTGTGAATGCGCTTCAGTGGCGCTGGCATACTTCGGAGAATATGTAAAGTTTGTCAAATCAAAAAGGGAAACGAGCAGTTTTTACTCTGTCGGTCGACTGGAGGCTTTTAATAAACGCCGTCCCATACGTATCGGCCCCATAAACAACCCGCTCGTCCTTGACGGTGACCCGACCGTTGAGGCGTGCATGATGAAGCGCGTGTCACGGGCGAGGAGGTGCATCACCAGGGGCCCGTCAGAGGAGTGCATGCCTCCCCAGCCTCGCGCTCTACAAACATGCTGATTCAGTGCCAGCTGTGTGACATGAGAGATGGGGCTTTTATTGTGGCGGCAGCTTCTAAGACAACCATCTTCTGAATGAGATGCTTTATCAGAGGAGTGAGCCGGGGCCACGTCGCATACTGCAGATGTTTATCTCCTCCAGGATATACGGGCCTGTCACCTGAACCAGAGATATGAGCCTTTATTCTGATGAGGCAGAAAAGGGTTTAACCATCGCAACAATAAGAGCAGGACAACCAGGTTGATACTGGTGTTTAAATTTGAGGGTTTAAAGAAGTATTGATCCTTAATTAGTTAAACAACTAAAAACAGCTGAAACATAAACGTGACATCCAATAGAATCATTCATTAGTCCAAATGTATTAAGAGAATTTTCCAAATTCACAACATTAACAATATATCTTGCTTCAGTCCATATGTGCTGGTTAAAAGAAATCGGCACGCACCTGTACATTTATCATAACCACAAGAACAGAAAATCATATTTTCCCCCATTATGACATCATACAATATGACAACAGCTTCATTGGAAAACCTCAATCAAAGCTTTAAATATTGAAAAACGACATGTCGGTCCAGTCCGATGACGAAGCCGACACTAAAACTCATTTAATAACAGTTAAAAAATTTACAGAAAGTATGTCTCATTTATTGGGTTTTTCCCTTCAGTGATTATTTGTTCTGTCCTTATAAATATAAATATTCCGCAGTATTTACATTACATATCTTTGGTCCAAACTAAGTGCTTTAACACAATTTATTCAAGGCGTTCGTCTTTGGTGGAAATGTTTTTACATTCTCTGCTGTCGACAGAATGGAAAACGTCACTTCGATTATCGAATAATAATAATAATAATAATAATAACGTTTTATTTTTGTATGTATTTAGTATTCACGCCATACTTCTCATTGTCCACAGGTGATCCCTCAAGCCAGCGTGGGAGAAGTGCATCACACCATCCGCACAACTTTCCAGAGGGTCAGCGACTTCTTCATCCCTCCAACCAACCTCATCATCACCCACGTGAGGTAAGACAGTGTGCGCGCACACACACACACACACACTCAGCCACCTCCGACCTTAAAACACGGGCAACCTCGTTGCTCGCTCGTCACAGCTGTCCTTCTGAAGTGGAGGAGAAAAGAACGAATGAGAATCCTGATGAGAATCTTGTTAATGACTCTGCATCAATCTATATATATATATATATATATATATATATATATATATATATCCCCTACAAATCTAGAAGGGCTATTAACCTTTCTTCTGAACTTTGTCGGTTTAGGTTTGCCTTCGTCTTCCTCAAAAATGAGCCTGCGGTGCACAAGATTGACCTGGAGACCTTCCACCGCGTGAAGACCATCAGCCTGAGGAACTTCAGCTGCGTGCCGGTCAGCATGGCCTACACACACCTGAGCGGCTTCTACTTCGTGCAGTGCCAGAGCAAGAGCCGCCTGCGTGCCCCACCCCAGTTGCTCATCGACAGCGTGACGGACACGGTGACCGGCCCCAACCGGAACATCACGGGGCAGCCGTTCGTGTCGCCGGACGGCCGCTACATCGTGACGCCCGACCCAGAGGGTTCGAGGCTGATGGTGCAGACGGTGTCGTTCCAGGGCGAGCTGGGTCTGAACCAGGAGCTGGACCAGCCCGTCGCCGTCTCCGATCTGGCTTTCCAGCCGTCCTTCACGGAGTCCAACCAGCACACCGTGGTTGCCACCTCGGGCTCAGGCACGGACCTGCTATTCGCCGATCTGTCCTCGGGCCGCACCGAGGTTCTCCGGAGCCTCAAGGAGCCACTGGACCCACGAGCCTGGCCCTGGGGAGGCCCCAACCGAGTGGTGGTCTCCAGCGGGTTGTTCGGACAGTACCTGGTGACGCCGTCGGCCGAGTCCATCTTTGTCCTGGACGGCAAACAGAGAACGCCGCACTGCGAGGTGTCAGACATCAAGAGAGGGAACACAGTCGTCTGGGTCGGCGAGGTATGAGTCCAAAAGAAAAAAAGGAAGAAAAAAAAGAAAGCCAGAGACGTAGAATGAAGGGCAAACGTAAATGGTAAATAAAAATAAAAAAATTAAAGGAAAGATCAGGCCAAATGACCTATTATAAGATTTATGTGAACATAAGTTGTGGACTCAAACCTGGGACTGAGCGAGAGGAAAACACGCCTGGGTTTATTGTAACAAAAGTACACTTAAAAATAGAGTAATTGAGAAAACATTAAGAAACCCTGTTGTGATATTTGGATTGGGAGAAAGTGTCAATGCGTTCAGTGCAACAGTGATCTACGTGCACTCGACTATACAGAATTGTACATTATTGCACTTCCTTCCATGTTATCACAGCAAATAGGTACCTGCAGAGGGGTTATTAACGAACTATGCACAATGCTCACTTTTTTTAGAGTAAAAAGCTTTTCCGATTTTTTGGGTTTATCTCAACGATGTTTGTCGTCTTCACCAGTGCTGCATATAATCACCACGAACTGTCCGTCCGTCCGCCTCTAGTGTGTGTCTGTGTGTGTGTTCTGAGTCCTTTTAAACGCTACCAGGCCGTCCGTGTATTCGCCTACGTCATGGTCTTGTGCCGTTTCCTCCCTCTGAGAGCTTTCATCCTCCTCGTGCTGGCAGAGGTTGGCTTTATACACCCTCTCTTCACATCGTCTATCCAAAGAGCTCCATCGGCTAGTTAGCCGTCGTCAGCGGTTAAAAGCCCCGATTAGAAAATGAACGGTACATCTCGTGGTCTCTTGCAACGGTGTAATTTGTCTCTCCCGGCGCCTCACATCCATTCCTTCTGTACACCTGCAGCAACTCTCTGTGCTGCGTGCGGAGCCTGAAAAAAGGTCACTGAGCAGATTCCCTCAGGGAAATGACTCCGGTTTACGCCGACCCCCACACACTGAGGCGGTGCCAAAGTGGCATCAACCGCAGCTATCTGACCGGCTGTGAGCATTTACTCTTCCTCCCAGAGAGCCGTGCAGCGGCACTCAACCCCACGGCAGTTGGACTGTACCTGCCACGTGGTAGTTATTCAGCTTTTAGAGGACTGGCACAGAAATAGAGGGGGGGGACCAAAACCAATCAGCCTGTTTTCAAAACTAGAGACTAGCTTTACGTTCTGTTTTAAACCTTCTTTCCGTTTCAAGGAATACTTATTGATTGTTAAATTATTAAAATTAGTACAATTTGTGCAGGTTTCTTTGTAAAAAAAAAAAAAAGATCCGTCTGGAGGCAGAATAAACACCAGCAACTCTTCATTCTAAATAGCAGATAGGTAGATATAGATAGATTGGTTCTCTCTGTGGTTGAGTCGTCTTCTGTGTAATCTGCGTTTTGCTGTTTGTCCTTATCTTCATAATGACGATCCATTAGCAGACGCCGACGCTGCTGTTCTGCAGATGTAATAATGTTATCAGAAATTATGGCCATCTCTTAATAAACACATTTTTCTTTCTTTTTTTTCACCGCAAAGCAAACCAGCTCTGAGCCTCCATTACAGCTAAAATATGAATGTCCACAATATCCTTCAACATCTGGCATAGACGTATGAAATAAATCAGGAGCAATTTTTCAATAAGTCGATTCCCATTGAAAGCAAAATCTGTACTCTCCCTAAATAAGTATTAAAATTAGTATTATCTATACAAGGTTTGCTCCTAATTTTGAAATTAGAAAACTATCAACTTCCCACATTGTATTTCTGAAATCGGCCCTTAAATGTATTCTTAACTGAGCTTCTGTAGCCAGCACCAATCAGCTAAAATAAAAATAAAAAGTAGACAAACAACAAAAAACAACGTCCATTCACTGTTGAATTAAATCTAATACAAAATAGTGGATTTTGGAAACATCACTATTACTGCGTCCCTGCATGGAAAAAGACAACGCTCTCTTGCACACAATGTGTAATCACTGCACAAATACTCACAGCCTGAAGGATTTAGCAGTCGTTGACCTTTTCTCGGCACGCCACACTTGTTCAAAAGGAGGAAGATTAAATTATACTCATCTCTAACGAACAGCCTAAGACCACAAACTCTGACTTTATTGTGTACAAAAAGTCCTTTGAGTAAAAGTGGACTCAAAGTCCAGCTGGAGTCTTGTGAATGGAGCATATCTGCTCATGTGGATGTTCGCAACCCAAATTCCATTATTAATCATCACCTCCTAATTGGTAGTCGTGCCCATAACCCCGCCCCCAATGTGATGCAATGTGTAGGGTAGAAACCAAGCTGCGTGAGAAAAGATGAAAGTCGGCATATTGAAGCAAACTGGTCGTTCTTGATTGTGATTTAGGTAATTTGCTGCTAATCTGCCATGAAAATTACATTCTGGCACGAAGAAAAGCCCGTCTGATGGACTTTTTTTTAAGGCAATGACGTAATGGTGGACCACTGTTGCACTGAGGAGAGAAGTATACTAAACTGACATGCAGTTATGTTTGTTGAATGGAAATTTGTCAAATTGGTAGCCCAGTTTTCTCACTGTATCAATGAAAGAAAAAGAAAAAAAGAATCTTATTGTTAAAACATGTCGAGCTCTGACGCTTCCTAAAGTCACTATCCCATCAAAAAGCCCCCCCTCCCGGTGGCTCTAACCGAGTCCCGTACAGTATTGACCACTCTGAGACATGCATGTAATGAACATAGACCTACATGACGTCATAGTCCCCTCGGGGATCTCTCACAAAGTCACGTCCCGCCCTCCTCTCGTTGTCACGTCTGTTAGCTGATCTCTTAAAGGTATGACATCACCACTAGAGCCAAGGAGAGCGACGAGAGCAAATACGACCGCGTTATCGGCTAGCTCGCGTTGTTTTGTTTGGGTCCTACCATTCCGTGTCACATGACTCTTTACGTACCTCTCCCTTGAAGGCGTCATGTCGTGGGGCCGCAGAGCCGAACCCGCTTTGGTGTGCTAGACATCGATAGGAACCACTGTTGTAGATAACATTGTTCATGTTTAGAACACGTTCAGACATGACACAACTGACTGTACAGTTTTCGTTATGCATTTTTGTGTGTTCTGGTTTATGAGGGAATTGTTTTGTAAGAAAAAAATTGAATTAAATATATTGTAAAAATCAGTTTTTCTGTGTCTTTTGCGTATGTTAGGAAAATGTATTGATTTCAACTGATGATTTTTTTTCAATATTGATTAGATTCCGAATTACTTTATTGAATCATAGTTTCATATTTAAATGTTGGGGGAAAAAATGATGTTTAAGATGTATCAGACCATAACCCCAAAATATTTTTCCCGACAAATAAGTCTATGAAGTCCTCAAAAAAGATTTTATTTTTAGCATTTTTGCAACAATTAATTTGTAAATGTACTAATTAAATCTGCTAAATTGTGAGCATATGATACTAAACTGAATATAACATGGGCTTCAGACAAAAAATTAACTTGAGCTACGGGAAATTGTCCCTGCACATTTTTGAACGCATTTGAGAATATATAAAACCAAGAGATTAATCAAGAAAATAGTTAGCAGAGCAATTGATGTCCCCAAACTAGAACAACAAACTATTGTATCTACTGTGCTGAGTAAAACATAACAAAACAACAGGGAAACTGTATAGTATTTAAACATCACTAAATGAGTACCACACAATGGTGCATTGCAATATTTCATATATGCATATTGCATAGCAAAATACTGTATTCACTTTGAATAAACAGGATCATCAGGGGCCGGTATTTCAAAATGATCCCACAGGATTAATCCTCCTGGATTGGATTAAATCCTGATCAGATCCCCAAAACTGGTATTTCAATGCAAATCTGATCCTGAAGATTCAGATTCAGATTTGGTAATCCAATCCTGCCTTTGATCCTGATAAAAAAAATTGCTGTTGAGTATTTCAAAACTTTAGTGGGAAATCTGGATCAGTTTGATCCTAAAAAATCAGGATTATCCTGATCCCACCTCAGAGGTGGATTTGAGGGAGATTACATGTAAAGGTTTGAACAGCCTAAGTGTAACTGCTCCCAAAGTTCCTTGTTTGATACAGATATAGCTACGCTTCACTGCTGTTTGATCAATGTTTATTTCCCTATTTTTAATTTTTCAGTCAAATGTATTTATTAACATGCACACACACTTAATTTTCATAGCCAAAGCTCAAAAGGTTATGCCATTTGGAGCATGGCTGTCTTCTCTTTCCACAAACATCTGTAAAGAAAAACAAATATTAAGGTTTTAGGGCTGTCCCTTTTGTTGACAACTGTTTCCTAGAAAGATATGTACAACACATTTTAAAATCTACACACAATGCCTTGCGAGTAAATGCATTAAAATGTGAACTGTGGACTGCAACATATAGACGCTAGCCTATTTACTAACTTGTTAGCTCCTTAACACAGAAGTCAATGGAGCAGCGTTAGCTCATTAGCGCAAACTCGGCTTTATTTTACTTCGCTGAGCTCTTCTTTCAACTTTGTGCTGATTTACGGAATTTACGGATTTGGTTATCCGGATCATTCTGATTTCAATTACAAGTTTTGAAATACCGGCCCCAGAAGACCAACTATCAATAGGTAAACATTCATACGTTGTGTGCTTCCAGCCATAACTTGCAGGAAATCTGCAGAATTTCTTACAGCACCAAAATCAATGTTAAGCTTTTAGATCGTCTTCAGTGGCAGATTGTGGTTAAAAATAATTTCAGAGAAATAAATGCTGTATCTAGATTCTCAATTGTGTATAATCTTTTGGTTTCCTTAGTTTTTAACATCTAAAAAAAAGACATTTCTAGACGTCATCTTTGAACTGTTATTTATTATATCGGGATAAACCCCTCAGGCTTTATTATTGTTCTTTCCAGACAAGACAAAATAAAAACACAATGTTATATAACACAAAAGTGACAATACAAACTATAAATAGCCACACAAATAACAAACTATATAACCAAGGGAGAACTAAAATAAGGATTTAAAAACCTGTAAAATCACTAGAGAGACGTTTTTTAATACACAAATGTGACCCCTATATCAGGTGTCTATTTTTACCAGGCCTGACAGGCGTGGGAAATCTGGTGAGTTTTAAAATGATGGCAAGTACCCCAAATATGTGCCCAATGTTCTAAAATAAAAATCAGAAGAATAATAAAGATCCTTAGAATTTCAATAGCTCGGACCCTAACTATAATCTAAATAACTAGGGGAGAACAAAGATAAGGATTTAAATAACCTGTTAAAAAGAAAAGAAAAAAGGATAACCTGAGGCTAGACAAACTGATGATGATCACCGGATTAATCAACAATGAAAATGATCCCAACCTGCACTCAAAGTCCATAGTATTAAATAGTATTCTTCCAACAAGACCTTCAAATGCACACACCAACCACCTGTCAGTGTACCTTGAAAGCATTGCAGCTGACCAGGTGAGACAACCTGAAAAATGACTAGACATTTTGCGACAAGCCCGTCCACAATATGGCGTCCGTCCCGTGTCAACGCCCACATCATCTCTCAGTCATTCATGGTATTAGTCCACTGATTAGCTGGCACCCAGCTGGCCTTCACTCCTGTATGAGTTAATGTGATCTATTGTCGCCAACAATCCATAAATATGACTCACTCTGCTTGAGGGACGCTGTCAACACCCTCTCCGTCAGACAGGCCTGGACAGGAAGAACAAAAGACGCGTACCGACGTCTCTGTGGAAAGACCATGTGATCCCACCTAAAGTCGTCATATTAACTTCTGAACATCTGTAAATAAACCGATTTTTCACAATTCGGTGACAGAAGGAGCAACAATGACAACGATGGAATAGACGCTTGTTTCATTTCGAGCATATTTCAATTATGTTATTCAAATAATGACTTGTGATTGAATGAATGTTCCTCCCCAAAGCCAAAGAAAGTTAGTTGTACAGAGAAAAATTCACTTAAAATGCTATTTTGGAGTCCAATAACCTTGAGGAAAATACTCCCATTGGCCCCATTGACACTTTACTTTTTAAGTGTCTTAAAGTCCATGAAGTTGAAAACCCTTTTGTCCACAATAAGCCAGTAATATCTACATGCAGTAACATTGAATTGGTAGTAGAAGTGGTGTTTGTATCCAACTATCAGCAGATGAAAATTACGTAGCTACATTTGCTTTAATGTATCTCTTTGTGTGTGATTAATGTTTTGTTTTCCACATGGCAACTTTACAAACTGTAATTAACTATTGAGCTAAAACAGCATTGAACAATCCCATTTCAGCACTTTCAAGGTGAAATTAACAGGAAGTGCAGCCTCCACCACCAGGGTGTAAACACACCTGTGCACAGGTGTTCTGCATACAGTGATTGGGATGTGATTTGTTTACTTCTGCACCTGCTGTTCCAGCTGAGCCCCGTACGCTCTTATGAAGGTCCTTCAGACCGAAAGCTAAAAGTTAAGTGTTCTCTGCATAGTCATATAGTATATCGAAAAAAAATTGTCCAAGAGTATAGTCTGTTGAAAAAAGACATAAAACAGTAATAGTAAAGTATTGTTTTAAAGGCATTGTATAGTATGTAAAAAAAAAGTCATCATATAGTATTCAGTGTCATAAAAACTCATAAAAAGGCATGGTTTAGCATTAAAATGTTATAAGAAAAACAGTCAAAAAAGTCATAGCATATTATGTTAATCATAGTCAAATGATGTCAAATCATAGTAGCGTATGTCATAAAAATTAAAATTAAAAGTCCACTTTTTAGAAGATGATGGTAAAACTATGATAAAAAGATACAAATTAAAGAGAGTTGGTGCCTTGGTATAGTATGACATAAAAAGTCATAATATACTAGTGTAACATAAAAAGTCATAGTATAGTATGGCATTTCATAAACAAGTCATAGTATGTCTTAAAAACGTAATAAAAGTCATAGTTCATTAGTCATAAAAAAGTTGTATTACAATATGTCCTATTAGTCATAGCATACCATGCCATCCAAAAGTTACAAAAGTCATAGTTTAGTATGTCATCAAATGTCTTTAAAGAGTCATAGTATATAATATGCCATTAAAGATGTCATTGTACAGTATGTCATTAAAGAGTCATAGTTTAGTATACCATGAAAAATGTAATAAACAAGTCATAGTTTCGTATGTCTTAAAAACTTAATAAAAGTCATAGTTTATTAGTCATAGAAAAGTTGTATTACAATATGGCTAATAGTCATAGCATACTATGTCAACCAAAAGTCATAACATGTCATTATAGAGTCATAGTATAGTACATCCTTAACACAACTCCTAGTATATAGAGTATGGTATTAAAGGTGCCATAAATGTCACATGAAAAGTCATAAAAGTCATTGTATAGCAAGCCATAAAAATGTTATTAGAAAAAGACATACTGCTGTAGAACTTCAAACTGAAACTACAAACTGAAATGTGAGTTCTGGAAGCCACAAATTTGACTTTTTCTTCCTCCAGCAGAACAGTTGTGTGGATGCACATCTGCAATTAACTGATCGGAGAAATGTTAGAAATGAATACATTTCATCATAAATCTGTCCCATCTTTGTTATTGTGATGTAAACTGTGTTTTAATGTTTCCTTTGGGAAAGGTTGAGCAAATTTGATTAACTGATTGAACTGATCAAATGTTTTTTATGTATAATCTAAATCTTGATTTAACAAAAGTAATTATGGCGCTTAAATCGATGTCGTCAAATAGAAAGTATCATATTCATTTCTAAATGGAGTGAAATAGAAGTATAAAGTAGCATAAAATGGAAATTAGCAAGTACAGGACCCCCGAGAGGTATTATAAAATATGGAGATGCTCTGTCATGAACAACTGCGGTAATACTTACTATTATAATATGGGTAGATCAAATCAAGCATTCTGATTGGTTGAGAGTGAGTCACGGGGTGTACTTTATTCAGCCATAAAGTACTGTACAGCCTGTTTACATTTAGAGCGTTCCATATCAGTGCACACTTAAAATAACAGGTAGATTTAAATTGCGCGACCGTTAGTTGTCATTTCAAGCTTGACAGTTAACAAACATGTTTCGTGTAAACTTTGATATTTTGGGGGGAATGACTTGATGAGTGTCAGCGGTGAATAATGTATTTGTGGTCCCTGTTCCTGCTGTACAGTCAAACGTTGATACGGCTCACAATCAAGAGAGCATAGCAGATAACACTCTGAGAGCAGACTAGTTAGCGGGGAGCGAGTGCATAAAACCAGAAACTAAGATGAGGAATCACAAAATCGTGACAATTTCCAGTGAGAGATAATTACGTTGGTAATTTCCCGACGCGAGGCAAGTTCTCTAAACATCATGGAGGAGAAAAATGACGGCGAAAAGACGGACAGAAGCAGCAAGAGCACTTCTTTACATCGGTGGCTGAGTGTCATCCTCCACCCTGCTTTCAACCGACCTGGTCAGTAAATCGCAGACCAGGCAGTCTAACAACACCCTTGAACAGTACATTATTGACGATACAGTACTGCCTCTCGTCCCTTATTGCTTAAATACAGTCCCCTATTTACAGAATAATTTCCTTGTAAAAATGTATAATCTATTAAAATATCAACTGGTTCCCACAGGTAATTAATTAATTAATTAAACATAGGTAAAGAGGAACAAAACAAGACTATGGGGAACAAGGGAGTAACAAAGAAGAAATAAATGAATAGTATTTTAGTAAATAAAGTACTCATGGGCCACAGTGTGTGTGTATATATATATATATATATATATATATATATAGTATAATGAATATTTAGGGACAATGTTCTGCAGAACCTTCTGTAAAGATAAGTATTATAATGATATTAATACATGTATGATAATGACATATGGATGAAGGTGGATCAAACATTGCATGTATATTTAATATATTATTTGTGAGGAACTCAGTTACTATTATCCTAAATCTTTTAATTTCCACGTCAGAATAATGTGAAGAAAAACTTCTTCTTTTTTTCCCACACTTCTGTTTTTGTTGTGGATTAAGTGATACTTGTACTACTCCAACTGTAAAAGCAACTGCAGGAACAGGACGTGTTGTCACTTGTATGTCACATGAAAAGATTACTTTTCGGAGACGTTTAAGGCAAGTAAACAGTTTTGGTGAAAGCGGGTTTAATGTCTGGATTAGGGTTGGGCAACTAATTTGGCTCATTAAATAAACTCTAAGATGCTTATTTATTTGTTTCCCAGAGAATACAAAGTGTCTGGGTATATTAACTTCGAACCAGCTGCTCGTTAGATTGTGGTCGGAGAACAGCTCTCTAACTGCACTGTGTTTCCACTTTATCTGTGAAGTTTAAATATACTTTTAAAGAACAACTAAATTATTAAAAGACATATAATATGTCCTGTTGTACTTTGTGTCAAAACCTTTCGAAGACATGAGGAAAATAAATATATATAATTCCAGTGGGTAAGAGCAGGACGGTCAATTTAGGAGAATATCTGTCCAAAGTTAAAATATTTTTCTTTGGTAATTCAATGACATTGTTTTTTCACATGTATAATAACATGATCCTATTGTTACAGAGCTTGCTAAAAACATTTAACAGATGGGCATAATTGTAAGTAAATAAAATAAAATAAACAACAAATATCAAAGGAAATAAAAATAAATAAAAATAAATAAAAATAAATAAAAATAAATAAAAATAAATAAAAATAAAATAAAATGAGGGAGAAATTCTAAATGAAAGAATAAAATAATGGGATGGAGGTTGTACTGATGCCTTTAGAGTCAACTTCCCAGTCTATTGTGCAACACTAAATGCTAACGGCCACTTCCAACGTTAACATACGTATTTGAGGCAATTTACCATATTTACCATCTCTTTTAGCATGTTAGCATGCTCGCTAACATCTGCTAATTAGCACTAAATGCAAAGTACAGTATCCTTTTTCAGGGTGATCACCAGCAGACATTGGACAAAGGCCGGGCTCACCTGGACAGGTCACCAGACTATCGCAGGGCCGACACATAGAGACACACAACCATTCACGCTCACACCTGCGGGGAGGAGTCACCAATTAACCTAAGCAGCCCATTTCATGGTGATCCACGTTGAGATGTTTCAGTCTGGATGAAAGCAGTGAATTGACCGACCAAGAAAAAGTCTCACACTTCAGGCGGATTGTTTATGAACACACCACCAGAACACCTGTCATGTATTGTTCACAGCATCCAGACAAAAAACAATAAAGCAGTAAGAAGAAAAGACACTCACAGTCTGATTCATGGTCAGTTTCTCTGCATCGCTGCTCTGGTTTGTGGACAGATTGGAAACGCTCAGAAAAAAGAAAAGAAAAAGCCATTCGTTCATCGTCAGAACTGCTTCTCGCAGTGCAAGAGCATCCGAAATCCAGCTGTGTTCGGCCAGGAATCTGTCATAACTGCATAATTTATTGAAAGAAACAATGAATAAACTATAAATGAAGATTGAAGTGATGAATTTGAGATTCATGTGGAAACCCAGAGTATACAAATCTGTGCATGCAACATTTCTAACAATGGTTGGAGTGCGGATGTGAAAAAGAAAAGGAGGTGGCATTAATGTTCCTGTCTGGATTTAATTGAATGATTTATTCAGGTAAAGTATCTTCTATTCAAGGTCTGCCAGTATGAATATTAGAAGAAGAAGAAAAAACTGCAAAAGTGACCAAACAGCAATGCATATACAATCGACATATTGGCAAAAATACAAAATGTATTTAAACAAATATCTTGATTATTGACAAGATGCAAGTGCCCTAAAATGTTGAGGATAGATTGAAAGCAGAAGTCAGATTTCATGTATTTATGCTTGTGATGATGAAATAGAGTTTAGGTTAAATGTTTGCACCATATTCTTCATTATTGAAGAAATGTGGCCAAAAAGTCCTGGGAGGTGGTGTGGGGAATAAGGTCCAGAGTGCAAAAGAGTTATAATAAAAGTATATTTAATAAAACATGATATCACAGCTTATGCATTTCGATCGAGCTCTTCCAATCCTCAGCAAACTCCACAGACCACACGTCTAGTGCAGCTCGTAGCAGGAGACAAAGGGTGCATCCCAAGTCTCTAAATTGTCGTTTCCTCGCTCCTCGCTCCTCGATTGAACCGGAAGTGGTTCTGCGCCGCCATCTTGACGGCCGTCCCAAAGCTCTTATTCTGCTCGGAGGAGCGAGGAGGGAAATCGGAGGAGTCATGATCGAGGAGCCCCGAGAGCGAGCTTCCAGGAAGTGTTTTAACGCTAGACACGCCCCCTCACTGTTCATCTGTTATGTGATTGGACGCTGCAGCTGAGCGGACTGATGCTGGAGTTTAATACCAGAGACGATCACAGATTAAACTCAAGCTATATATTAAATCTGTTTTCTTATTCACAATCTGGTTAAATATGTTCATAGTAGGTCTGAACAACAAAAGGACCACAAACAACTGTCTTCAAAGATTTGATCTGTTGTTTCCCTCAATAACTTGTATTATGTATGTAATTAAAATCAGAGAGCTGGAGAGAGGAAACACTTGTTTACAACACGTAATGAAGAGAAACTATATTTATATTGTGGGTTATTTTATAATGATGTCACAATCAGAATTTCAAAACATACCGACGTAAATAATAAATAAATAAGACTCATTCTGCCGGTAGAAATGGATCCTGCGCGTATAAGCAGGACACATCACAGTATATAAATACTCAATGCAGTTTATTAAACGGTAACAGACGACAGAGAAAACATCTCCACTCTGACACTGATGATAACTTTGTCTTTATTAATATAAGTAGTAGTTTAACACCATTAAATCAACTGAAAACATACGATCATTTTTATCAATATTTTAAGTGTATTTTTATTGGAATGTTCGCTAAAAACTCTCCGGACAAAACTCCGTCAGCTGTTAAAGCGACTGACAGCTGATCAGCTGAGATCAGCTGTCATCAGTCATCATAAACCGACGTCGCTTCACGTGACGCATCAGAGGAAAGGACGTCTCATGTCTCTTAAAACATGTTTCCTCGCGTTTTCTCTCCTCGCTTGGTTTCCTTGCGTCTCTCTATGCATCCCTGGTGGGAGGGACTAAGACGCAAGGAAAAGACGCAAGTGAGGGAAACGGGGATGCAATTTAGAGACTTGGGATGCACCCAAAGAGCCCGCTTTCCTCTCATGCAAGTTAGTTTTTACTCTCAGCCACGGAGCTTAAAGCGCTTCCATTGGTTAATATCACCTATTATAACACCTTGGTTAACAATCTCTTTGTTCATTGGGCCTGCAGCTTCAGGGGCGGAGCTATTCTTCTTCATCTTCTACAGACAGGGTTGATTCTGTTACTTCATAAAGTCAATGTTCAGCTCCGCCACCTCAGGCGAACAAGAGAACTACAATTCTTTAAAGTGACAGTTCACTGGCTCCAGGCAACATGCAACATGCAACTTTGTCTAACATCCATTCACACATTAATCATTAAATCGTAATAAAAACAGTGACCTTCATATGCATACAATTACATATCCTTCATAAGTATATCCCTTATTAATTGCCACATATCTTGTGCATTGTAATGTACACATAAACAATTTCTTTCTTACATGTGCAAGTTTAAACTAAACTCTAAAAACACTACATTATCTAAGTTAAGACACACTCAACCTTCAAGACCGTAGAACCAGAAGAAGTAACTGTAGGTCACATTAAGCAGTTTGAACAAGCAAACTTGCTGTCTTTTATTACATTCTTTTTTTTATAAAAAAGAAGAGATCTTCAGGGGGCCAAACCCAAATACAAGCTTCAGTTATAAGTGTGGTGGCAACAGTATTAAGTCTTACAGCCCCGGAGTGTATTGAATAAGCAACACGAAAATGTGAAAAAAATCCTCACCTGTGAATATTTCACAATAAAACTATTCATACCAGCAGCAATGTAGATTTGTGACAGTTGCAGCACTTTTTTCAATAAAAAGGTTTAAAGAGATTCTCGCAGGCAGAGGATCAACTAGCGGGATCCTGTTGACCCGGAGCAGCAACTGGCAGTCTGTCTGAGGTAAACTGTTGTATAGCCTCAAGCTATTGTGAGCTATTTTATTGAGTTTCCTTTTACCGAAACGTTGAGTGAATCTGAGTTCCCTCCGTTAAACAGTCTAAGTGGACTACATGTCTCAAACTTTTATTGCGAAAGGTAAGAACGCTGTCTCGATAGAGCCTCCATCACCAGTGTACGATCTGAAAATGTGCATCGGTACATTGTGATTGGTCGATACCTATATCGCTGGGCCAAAGCTCCAAAAAAATAAATCTACCTTTTTCCCCCTGCTTTTTTGACAAGTAATAATTGCGCCTGTCTGAAAGTATTGATGACAAAAATGTATGAATTAATAGCGTGAGAAACAAAAACCCCAAACAAAAATCCCTCCCAATATTTCCACTTTTTTCAATTACATTTAAATAAAAAAAATTGTGAAAACAGTGTCTGAGCTTCAGGCCTCTGAAGAAGACTAATATATAAAATGTAATATTAGTGAAATGTCTCCCTTTTGCTTCTTAGTAGTTTGCCAAAAAAGAAGTACAAAAGTAAAAACAAATACCAATCATGTAAAAGAAGAAAATAGGAGAATAAAGTGAAAATTGTATTTTCTTCTTCTCAAAGTATTCTGTTCCTTCTTTGTTTAAAGAGACACAGTGCTTAATGTTCATCCCTCAGCTGCAAACTTCTCCTTTTATTTTATTTTTCTGATCTCCTGAGATCCTGATACTCCAGAGCTGGACAGGTATAATTGATATGTTGTCTTGTGCGTCTCCACGTGAAGACAAACAACACTTGAATAGTGTCTTTGAGCCGGCCTCCTCACGCCGGGCCTGCGAGCCGACTGAGGGGCCTCGGGAGGAAATATGCACAGATGAACCCTTTGCAGCCACTGAGACCGCAATCCCTCTTCTCTACATGATAACACAGGTTTTTATAGCAGGGGGGTGGGCAGTGTTGTGTTTATCTTTAAGTTTGTCCTCAGAGGCCACGATAAGAATTGTTGTTTAATTACAGGAAAACAACATGTTGTTGTTTCTCTTCCTCTGAGCAGTGGAGGCAGAGAGGTTCGTCAAATCCACCTAGACTCTGTTCCAAGATGGCACCGACAATTAAACTACATGTTTTCTGCACTTTGGGGTTATAATGTAAACATTCCATTTATGTTGTAGGCATGTACAGAGAGAGCTCCGCTGCTTTACATGTCCCACCCTATCACACTGTTTAGGATACAGGAGCTTTTGTACTGCATCCGGTCGCATTTTGTACCCACTCTGACCCTCAATCCTTTGCTCAAAAAAGATATTTGAGCCAGAGGATCAAAGCTCAAAGAGTAAATACTGGGCTTTGCACTTTTTTCTGAGAAATATGTTTCTGCAGAAACAGTCCCCGGAGAAAAAGTATCTTTCTTTTTTTTTGGATGAAAACTAAATATATATCAGTAACAAACAATATTCTTTGAGCAGAGACTCTGTGGCTGTGGCCCAAACCTTTTTGGAGCTACAGAGGCTTCTGGCTTATCCCACTTCAAGAGGCAGCCATCCAGAGAGGGAGCTGCTCCACACGCAGTGCTTCGTAGGTGGGAAAGAGCAGACGCGTCGGCTTTAATACACACACACAAAGCTACTTAAAAAAAACTAGATCCTGGAGAGGCATCCCAAAAACCAAGAATAGACGAAGCTAGTACAGTTTTAAAAGACATAATTCACGGTGGTGTTGATTTGAATTTAGAGCGGGTTGCCTTTTTTTAGTTTTTTTGCACACAGTATTTAAGTTACATAAATTATTCTTCAGTCAGATCCGGAGTTCACAGGGTTTTTGTGGGCGGTGCTTTTCAAAACAGCCAAAAAGCTTCACCTGTTCTCCTGTAACGCTGTCTCGCTATCAAAGCAGCAATATTCACTTCCTTCATTGCACCTAAAGTAGTAAATGCTCTTTTATTTATTCTCACATGCATTGACATGAAGTTTGGTCCAGAGATCCCCGGCGCCGTGTGGCTGTCTGTTCTTTTTGAGTTGCAGTGGGACGTGAACATCAAGTCGACATTATTTTTAGCGCAGAAAATGATACGTTTCAATACGCTGTGTTCTGATGTCATTTTATTCAATTTTTTTCACTGACAGCTTCAACATAAGTTAGTGGCAGAAAGACTCACATTAGTGTGTAGCTCAACACAGCATGTTTATTACAACTCAACACAAACCACCTGCCTCACACATTTATAAGCGTAATGCCCGGCCTAGGGGAGCCTGAGCGTAACATACGGACGGGTCTCCTGTTAATGCGCATTAATTATTGGATGCCTGGTGTAGCGTCCGGAAGAACTTAGTCAAACAACTTCTCTCGTTCTCTGAATTTATTTTCCTTGATCACAAGTAGAGTAACAAGCGCTGCAATCGCGATAGCAGGGAGTCGTCCAGTCAACACGCAGGTTGACCGTCGAAAAAACACACCGAACAGCCGGAAGTTCGGCTCTTTAATACACGGTTTTCCGTCATGAAAATCTAACATTTAATTGGCTCTAACTTGTCTAAGAGGAGGAGAATCGCGTCCTCATCTTTTCTCACAAGGCTGTAACGTGCAACGACCAGTCTGCTTCCCTAATGTCAATATACTGATAAACAGGTGTGAGTGTTGTAGTGCAGAGCGTGGAACCTTGAGGAACAGACAACTGGACTGTTCTCACAGAAACTTCTCACAGACAGTATCTGTTAAACTGACCTCGCACAACCTGAACTCTAATAGACAGAAGAATAATGAAATGAAGAATATCTACAGAATATAACGATTTATATTATCACTCCCCACCTTCCAAATTAGGACCAATGCTGCAGTGGTATAGTACAATGATTGTTTATTTTTCACTCTGTCATAAATTCTTCTTTGCGAGCCTGGCCCAAAATAACAAACAAAACAATCTGTGCACGTCACCTAACTTCCCTAGACCACAAAAGAAACAAAAGAAAGTACAGATGTCTTACCTATCTCCCTACCAGAAAACAGGAGAAAATATTGTTAAACAAAAAGGGCTTCTCACCCCTACCGACACCCTTTCTAAACCCCACCACTCAAGAACCCGTATTTGTCACGGATTCCCCGTCATATTAAGTGTTTTTCATCCTGTCTGTCAGTTCTAACCACTCTCCTGTCATTCCAGATCCTGCCACCCACGTCTGATTACCCCTCATCACCGTCACCTGGCCCTCACACCCATCTCACCTGCAGCCCGTTCCCTCATTAGCTCACTATTTAGGTCCCCTCACTTGCACGTGTCCTCTGCCAGATTGTCTTGTCCTTTGTGCCAAACTCTCCAGCGTATCCCTGTACTTCTGTCTACCTGTTCTGACCCTGTTTTTGCCTGTCTTTGCCTACCTTGGATTTTGCCTGCCCCTTATCGGATTTGTTCACCTGTTTGATTGATCTCCTGGTTTTGACCCCTGCCTGAATATACAACTAAAGAACTTTGCCTGCCACCTGCCTCAGAGTTGTGCTTTTGAACTCGATTGTCTACTGTGCCTTACAGTATTATCCAGCATGGCCCGGTTGGAAGCTGGAGAGAGAGCGCCGGCCCACACAGGTTCCCTCCTAAGTAGCCGTCCAATTACCTGCAACGAAAGAAAAAGCACAGGGCAAGGCAAAACATAACACAGGGAGGTGAACAGCACTAAGGTGAGGCTTTTTCCCATGATGCTCTGAGTCATAACACACAACAAATAGCTTTTGAAAGCTCCGCTTATCCTTGCGTGTGCCTCCAAAACATATAAAACTCTATTTTACATTATTTTAAATGATCTAACTAGGACTCAGACTTAGGAGTCAGACTCAGGCTGAGCAATATACCGAGATATTATATTGTTATCCTGACCTGAGGTTAGATATCGTCTATGAATTTGGATTTTGAAATATCACATACATGTTGTCTTTTCCTGGTTTTAAAGGCTGCATTAAGTGATGTCGTTATATATATATATATACTCTACTGGATATGGCTGTGAAGTAAATGTAATGTAATCAATGAAGAAACTGTCCCTCCCCCTCCCTGTTTACTTTTGCTAATAAACATTGACCTTGTTTTCTCCCACATCCTAATAAATGACGCGTTAATCCTGCTGGGACGGCCAGGTGGAGACGAGTATTGAGAGGAATTAGCAAATTACATTTTAACAAGGATGTCTGTGGTGATATAATGGGGCCTAATGAAAGGAATGTTTTCCGCTGATGCTGCTGACAGCATGACATTCTCCCAGCTTGCATCCCTGGCTTAGCCTCGTGGGAGGAGTACAAAATAAAAAAGTAAAAGAGAAAACAGAACTGGACGAGTTACGAAGACATCGCAAAAAAAAAAAAAACTCCACATAAATAGTCTTCATCCAAACGGGGAGAGATTATACGGTTCAGGCAATTACTTCTACCGGAATAAAGTGAGAGAAAGAATGGGTTATGGGGACGGCCTCCAAAATAATTACAAGTCTAATTTTAAAACTTTAATCAGACTTTTTACTTAGTAATGTGACTACTGCCCTCCTTCCATCTGTCTTTACTGTGCTTGTTTACAGTGTTTAGCTCAGTCCTCCCTCTCAGTCTCTGCTCTATAATGGAGTGTGGGTGGGTATGAATAATTAAAGCGGTGTATTGAGAATAAATATAAAAATAGATAGATCTGGTAGAAGCAAAAGGTGGAAAAATACAGCGAGGATGTGATAAACAAAGTGTGAGAATACTCGGTGTCAAGTTTTCAGTCACTTTAAAATTCTTCGCTAACCAGTTGAGGGTTAAAGAAATCGTGAAATGCATTTTCAGATCTAATCTCCCGAGATCTGACAGAGGAACAAGGCCCGACATCAAAAGAGTGGACCGCTTAAGGGAGGAGGGCAGGAGGGAGCGGTGTCCTCTAATGGATTTTGTGAAAAGAATTGCATCTTGGGCCGGCCGAGGTGCAGCACTTAGATATCCCCACAGAGTTCGCTTGAGCGGGGTGATGCGGGTCTCCGCCACAATTGAAAAACCTTTGACCCGCTCCAGGCTGGAAAACTTGAGTCATCAGAGTGTTTGTCGAGAAAAAAGGAAATTAGTGTCAAATGTTGTGCAGGAACGAATCTGGAAGCCAATTAAGGAATGTCGTTATCGTCAATTTCAGTTAATGAAGTGGCATTGACAGTAAATAGGTAAAATTGTAAATCTAGTACCATATTTTATGAACTGTGTGAAAGGAAACACCTTTAATTAGAAGCTCATAATTAGGTCTAAGAAAGTGGATGAATGAGTCTCATTTGTCCTCCTCACTGCACCAAGATCCTCAAAGCGACATGCTGAGGATTTTTACCAGATAAGATTTTTACATCTTCTGGTGAAATGAAGCTTCAAATACTCTGAGACTTCCCTGCATTCATTTTTTTAATCTCTTTAAGAGATGAGAAGTTCTCAAAAGCGTACATATCGCTCTGGAATAACCACAAGGTAGTATTCCGCCGCCAACCAATCACGTTGCAGTCTCGAAAAATGTCATCATCATTCGAGTCAAATTTGAGGAAATTCCCTCCATGCGTTCCAGAGACATCTCATCACGCGTACATGCATGGATCGACTCTTGCGCCATTTGATATCAGTGATTGATGCAATTTTTTTTCAATTGAAATGTTTTCAGAACCATATTTTTGTTCACTGTTTAGCTGTAAAAATTGGAAAGTTTGAAAACAGTTGATCCAGAATCAAGACCGAAACCAGAACGTTTGGGGTTCCGTGACGTCTTCAGCTTTGTTGGCCAACAAATACATATACATTTATACATATACAGTATATACACTACCGTTCAAAAGTTTGGGGTCACCCAGACAAATTTTCAGTTTCTTCGCAATTTCTCGCATGGAATAGCCTTCATTTCTAAGAACAAGAACAGACTGGCGAGTTTCACATGAAAGTTCTCTTTTTCTGGCCATTTTGAGAGTATAACCGAACCCACAAATGTGATGCTCCAGATACTCAATTAGCTCAAAGGAAGGCCAATTTTATAGCTTCTCTCACCAGCATAAGGGTTTTCTAATCATCCATTAGTCTTCTATGCAATTACAAACACAATGTACCATTAGAACATTGGAGTGATAGTTGCTGGAAATGGGCCTCTATACACCTATGTAGATATTTCATTAAAAACCAGACGTTTCCACCGAGAATAGTCATTTACCACATTATAGTGTATTTCTGATTAATGTAATGTTATCTTCATTGAAAAAAACAGTGCTTTTCTTTGAAAAATAAGGACATTTCTAAGTGACCCCAAACTTTTGAACGGTAGTGTATATATATTTATTTTGTATAGCCCAAAATTACAAATTACAAATTTGCCTCAGAGGGCTTTATAATCTGTACACATACGACATCCTCTGACGTTTGACCCTCACATCATCAAGAAACCTTCGGGCGAGCAGAATGTACAGAACATATCATGTATGTTCATCTCTAGCACATACATGATATGTGGACGGGCAACCTGAGAACGTAACGCATCCGACCACAGCACCGGCACGGACGCATACAAAAAAATCCTGTGGATAAGTGATGATGTCGTCTCTGGACGTTCTCCTCAGCAGCTGGAAAGCCCGTCTAAAAACATTGATGATGAAGTGCTTCTTAGGACATTGATGATGAAGTGCTGCTTAGGCACCTCGACGCTCTCCAACAAAAACACACTCAATGCTGCCAAAAAAAAGATTGTGTTCCGTCTTCACGGCAGAATCGGACTCATCGGTCGACGCCTGAGCCAAGAAAATCTGTGGCGCATCTCTTCCAGATGTTTTGCGTAATCTGTATGTGTGTAATATTCAAAGTGAATCCTACTGCAATTACACTCCCTTTTTTTTAAACACCATCTAGAAAGCGGTGACTTTCAGCCCCGGCTCAAACGACCTGTGAGTTATGAAATGTATATTCTCCACAACCGAGCAGACAAATTACACTTGTCTTTGCTTTAAAAGGTACGACAGCTGGATATAAGTGTCACCACAAGGGCCAGATGGCTTAGCGCGCTCATGTTCATTTAATTCAGTGAGACTAACAATCCTCTAAGTACTGTACACACACTGTATGTGGGCCAGAAATAGATGATAGTGATGATTACTTTGTCATACAGGTATCCTGGAGACTGCACAGCTCAACGTAAACAGTTATCTTCCCTTTCCTCAGAGAAGCCATCCTCTGGCAGCTCAGACAGATTGGCAAAGACGAAAGAAAGTTTCTCAGAGAGAATCACATCATATCACCTTGTATAAACCTGTTTGTGCATTCATCAAAATGCAATAATGCGCAGCCGCTAAAGAGTTTGGTGCCAACAGGCGCTAATTGACAGGGGTAGAAAGTGACCCCCCTCCCCATGCCATGTGGCCACTTAGTGCATTATTAGCAACGGAAGACGGGCTTGTATTTCATCTTTGCACGGCGACAATGGTGCCAAATTGGAAGTACAACAGTTGGAATATTGACAGTTCAATTTTCTTGTCGCACAGCGTTAGGTTTGTCTGCCGATCCCTGCCAGCTGATGTTAACTCATTAAACTCTTATCGTGACTACTCAGTGCCGCCGGCAATCAATTAGCCTCGAGGCTGTCCGATTGACAGATGTGCAGCGGGGGGGGGGGCGACTCTGTTTCGTTTCATGGACCTGCTCTTCAACAGCTAGCTGTGCGCAGGCATCATATCTGCCTGAAATCATTTCATAAAATATGATCATGATTCATGTATAGGTCTGGGATAGGACTGACTCTTAAGAATCTGTCATATTCTATATGTATAAAACATACCTGGAAGAATTTTTTTACAAGCATGCAGGGCCATGTCTCGGGAGGGCTGAAGGCTTAGCGGGGTATTCCCAACACAGTCGTCCTGTAGTGCATGAGGTAGTCACAAAATGCAATCTTGTGGTATCCCTTTTGGGCGACATTACGTTAGAAATCACTTAGTTGGCTTTTGGAAAAACATCGTGATTGGGCTTAAAGTAACTACAGTTGGGTTGAGCCATCAAACGACAACAACACTTTGACACACAAGTCACATGTCTGTTGGACCCTTCCACGTCTCTTCCCTCCCACCATAAGAGGTCTTTGTCGATATTTAATACTGCGTCACTATCTCTGACCATTTCATGGTTGCGTATGTGTGTAATTCAGGTGTGGAAATTGGTTTACCAAAGGTCTTAGGTTCACAAAAGCAGTGAAATATATGAATACAATGGTAGATACATGTAAATAAATGTCTAAAACCACATTTTGTATTATCATTTTTTGAGTAGAAATGTGGTCTTTCACACCTTTCACCAGTGGCGGCTGGTGGCTTTTTTTTTTGGTGGGGCCATCTAATCCCAGTATGATTCAATGCAAAAAAAGGTATCACGCATTACTACTTTGCAGTTAAATATTTAACATTTATTCCAACACTTTGACATAATAAGGACATCTTATTAATACAATTCAGTATATTATAAGTAGGGATGTGCATCGTTTTTTTTTTTTTTTTCGATACCTAAAACGGTTCTTTTAAAATGATACCGGTGCCTGAACCGTACTTTTTTATTGCCAAGGCAGATTTTTTTCTTCAAATTGAACAATATATTAACTATGTAAAGTATACTTTAAATATAAATAAATAAATACAAAACACTTGACTTCAAACTACAGCTTCAAACTATAAACAATATGTGTATATATATATATATATATATATATATCAAAATAAAAAAGAACAGACACAAGCATCAGGTGGCCTGATTGGGACCGTGTGCAACAGAACTCCACTACACACTGCTGCTTTACTGAACTACACGTCATCATATCATCATATCATCATTAATATCAACTGGGAGAACTTTGTTCCAACAAGCCGAGACACGGCTCGTGCATGTCTCCCCAACGATCATTCTGTGAGTGAGCACTGCTGTGTGCGCTGCAGCCCCGCCCCCTTGAGCGGGGCTCTGTATGAGAGAGAGAGGGAGCAGGGAGTGTGCTCTGATCCGCGCTATTTTTAATAAAGTATCAATACTAAAAATATTGCATATTGCATGTTAACAGGTAGGCTTATACCTTCTGCCTACCTGCACAGCGGAATAATAATTCTGTGGAATGAACGGACGTCCAGACGTTTCTCTTCAGCCATCAATGCGCGGCATTGTTTATTTTCAACACACTGCTCTTCCGTGAGAGTCAGGTAGAAAAGGGGAAAGCAGAGAGAGCGAACATCCCCCTTAAAAGGAAGTGGCGTCACGTGACGTCACGCCACAGATACGCAACAGCGCCCCCTCCTGAACAGATACAACCACATGCATCCATACATCCACCAACTCTCAACACTCCCACTTATGAATGACATGTATACTGTATAACTTTTACATAATAAAATAAGCAAAACAAACAAAAATGGCATATTCAAATGTCAACATTTTTACACACCAAACATGACTCCTGCAAATTTCCTCAGTTTAAGTCTGGAGGCGGGCTTTGTCTGGAGGCGGGCTTTGTCATAACATCACCATGTCGTCTGTGGGACAGTAAACAAGTGACATCTTATCTTCCCTTATGGTAGACCTAATGAAGTGATATTTAATGTCCACATGTGCTTACATCTTTGTCTACACACAGGGTTCCTGGCAAGCGCAATTGTTCCCTGGTTGTCCTCATAAACAACAGTTTTCTTATACACATAGGTATCTATACCTCCCAGTAGTTGCTCCAAATAAATACACTCCTGTATTGTTAGAGCTAGAGCCATGTACTCGGCTTCACATGTGGATAATGCTACCGTGGGTTGCTTCTTGGTTTTCCAAGAGACTAAGGAACTGTCTTTACCCATACTCACAATACCCGGTAATACTGCGTCTGTCACTAGCGTCCGCAGCCCAGTCTGCGTCACTATATGCCTGTAGGCCTAGACTCTCTCTGCTCTTTCTGAAGCAGAGCTGTTTGTCTGCAGTACCCCTGAGATAACGCAAAACATGTTTCACCGTAACCCAATGTTCATCTGTAGGGTCAGCAAAATGCTGTGATAACTTGCTCACCACGAAACATAGGTCAGGACGTGTACATGTTGTCAAGTAGATGAGGCTGCCGACAGCTTCTCTGTACTTCTTCACATCAGACATTTTAGGTGCATCTTCAGAGTAGTCTAACTTTGGGTCACATGGTGTTTCTCTAATTCTACACTCCTGCATGTCGAAACGTTCCAGTATCTTTTCAACATACCTCTTTTGTGACACTTTTACACAGCCATCAGACTGGCTGAAGTCCATGCCCAGAAAATACTTCAACCTACCTAGGTCCTTCATTTTAAATCTGGTAGATAACATGTTTTTCACTTTCTCTAGACTCTTGTTGCTGCTGCCTGCAATAATAAGATCGTCCACCCAGATAACAACTATTACCTTCCCTGCCTCTTTAGACTCCTTTGTGTAGACGCAGTGGTCTGTCGGGTTCTGAGTGAAGTTGTCATCTACTAGACATGTGTGGAGCATCTCATTCCAGTTACGCCCCGACTGCTTCAGGCCGTAAATTGATTTCTCTAGTTTACACACTAGCTCCTCCCCCTCTTTTTCGTAACCTTCAGGTTGTTCCATGTAGATATCTCGATCAATGGGAGCATGCAGATAGGCTGTTTTCACGTCCATTTGATGCAAGATCAAATCGTCTTGGGCTGCCTTCTGCATCACTACCCGTATACTTGCAAGATTGGCTGTTGGTGAGAATGTCTCGTCATAATCTATCCCTGCTCTCTGACTGCATCCTTTCGCTACAAACCTAGCTTTGTACTGGTCGTGTCCGTCAATGTCATCTTTGATCGAGTATACCCATCTTCCTCCCACTGTCTTCCTGCCCTCTGGTAACTTAGTCAGGGTAAAAGTCTGGTTGTCCTCTAGGGACTTCATCTCCTCATCCATCGCTTTCTTCCACCTTCCCGAGTCAGTTGATGTCATGGCCTCTTTAAAGGTCAGAGGTACACCACAAACTGCTCGGTAGCAATAATCTACACTCATGAGTGTACTGTCATCATCAGTATCTTCCACCGTATAATCTCTCAGATACCCCGGGGGTTTACGCTCTCTGGTGGGATATCTCCCACTGTCTGAGGCATGTGACGTCACCCTAGGGTGCTCCTCGCCATCATCCCCTGGTGCTGACTGTGGACCGTCAGCCTGTACATCTGTGCTCAGTACACTAGGCTGTGGAGTCTCTATGCTCTTGTCACAACCTACTTTGGGGTCCAATCCTAGCTCCTGTGTCTGAGTCTCGTTTTCACAAGTTGTCTTGGTGACAAACTTTACAAGTCTGTGCTTCTGCACTTTTCTTTTACCGGGGTAGTAAACTAGATAGGCGGGACTGCCCTTGTCATGCCCTACAAAGAGTCCTTTCTCACACCTAGAATCTAGTTTTCCTCTGTCTTGCTGGTAGGCATAGCACACTGAGCCAAACTTATGTACCCTGGCTAGATTGCATCTTTTACCTGTCAGTGCTGTATATGGAGTAGTGCCTGTGTGTTTGTTAAAGCACCGATTCCTGGTATAGGCTGCTTCCTGGATGGCATAGTGCCAAAGACTCTTAGGTAGGTCACTGTCGATAAGCTTACATCTGGCCATCTCAAAGAGAGTGCGCCCTTCCCTTTCCGCTGTCCCGTTCTGGTGCGGGGAGTAAGGACAGGAAGTCTCATGTCTGATTTTGTTCTTTCTCAGTAGTGTCTGAAACTCTCTGTTAGTGAACTCAGTCCCGTTATCTGATCTAATGCATTTCACAGTGCCATAAGGCGCTACATCTGCCAGGTACTTCTCAGTGGCCTGAACGGCATCACTTTTTGCTTTCAGGAAGTAAACAAACACTGCCCCCGTACACACATCTGTGAAAGACTGCATGTACTTGAAACCATCTATGGACTCATTGTTTACTGGACCAGTTAGGTCTGTGTTCACCAGCTCAAGTGGTGTCTTTACCTTATCAGTCGGATCTCTGTTTCTCGTTTGAGTGAATTTTCCCTCTATACACACTGCACATTCTTTATCAGGCCTACGCTTTTCACCTTTAATGTGCATGCCTTCTGTTACATCCTGCAGTTTCAAGATATCTTCGTAATTGCAGTGACCCATTATCTCATGCCATGTTTGGATATCATAGCTGACATGACACACATCTATATCACACTCTGTTTGCAAGTAGTACATTCTCTTACATACATAAATATTATACCTTGTGCCACCCGGCATCACTATGACATCTTTACCTTCGTCGAAGATCACTTTGGCACCGTGAGAGGTAGCAGACTTCACGGAGAAGAGTTCTTGGGGGTACGAGGGGATGTAGAGGGCGTTCTTTAAAGTCACTGTACACCGGCGCCCCTCGCTGTTTATGAGGCATACTTGCGCATCTCCTCTGCCTTGCGCCACCCCGACGGTACGCTTCCCGTCTGCCAGCTCCATGCTGTGTCTCTCCGGCTTGAAGGTGCTGTCGAAGCTCTTGAATTTGCTCCTGTCATTGATGATGTGGGACGACGCGCCCGTGTCCACGATCAGTCCCTTTCTCTGGGTCTGTAGCCGTTGCCCTGAGAGGCTGACATCTTCTGTGTGTGCCCTGAAGGTGCTGTCTTCTCCTCCCGCGGCTCCCCGGCCGCCATCTTGTTCACGCCCTGCTCTACGGCCACCGCCGTCGCCGCCATCTTGGACACACGCACACCGGGTGCTTCGTTCACGCTCCTTCTTTGAGCACGCCTTGTCTGTGTGCCCCCTGCTTTTGCAAAAACTACACCAAACTTTCTCTGTGCAGTCATCCCTTCTGTGGCCCTTTTCTCCACACCGCCAACACACTATCTCCACTGGCCCGGTCTTTTTCCTTGGCGCCGCTTGGGCCCTCAGCACCCGTTCTTCCGCCTCTTCCGCGACTGGGTCTGAGTCTTCTGAAGCCTCGAAATTTCTCAACTTTGCCTTGAACTCTCCCAGCGTCATGTCTGCTGGACCATGCGTCACCATCAGTGTGAACGGCTTGTACTTCTCTGGTAACCCCCTCATGATCATCGCCATCATCAGTCCCTCACTCGGTGCTTCACCTGCACCCCTGAGTGCCGTAATGATCCGCTCAGCTCAGATAACGTATTCGGTTACGGTCTCATTGTCAGCTTTCTTCAGCGCAGTCATTGTTATGTACAGGGAGACAATCCGGGGTCTACCTTTTCCGATGTAGTGTTCTTTTAACACTTTGAGGCTCTCTCGGCCCTTGTCCTTCGTGTCTCTGAATATTAGTCCCAAACTCGTATTGTCAAGTAGTGGTGCCAATGCACAATAGGCGTCAGCATTCAGTCTATCATCCTCAGCCTGTTCTTCAACCGTCAGTGGTCCTTGGGGCTCTGTGAGGATCGTCTGTTTCAGCCCCGCTCCGTGCATGCAGCATAGCATCCTTTCTTCCCAGAGCTCATACTCCTCTGCTCTCCCGTCAAACGTGGGCCACTTGCTCTTGCTTCTGTTCGCCATGACTTTTTCTGTTTGTAGCTCAGTTCAGCTCCTTTTCAGCCTAGCTTTAGCTTCCCGGTACTCCCGATGCTAAACTAGCTCTTTGCTTCTGTATGCTAGCGCAGTCTTGCTAGCTATCTGCGCACGTGTCCGTCAAACTTTAGAATCATTCTCGTTAGCTGGGCCCATAACCTGTTAACAGGTAGGCTTATACCTTCTGCCTACCTGCACAGCGGAATAATAATTCTGTGGAATGAACGGACGTCCAGACGTTTCTCTTCAGCCATCAATGCGCGGCATTGTTTATTTTCAACACACTGCTCTTCCGTGAGAGTCAGGTAGAAAAGGGGAAAGCAGAGAGAGCGAACATCCCCCTTAAAAGGAAGTGGCGTCACGTGACGTCACGCCACAGATACGCAACAGCGCCCCCTCCTGAACAGATACAACCACATGCATCCATACATCCACCAACTCTCAACATTGCATATTGTTTTTTTAACGTACGGGTACGGGTACCGTTCCACCGGTCCGGTTGTTCTGGGACCAGGTGTTTTACCTGTAATTTCTCAGCCAAAGGTCTTCTCTCAAACGGGTGTTGGAGGAGAGATTATACAGAGTTAGCGTTTGGTTTTCTGTGAAGATCAGTGGCTCCTGCTGGCTGCTGTCATGTTGTTATCATGGGTGGCGTGCGCCTCGTCTGCCCAAGGAGACAGAGACGCGGGAACGCGCAGCCTTGGGCTTGATGAAAATAGCCCTCCCAGAAGTCTTTTTTTAGGGCGCTGATTGGATGAATTGTATGTCATTCATTTATTTCTTTAATCAGTGATTGGCTAAACTGCATATTAGACCCGTCTTCCTTGGGCAGAATCGCTTGAGCCCCACAACGTGCACGCGCATTAGAGACTACTGGAGCAGAGAGTACGTGCATGAGCATCACAGACATGCAGCTCAGAGCTGCTTGAGCAGAGCAGGACAAGCAGGAAAAGCATATATTTGGCGCAGATATCCTATTATAAAAATATATATATAAAATATAAAAATATTACTGGGTATATTCCATAGCTCAAAAACACAAATATTGACAATTTATATAATTTCTTAATATTTTATAATTTTTTTTTTTTCTTCTTTTTTTTGGTGGCTCAAGGTGGGTGGGGCCAAGCCCCGTTGCCCTCTATGGGCCGGCCGCCACTGCCTTTCACCAAAATAATAAAAATGGGACTGAGAAAAGACTTATACTGCAGATCAAGCTTCATGGGGTGTGTGCAAATGAAAAATGACCATTACAAAAAAAATTGTTTTCAAATAAAATATGTATTATACATTAAAAATATATATTTACACAATATACATGTTCAGAAATAGAAAACAGACCCAGGCTGGTGGGGATGTCTGTGGTAGAGGGGCTGGCAGTGGTAAATCAGCTCTGTAAAATAAATGACTACTAGTCAATACTAACTTCACACAGTTTGAACAGTTCAACAGGTGTACATGTGCAGCTGAGTTGTGTACCTGGTAAACAATGTCCGGGTCGTCGTCAGTCTGCATGTTGTCCACTGCTGCAGATGTGAAGTGAATCCTCTCTGTAAAATAAATGACTACTGGTCACTACTAAGTTCACTGAAAGAAAGTTACGATTGCACACCAAAACCCGTAACAGAGATCCAGCAGGGACTATGCTCAGGGCATGAGCTAACTGTGCTAACGGCTAATGTAAACAAACTACATGCGTACCTCTGCGTTACGCCAGACTCTGGCAACAAGCTAGCGTAAATAGCTAGCATAAATATGCTATTGCAACACAAAGTTTAGTAGCTAAATACACTTACCCATCTTCAAATGGATCCCTTCTGTCTGCATCTTCCTCTTCGTCGCAGGAGTCGAAGCCTTCAGGGTCTGGCGCTCCTGTCGTCCTCGTCGCCGCCACAACTTCTTCAGTAGTAAAGTGCATCCTTTGCCATAATATCTCTCTTCTTTATGAGTGAAAATGCCAGTGCGTTTTCAGAGCTCAGGTGTGTAGTTACATGCTTGTTGTTTGTGATTTTCCTGAGTGTTCATTGGTTAGTTTATTTCACAAAATGTCGATGGACACATGATTCAACAAATCACGGTGAAGGATTTTATGTGACGAGTACTTATTGGCACCACATCATATGACACGCCAAAGCCCTTATCTCTCTGTGTGAGTTGTGTAAGATGACACGGGAGGAAGGCAGCGGAAGCAGGAAGTCTCCTCTTTCCGGTAGAACCATATTTCTGCAATGTATTATCGCGAAGATATGAATATTTTAAAAACGTAGACACTGTCAAAACGCAGTCTCGCGTCGACCGTGTCAGAAGAGTTAAAAGGGAAGAGACCGCTTCCCATGGCAGACACAAAAAATAAAAAAAACATTTGTTATTGCGAACTTGAGTGTCTCTGATTACCCGGTGTTTACATCCATCCTCGCTCGTTTCGAACAATCAGCCCATCTGTCACTTCCCTCCGAGTCCGGAGGGAAAATGGGAAAGCTTACGTGAACAGAAAACCCTCCAAATTACTCTTATTTGTTTATCGACAGGCAGTCAAAAAATACTTGATGGTTCAGTGGGAAAAGAGACAATGCACCTCAACGGAACAGGAGCCCTCCGATCAGAACGCATCGAGCCGACTACAAAGGAGCGGCGGCTGTGTTTACTGCACCTCTTCTTCAGGGTTGACCTCTGTGATTTAATTAAAGCAAAGACAATCCATGTTGTTGGGCCTGCCTTGTAATTACAAGGGCTTATGATCCTGGAAGCTCCTCCAGAGAGGGGATGTGTCAGCTTACACAGGTTTGAATACAGCAGTCAATAAGTCATCAGCGACGAGCCGAGCACACACACACACACACACACACACAAACACACACACACACACACAGGCAATGAGCTTTGAACGGGCGCGCGGCTGCACATCCTCTCACAACACAACTGCACACAACACCCACGTCACATCATTCGTCACTACTGTACGAACACAGAGAGTACACCAGCGCGCACAGGCAGGCAGGAGTGAGATGTGAACTCCCAGAATGCAGCGGATGTTTGACAGCACACGGCAGAGGAGCCAAAACAAACCCTGAGTGCCAAAAATTATACGGAGGAAAAACCTGACTGATCCTCGAAGCAGTTTGCAGAATGTGTCCAAACGTCGGCAAACGTGGGCCTGCAAAGTTTACCTGGAGTTCAGAGCTTTCTCTGCTAGCATTCTGTTAGTTGAGAACTGAAAGAGAAACTGGAAACACACAATGCTTTTGCTGGAATCATTAATTAATACAGTACATTACCAACACATACAAAAAGACACAAGTACGTAGCCGTCTTTGCATACTCACTGCAGTGCTAGAGAACAGGTTACATGTGTTACATTTCTTTCATTTCATTTTATAGACAACAATTAATTGATTGATCATAGATAATCCACCGATAATGAAAATAAAGCATAGTCGCAGCCCTGATCAACACATCTCTGAGCCCGCTGGACATTGAAAGCACTCACTGACAGATAATAGTCATATTGTGCTGCAGGCAGATGATAGCCTGGATAGGAAAAAATACTTTTACAGTGTAAAATATAATTTAAATGATCACATTTAAATTAATGATGTTCTTGACTTGATCCAAAGTAATCTGAAGTGATCTTTGGGACTCTCCGCTGACTGAAACTCCCTCTGCTGCACACTGTGTACTCCTACAGAACCAGCTGATCCCTCGTGAAATGAGAATCCTTGTCCTCTTTGACTACCAACTGCCAGAAAGAGACGCAGTCAGCCTTCATGGCTTCTACACAGAGACGGCTTCCCACACTTCAGAGCTGATGTGGGCATGAGCTTTTCGTGTGGAGCAACAACATATGAAATCACATTCTGATGGAGCAAAAACTAAATGTTACCTGTTCCCATAGCTGGAGGCAGGATCTTTAATTGTGTTCTTACCTTAGTATTTCATATAAGGCCGCTTGTCAATATCACACACAGAAATAGAACAGACGTTCCCATTCAAATCAACGCTGCAGGATGATCAGAGCGGCGGCCATTTGTCTGTGCACCGTTGCCATTGTGACCGTTGTACCGGGTTAGCTTCTGGTCTGACTAAAATGATACAATGGAGAAGCAACTTTACGAAGTGTACAGAAAGCACTTTTCTTTTGTACTGGTCCGTTCTGCTCCCGTTCTATTCTATCACACAGCTGTTAATATTTCACTTTCATTGATTAGCCCAGTGTTTTTCAACCTTTTTTGAGCCACGGCACATTTTCTACAATAAAGAAATCCTGCGGCACTCCAACAACCAAAAAAGTTATAAAGTGTCACATTGTAGCATAATACAGCATATATGGTCGTTAATTATTGCGCAACCTACTGGCATTGAGTAGTATTTAATTTCTAGGCCAGCCACTATATTGCAGGCTCAGACGCTCAACAATGGCAAATTATTTGCGGCAACTAAATAATATTCTAGTAGCACAAAAAATAGCATATCATATAATTATCTATCATCACAGATTTTAGAAAAAATATACAAAGAATTATCTGTTAACAAATGTAAAACAACAACAAAACACATTTAAACAGCCAAGATGTTCGTCTCAGAGTGAAAGCAACGGATTTGAACGCTGAATTAATCAATTCTTGGTGAAACTTGACTACGAACACCACGATAATGTGAGTCACTCAACATCGTAATATAGAGGTTAAAGTATGTCATTTAAAAAAAGAAAAAAACTGCCGCTTAAGACAAAAAAAAACTGCCAGGATTCAAAGTTTACATTTCATCGCCCACATTTGTATTTTTATAGCTTTGCAGGTTGTCCGTGACATAAAAATGAACAATTAATCACATGAAGAGACGGAACCCAACAATGCGACGGTCTGCCTGTTAAGTAATTTCCTAAATTGGGTGAAAATGACTGTAAGTGTACAGTATATATTTGTTGTAATATAGTTTAATACACATCTGGTGTTATAGTATTCATGGCAATGGCAGCAGGATATTGTAATAAATGAGATTGTCCCTGATGGCAATTATTTTTATTAAATGTTTTAATATATACTTGTTTTAAAATAGTGTTATCTATTTGTAGTTCATCATATTTATGTTTGTTTTTATTATATTTTGTTTGTATTATTTTATTGTTTTATTCTATGTCTATGTTTATTATAAGTCAAATTCCTTGCATGTGAAACGTACTTGTCCAATAAATAATTCTGATTGCGATTCTGAAGGAAAAATGTCACCAGCTGCAAAGACGATCCTCTTCGGTGTGTTTTTTTATAATGTTTTGACAACAATGGATCGGTAGAATTATACCATATATCATGTCATTTAATGAAACAATACATTTCCAGGGAAATTGTTCCAAAGTAACAGAAGTCCTGACATTTAAACAAAGATAACCATATCACCTTAAATCAAAATATTTCATTGCACATCATGACACCAACTCACTCAATTTCCTCTCCTTTGATATCTTCAACCCCATATGGCCTGAAAATCATCTTCTCACAACAGAGAATAAATACAGATGTCATCTTTCTTGTCTGAGGGGTAAGTGATGAATGCCGGTCTGCGCCTGTTATCCTATTTTCACTCCTCTGACGGCTTCGTTGGGCCTTTTAATAGGTTTTACTGAATGATGCGTGTTGAGACAGCATCACAACAAGCGCTGTCGACGCTTTTGGTGTTGTCAAGACAAGCTAATGCAATTCATTTATCAAAAGGGAGAAGATGAAAGGGAAGAAACAATTCTCCACACGTCAGATATGAAGTTTTGGGTATTGTAAAACACACAAACAGAAATGACGGTAACTGTGGCAATGCAAGTGCAAATGTATTCACAAGCTAAGACTTTGTTGTATATTATTAACCAAAATGTGAAGAAAAAAAACGCTGTGTTCCTGCTACAGGGGAGATATGTTAGCTTTTTACTGCTGCAAAGCAGAAAATAAAAATAAATTACTTCAATTAAATTACTTGATATCCCTTTTAGTTTCACTTTACACTGAGTGGATTTCTATGTTTGGGGTAGATTGGATTATTATATAAAAAAATAAAGTGGAAATGCAACCAAAAATAATTCACAATAAGTAGCTTTTGAATTTCTAATGCATCTCAAAATAGTGGTGTAAGAATGCAGAATGATTACAAGATGTGAATAGACAGGTCTCTCCAAATCCTTGACATAATATTTACCATCCCCGAACAAAACTACGTAAGCCACCGTTACGTGGAAGTCGTCACTCCAGAGGATGCCAGAATGTCGAGCTTTAATGACATCACAATTATCAGGCATGGAAACAAATCAGAGATAGAAAAAGTGACAAAGAACTACTGATTAAAAAGAAAACTTGGATCTGCACATGGATCTGCACGAAATGGAAATTATTTTTGAATCAGAAATCACTCCTTAAAACCCATTTTTACAGACTAGCTTTCATGTAACGTTGTCACTTTAACGCTTTATTTTAATAAATTTTTTTATTTATTATTTATTTTTCTAAATTATTTTATTTATTTCATATTGTATTTATTTCTTACTTAATTTTATTGTTTCATCTATTTTCCATTTTTTTCAAGGTTTAACTCTTAGTTTAGTTTATCTTGCTTTGTTGGGCTTCACTGTGTTCTGTTGTTGCTTTTGCTGCTTTATCTGTCAAAGCCCTTTGTAAACTCTGTTTTTAAAGTCGCTACATAAATACAAGTTATTATTGTGAAGACTTTGTCTGCCTTAATTACATTTTCCGAGGTGCATTCTAAAAATGAACCTTGAAAGTTGTGTTGTTGACTGACTTGAACGTTTTTGTTGCACAACTTGTTCAGACGGGAGATGTTCGAGGCACCGCTAAGACTCGCGAAGGCAGGAGAAATGAGACAGATCTATAAATAAATCGATTCACGGTTTAGTCTGTAAAATGTCCGAAAATTTGTCAACAGACTCAGAATTATTGTTGTTGATTTCCTGTTGTCAAAAGAATAATTGCTTCCACACTACTTGAACTGAGTGTAATATTCCTTGATGAAAACATCCAATTATAACGGCGACACGTATGCACAAACATAATTACATGGATCGCGTGCCCAAAACACATCGATAACACATATGTGTTATGAATTCATCTGGTGGATATAGTCCCGAAGCTGAAGACTTTCCTCCGACGAAGTCTGCGAAAAACAGCATGAAACGATAACTATTAAACCTCAGGTGAATACGGTGGGAAAGATGAACGACACATTTCTTGAACAGAGCAAATAATGTTTTGTATTAATCAAAGACGTAAAGTTATAATGCACTTCAGGAACATACAAGAAAAAGGGTTGATTGGGTTATTTTATTTTTCTTCCTGTGTGAGGCCTTGAAGGCAGATTTTTGGGATTAGCACCTCGGAAGTTTTAAAGAAGCCGTCTTCCTTATTGTTAACGCCGGCATCCTTCACAAGCTCACCCTTTAATAGGCATTCTGCTGCAGCAGACAGCACTTCCCGTTGTATAAATATAGATACCGATCCAAAACTCGCAGGGTCTCTCGAGGTTTCCCCCGTGCATTTTAATTATGTGCGTCGCGGATAAAATCCCAAAATCTGAGCGCATTTTCTGGGTCGGTTTATTTTCTAAATAAAGACGTCTGTTGAAATCTGTCAGCAGCAGACTGATTGACGCGTCCAAATCCCTGTCCAAAGCTGACAGGTTTCTCTCCTCCTCTGTCACTTTATCTCACTCCATCCTCCCTTCTTCTTCTATTTCTTGTTCCATTCAGTTTCTCTTTGTTTCTGACCTTCTGTCCGATTTTTCTATCAGTGTGCCCCCCCCCCCCCCCCCCACACACACACACACACACACTCTCCATCGCTCTTTCTCTTAGGCAGACAGCATGCCTCTCCTTGTGCCAGTGTGTGTGTGGTGCCTTGGCAGTGGCTCCGAGCCGCAAGTGTCTCCGGGCCAAGTCTGCCTCTGTGCAGACCTCTTCATGGGCCTCTTTAGTGGTTCCAAACCAGTTTTATTCTTTTGTGTGTGTGTGGGGGGGCAGGTGAGCCGACGTCCGGGAAGTTCCTAACGACTAATTTCACTGACGTTTCAACTTGGACCAGTCTAAAAAGTAAGAAGACACTCGAAATACTTAATTTTTGAATTATATTTGGACACACATCTGACCTTTATCGAGTAGCGCTCCTTCTGCCATTTAAAAATTAAATTAGGTCATGAATTTCAAGTGAGCCCATAAATCCTGGCAGAAGATTAGAGCTGTAATGGGTCGTGTTTTTGTTCTGAATCATCACGGAACCGGGATGGAAAATACGGCACGTGGTCACATAATGTGGAACCAAAGTTCACAAGTGTGACTTCCACATGGGAACTTATTCCATGTACCGAGGGTTAGCGGGGTGAGCGACCTGGAAAAGACCCGATGATCGGACATCACCCATTAGGAAGGGAAAAACCAAAGAAAGTCCTCATGCTTTTCAGTTCTATTATGCAAGAAATGGTTTTGTTTTGAAACAGCAAAATCAGGAAATGTTCAATGCCATCCTTGTGAGCGTAACCCGGGCCGATGCGGTTCAGAATAAAAATGCGCTTTCTCTTCCTCCGCTGATACCGCTGTTTTTTTGTTTTTGTTTTGGTACAGACACTTTCACACATCCACACATTCATGTTACAACTTTTCTCATTTGGTTTCTTATTTATGCTACTTTGTACTTTGTCATTTTTAAAAACCTGGTCTCCCGTTTTCGTCGCAGCCTTTGAGCCAGGCTCGAACAAATGGAGTTTTATAATTTGGGATCTAAGTAACCAGTTGATGAAATGAAGTCTGGGCTTCATGATCGATCGGCCCGGTTTGTCCTGTGACAAATGGAAGCCATTACAAAACGAGCATTTCTTTATTACACTGTATGAACAAACTCTTTCCCCAAAGGCAACAGGTCAGAATGGAGTTTAAAACTAAAAAGCATTTAAATCACAATATAACATGTTTTGATGTGAAGAATTAATTTTATTTAAAATGTTTTTAAATCACCAAATTAGCTGCGCTTTGTTAGCGACTATTCTTCAGTATAACAAGTCTACTCTGTTTTTATTTTTGTATTTATATAGCAAATGGTCGCTAACCGCATTTCGTGTTGCATTATGACAATAAACTTTAAACTTTATTTGTTTGGCGTGTGACTAACTTCCCTTGAGAACTGGACATTTCATAGACACAACCAACTCCAGCTGCATAGCTGAGTTATACTGACCTTGCTAACCTGAACTTTAATAGACATGAAGAGTAATGGAGAATATCTGCAGAATATAAGGATTTACACTCACCTAAAGGATTATTAGGAACACCATACTAATACTGTGTTTGACCCCCTTTCGCCTTCAGAACTGCCTTAATTCTACGTGGCATTGATTCAACAAGGTGCTGAAAGCATTCTTTAGAAATGTTGGCCCATATTGATAGGATAGCATCTTGCAGTTGATGGAGATTTGTGGGATGCACATCCAGGGCACGAAGCTCCCGTTCCACCACATCCCAAAGATGCTCTATTGGGTTGAGATCTGGTGACTGTGGGGGCCATTTTAGTACAGTGAGTAAGGGGCCTAAAGTGTGCCAAGAAAACATCCCCCACACCATTACACCACCACCACCAGCCTGCACAGTGGTGACAAGGCATGATGGATCCATGTTCTCATTCTGTTTACGCCAAATTCTGACTCTACCATCTGAATGTCTCAACAGAAATCGAGACTCATCAGACCAGGCAACATTTTTCAGTCTTCAACTGTCCAATTTTGGTGAGCTCTTGCAAATTGTAGCCTCTTTTTCCTATTTGTAGTGGAGATGAGTGGTACCCGGTGGGGTCTTCTGCTGTTGTAGCCCATCCGCCTCAAGGTTGTGCGTGTTGTGGCTTCACAAATGCTTTGCTGCATACCTCGGTTGTAACGAGTGGTTATTTCAGTCAAAGTTGCTCTTCTATCAGCTTGAATCAGTCGGCCCATTCTCCTCTGACCTCTAGCATCAACAAGGCATTTTCGCCCACAGGACTGCCGCATACTGGATGTTTTTCCCTTTTCACACCATTCTTTGTAAACCCTAGAAATGGTTGTGCGTGAAAATCCCAGTAACTGAGCAGATTGTGAAATACTCAGACCGGCCTGTCTGGCACCAACAACCATGCCACGCTCAAAATTGCTTAAATCACCTTTCTTTCCCATTCTGACATTCAGTTTGGAGTTCAGGAGATTGTCTTGACCAGGACCACACCCCTAAATGCATTGAAGCAACTGCCATGTGATTGGTTGATTAGATAATTGCATTAATGAGAAATTGAACAGGTGTTCCTAATAATCCTTTAGGTGAGTGTATATTATCACATACATGAAATAGGCCCATCCTTAGCAGGAGCAGTGGGCTGCTGAAAACTGGATCAGGAGGCAGATCTTGTTCAAAGTCAGCGAAATAATGGAGAACCAAACCGGTGACCCTCAGTTGACCTTTTGGGAGTTGGGAGTAAGGCTGTTTCCCTTTACATGTTATACTCTCTTCTCCTTCATTACTCCTCCACTCTACTCTCTCGCACACTCCCTCATCCATGAGTACAAACTCACTCCACAGGAGTCAAGGTCAACACACCCTCACAGACGTGCATCTGGAGTTGGTGGCTGGTGTGAAAACCAAATGCAGGAGACAAAAAAGAGACGAAAAATAAAATCAACAAAGCTGCAGTGGTTAATCTTTGCTTTGATCTTACACAGACCTCCCGTCTAACAGGTTTTTGGGCGGTTATTGTTGTTTAGGGTGGGGGCAGATTCTTATTATAGAAAAGATTGCAGTCTCTGAGATTAAAGCTAAAGGAATTGAGAAAAATGTACGAAATCTCTGTGGGTTTCATAAGTTTATATGCCTTCCAGTCTCATGAGAATTGTGGTGGTGCAGGTAATCATACCAATTACAGATAGTTATTACTGCATATTGCTTCAAGAAAATGTATTTATTTCATCTGATATATAAACATAATCTATGAGATCCTGTAATTAATGTTCCAGAGCATAAAGTTATAATATTTCTAATTAAACAAAAATAACAAATATCAGAGAAAATTGCATATTCACAAATTTTGCCATCCAGTATTCATCGAATGTCTTAATACAATAGATGCAACAGATGCCGTGAGCACACCACTGCAGTGTGTTATCCCACGTAGCTGTGTCATATCACAAGCAATATTTAGCGCCGCCACATAAAATCAGCTTGCTCCCAAACTAGAACAGATCTGCAGCAGCTTGTCTCCCAGTATGACAAGGCTCATTACTCTTTGTGTAGCAGAGTCTTTCTGCGCCCAGTCAACAAACGCATGATCTATCTGTGGCCTTTCAGGAGGAAATGTCAAATCAGCACGCAGGATAAGGTCAGGATGAGTGCAGTTGATGAGGCATGACTCCACGAAAAAAAAGAAAAAAGAAACAAGTGCACCTGCCAGTTCACTACACCGCACAAATAAAATTGTCCATCGTCAGTCATTTAGTCTGGTATTGATTCTTAGAATAGTTTTTTAGATGGAAAACATTATGAATCACCTGGATAGTATCAAGAAAATGTCACAGAGAGAAAGCTCTGGAAGACGTGGTGACTACACGAGGAACAACATAAATGAGTTGACGTCAGTCAGTGGGCTGGATGTTGAGCACAGAAAAATAAGCCTCACGGTCACAGAATGAGAGTAGAAGTAGAACGAACATTGAACTTTTTTCGGCGTTTGTTGTTAAATTATCATGCATCATACCGGAAAGAAAGCGGCTCTGGAGACAGATGGCTAGCTACACTGATAAAAGTGATTATGAGAAGCTGTATATGTAACACAATGAAATATATGATATTAACAATGAAAATGTATGTTTTTATCTCTACGCAAAAAATTCTAGTCCTGGACTTCATCTGTATTTGTTTAAATGACAAAAGATTGTGCATTTCTTCCTCAACAAGCTGTATCTGTGTAATCTCAGCATATCTTCTGAAGTCAATGCACACAACAAACATTGCATCGTTGTATTTACTCTGCAAAGTAGTGGTGCTCACGTGACTCAATTTCACCCCACGAATTCCGCCATTTCACGTTTCCGGTCAGAAATCAATGGAACCACCTCGACAAAGAACTGCGAACTGAACTTCAAGGTAAGAATAAAGATGTACAGTGAGTTGGTTAGATACAGTCTTTACATGTTAGCAAGTGGCCTTAAACTACCGTTGGACGTAACATGTCCCAACTTCATCAAGGACAACCAGGCTGATCCTCGGATATACTTTGGCCAATTTCCTAAGTCTTTCTCCAGGCTGAAAAGGCAGATTTTAATTGGGCAAACTGAGCGGATTTTTTGACCAACATTCACCGCTTCTGGAGCGCTGTTTTCGGGCGAAATATGCCGAATTAAACCCCCTGACCTCCGCCGAATTGTAGATCTGCCCACTCAGCGTCCCCAGCTCCAAATTAGTTAAATTTAACCGGAGATCCTTGCCAATTTGCGTAAAAATTATTCAGTTAAGTCAGGACCCCAATTCATGGGCGGCACCTCCTGAACCGAGGCTGATTCAAGACCACAAACAGCGCCGTTCCTCGCATACATTCTGCCTCTGTGAAAATGCGATATCAATAACTACCGTGCAATACAAAATAATTATGACTAATGGGCCTTCTTGTTAACGTTTTTTCTCGTTATAAACTGTACTCAGGATTGTGTCAGGAATATTATTTATTTTAGACTTAAAATGCGTGTCCAGTGAGATGTTGAGTGTATAGAATGACTTAATTAAACATTGTGTTGCTACTCCAGATGATTATTTCAAAGAAACCATGACTAAATCAATTCCAAAACAGTATTGATCAAGAAACATGGCAATAATATGAATATAAAATCCTAATGATACACACCCAGCTGGTGGATTCACAGTTCAAATCACTTCACTGTAAGTCTTGATGATTGTTTTTAATGGTACAGTGAAATCACTAAAAAATATGAAGGATTGCTTAAAGACACCTGATTGTGTTTAATAAATATTGTAATGAAAATATACTAAAATTATGTAAAACATGTTTTTTGTCATACAAGAACAGATGTTCTTGGGAGAGGCACCGCATTATATTATTCTGTCTGGTTTTACTTGTCTTTTGGGGTTTCTATAAAGCCAATGTGTTTAGGATTTTATAGTTAAATAAAGCTACATTTTCCAAGTTCCACCACACAAGTCTCAAAACATAGCATCAAATAATATACAAATGCTAGGTTAATTATAGTAGAGCAAGTTGGGCAAATGTTATTTGAAAGAATACCTAAACGTTATATGTTTTCTTGTATAATGGTCAGCTACTAATTATGACATTGTATCCTTACCAGGTGATTTTCTTCATGTCTTCAAAAGCACACTGGATGAAGGTATATATGTACAAACACTTGGACTACCAGAGATAAATGTAAACAATCTGAAAAGAAAGTCAGCTGCAACCAGAACTTCAGCAAAAAACTTGAAAAAGGCAAAGAAATGTGAGGTTAACTACCTTCCACCACCTCCTCAAGGTGAAACTGATGAAACCCTTGAAAAGGAGAGAGTGGAGCTGCTCGAGTATAAGAAGAGGAACAACAACAAACTCATCAATGAGAAAAAAAAACGAGGAGTTTATCAAGGTCTACCAGGTAAAGAAAATATACCTCTGCCGCTTGGATTTGAAGCCCTGCCTGTATGAAACACCATTGTACATTCCTGCATAGTTGATGGCTTTGTGGAATCATGTATATACGTTTCTCCTGGGGTATTCATGAAACTTCATTCTAGACACAGAAACAATTTTAATTTTTAGAAAATTAATATATACAATGCAGTGCTATTTACTTTACAAAACTTGTTTGATACATTTTAGACTCAATGGATTTTAAACTTGCTTGTGTTTCTGGCATGCAAACTTGTCGCTTTATGATAAAGGTTTACCCATGTAAATGCTTAATGAGTTAGCAGCCCCTTTTTTAAACAGAAATAAACCAAAAGTTAAGTTATGTGCAAGTATGTAGGTCTTAATAAAAAGAATTCCTGCAGATTTATTCAATTTTTTTATATTTTACAGATTTTTGATGATGACGATGCTGCAGCTGTCCAGGAGGAAATTCCTACATTTGTCCTTAACATCTTTGTGGTCATCAAAGCCAGGGAGGAAGATCTTGACAAGCAAACAGGACCAGCCATCGAAGGAGCAGAGGGGCTTTTTTGATTTCTGATGTTGAACCTGCTTGTGCCTACCTGATTCAGGGCCTTATGTATGCCTTGGAATTTAGCTACCCTAAAAAACTTAAATATACCTTTGAGGTTTTTCCGATGATCTTTTTGGAGCTTGAGGATGTAAACCAAAAAATATCCTCAAAGGTCTATGACCTCAAGGTCAGTTTACATATCTAAATAAGTCAGACAGACATCATTGAAGGCAGGGAGTTTGAGTGACCTCCCGCTTGTTTAATTTCTCATGTTTCTCAGTTTACAATACTTCATCTTGATTTTTGATGCTTGTTTTTTCTTTTCATTAGTTATCTGCACTTTAAAAGGCACAGTCAGCTCAAATAAGTTGTTGTTACCCAAGGCTGGACAATCTTTTCAGTGGAATAATATGTGCATGTTATGACGATTTTCTGATATTGTGTTCATTTAATGTGCAAAGAATAAACTGTCAATTTGATAATTGAATGGCTTTTCTTATAACTAATATTTTTTCTAGCAAAGGTATTATAACATATTATTTGACTCTGGTTACACGTTGCTCTTGCATACACAATGTACAATAAACAAGATAGCTTGATGATATGATATTTCACAAAAAAAATCTTGCTTGATCTACTTAACCAAATCGAGGCAACTTTTTGCATAAAATTATTATGTAGAAGAAGCAAAGCAGTTTTTTGTTTGAATTACTCAGTTTTGTACGTAACAAATTCTTCTTTTAAGGTATATCGAACTCAATCTAACTAAAGTGTACCACATTTTTCAGATTACGTTACATCAACTTGATTTTGTAAGTTAATTCAACTTAAATTTACAAGCAAATTTAAGTTGAATTAACTTGCAAAATCGCTGCATAAAAAAAAAGCATAAAATAGCTGCATCATTTTTTTTTAATAATTCATACAAAAACCAGCATTGCTCATTCTATGTAATACATTTATGCAAAAAGTTGCCTCGATTTTATTAAGTAGATCAAGCAGGATACTTTTATGAGTGTAGTTAGCTAGTTAGCTTGTCTTCCACTGGAGCGATGGTGAGCGAGGACCAGCTCGTCTTCTGTAACCAGTGTAGCATTGTAGCTTTGTAGCTCACCTCACTTATTGTAAGTCGCTTTGGATAAAAGCGTCAGCTAAATGTAATGTAATGTACTTAGCTGGCTTACAAATTCCACCATGCTTTGACGCCACACTGGTCACAGAAATTTGTTGTTGAGTTGTCTCTCATCTGCCGATAGCCATGTGCTTTCCGATGCTGTGACGAGAGCGTGTGGATGAAACTCTTGAAGCTACTACACTGCTAGTTTTAGACGTTATAAATCAAAAAAGACTTGCCGTAAATCGATTGAGTTTATATGGAGATTAGCCAGCTACAATGGTCGCAATGTAAAAACTGTTGCATCAAAATGACAACATCTAATTCCTATTGTATTTCTAGGCACATGACAAAACCATTCTGACTTTTTATTTTTATTGATTGTTGGACTACTCGTGTGGAAAAGTCGAAGAAACAATGAAATGAGCAATCATCATTTTCACTAACAATACAAACTGTGTATTAACCGCTACGGTCATCTAAAAATGGAAACAGTAATTTGTATATCTGCAAGAATTAATATTATAATTTTCGGTATTTCAACACCATTGTTGAGTTCTGTTGTGCCGTATTGGTTTTACATTAAAAGAGGAAAGACTTGTAAGCAAGATATAACAATGAAGCAAGGTAACACACTTGTAAATGCTCGTCCACGCAGAGAACTCAGCAAAAAAATGATAGTCCAAATATTTACAATTCCTTGAGAAAACTGATACATGTGGCACTGTTACTGTGTAAAAATCAATACAACTTGCATGCTTACGGACACAAGTGAAACACATATAGACACATAGAGTTTAAACTGTATAAACCATAATTTCCATGTGCTTGCACTTCACTTGCAGATTTAAAGCTTTGCCAATGTTAAGCTAGATAGGATTATATTACATCAAGACCTAATTCAGCATGCGTTGCATGTCTACAGCAAACCCCACAGCATCATGTTTCAATTTATTCTTTTATGTTAACCTGAATAAAGTCTCACTTCAGTTTGAAAGAGAGAGGGAGAAAAAAAAGAATAAGCAGCAATAGTCCTTCTTTCATTTATCATAAGGAGCCTTGAAGGGAAATATATATTACAGACAGGGAGAGAGAGAGGAAGCTGGTGTTGGTCCAACAGCAATGCTAAAGCTCCTTCAATCATCACAATGTCTGAGTTTGTTTTCCCCCCTCTCTCTCTCCTTCACTCCCTCCATCTTCCTGCCTGCATATCTTCTATGTTCTCTTTTTTTCCGCCTGTTTCTTTCTTTCTTTCTTTGAGATGTATCCAAATTACAGTAAGAAAGAAGAAAAAGAAAAAAGAAGCTTGTTGAGGTCCGACAGCCTGGAGTTGTGGGTCTTTCTCCTGAATTATGCTATTTGTTTTTCTCAATCTTAAAGCCTGGCGAGTCTGCTTTCAACATTTTCACACATCTCCTGCAACAGGGAGGAAGAGGGGGCACAGTGTGTGTGAGTGTCATTGAGTTTCTATCCTTATCAGGACCAAATGTGCTGCAAATGGGAGCAATCATACACGTGATGCTGGCTCATGACAACATGGCTCCTTGAACCCCTCCTCATGGTTGTCATATCTCACAGGTGTTTTGTTCTATCTTCCTATCTTTTATTACTTTTGTCAATCAATGTGAATGTTCCTATTTCTGCTTTAATCGTTGATAAAACACGACTCACCATCAGTCAGGCATTTTGAAGGAGACCGACTATTTTCATTTTACGTGATATTAAAATGAACTGAAACATGAAAGATATTATCTTTTCCTCTTGGACGTTTGATTTATTTTAATTTTTCATTAATTTATGGAAACATTTCTCTAATTCACTCCCCAAGTTTGTCCCTTTCTCTTTGAATCTCACTTTCTTAAAAACTCTTCCTGCTCACTGCCGGTCAGTCAACCAGAAAAACAAACACCTCTTGTGCCTGATATGAACACTGTGATGCATCAAAAATAGCAGAAGCTACACACACACACACACACACACACACACACACACACACACACACACACACACACACACACACACACACACATACGCACAGAGCAAGCTACACATTCTTTGATCAGAGAGTTTGTGATTGAAATGATAATGTTTCTGTTTTTTAATTATGCAAAATTTTGTCCGCTTGTGTTCAGACAACGTTTAATGTTTTCTGTTTATCGAAGAAAAAAAAAAGGTTTACATGATAGTAAAATAAGGTAGTAAGATACTGGAAGTAATCATTACAAATGCATTACCTTCACTCAGAAAACAACCATCATAGCAAAATGTTAACTTACTTATTTCATTTGAAGAAAAACTAAATTATTATGACTTATTATGAGTTGTTTTTTTTGTGACTAATTGTAACATTTGCAGTACATGCGGAACATTTGACGGTTGAAATACACGTATGAAATACACGTGAATAAAACTAAAATAATAGCCGGAGAGGGGGAAAAAAGGGACCACTCATCCCCATGAGCTACAGCCACCCTCAGTCGTGTGTGTGTGTGTGTGCGTGCGTGCCGCGGCACCACCTTGACTCAGAGCCAGACTCATATTTCATGGCTTGATGGTTTCTCTGTGTGATGCCGCGGCCTGATAGTTTATCTCTGAATCCCTCCTCACTCTCCTGAGTTCAGTTCAAGAAAATGCGGGAATGAGACGCCGTTGACAAAGAAACACCAGGGGGGGCTGATGCAGGTGTTGGGAGGCTCGGGGTCAAAGCAGGCTGGAGAAGAGGCAGGTGAGCATAACATCTCAGATGTTTGATCATGTGTCGTCTCCCCCCCCCCCACCCCCTTGGTGTTTGACCAGGGGGGGGGTCTGGTGTTTGCCCGGCGGTGACATTCTCCAGCTGAACACCGCTTACACATGGCGGGAAGCAAACAGTGGCCAGCAGCTTCCGCGAAGTTCCTCCGCCGATTGTGTGCGAACAAACACCATCGAGCAGATGTCTGATGTTTGGCAGATGGACACCGACTCGCTGGTCGTGTGCTTGTGACTTTTCTAGAGGAAACCAAAGATGATTATTAATCCTTCGCTGATAAAAGTGTCTTTGTATCGTGGCGCTGTAGCTACAGCTATCCTCGATAAACCCACTGTATCTACTCTGTAATAGTTTGAATCATCACTATTTGATGGGGCCGTCGGTAAAATGTGATGTTTACTATATTGATACCAAAATATATTCTGATGAAGAAGGCTGATAATCATACACACTGATAGAACATTGAAGGCCTTTTTTCTTCTTATTGAAAAAATTCGTGGACGTAAGTAACACAACCGGGAATAAATTGCGTCGTACTTTAACCAGGAGGTTGTCGGTTCAATTCCCGACTGTTACTGTCTTCATGTCAAAGTGTCCTTGAGCGAGACACTGAACCCAGAGTTGCTCCTCGGACGCTTTACAGCGACCCGCTGCTCAAATGTCATGTGTGTTCCAGTGTGTTTGCAACACTTCTAGTAAAGTTGATGTGCTTTCTAAAACACAAGAGAAAGTTAGTAGTGATGAGGATGTGTTGAGGAATAGAACGGACAAAGAGGACAATGCTTCTCTTATGAAAAACTGGACATGTGTATATATATATATATATATATATATATATATATATTAGTGCTGTCATATTAGCGCGTTATTAACGCAAACCAATTTTAACGCCGTCAATTTTATTAACGCCGTTAACGCATTTTAATTTTGCAATTTTTTTTTTTCCGCGAGCACCACGCCGTTTGGGCTTGGAAGCTAGGCTAACGTTACGGTTTGAAATGAATGAATGGTGAGCGCGATACGGCAAAATGAAAGATATTCAGTGAACTGCGAACAGGTGCGCGTGCCAGAAGGGAGCGTGAGATTCAGTGAACTGCGATTCAGTGAATTGCGAACAGGTGCGCGTGCCAGAAGGGAGCGCGAGTGAACACATTGAACACAGCAGGAGAGAACGCAACGTTAGCCAGCTAGCTAAAGCTCCGGTGGAAAATTATTAGCTAACGTTAGCTACAGCTTGATGAATTGAGTCATTGAACACAGCAGGAGAGAACGCAATGTTAGCCAGCTAGCTAAAGCTCCGGTGGAAAATTATTAGCTAACGCTACCGTTTTTGAGGAGGTAGATTTTGAGGTGAGGGGACTGACAAGGCAGAAGGTAAAGTGGTCCACCGTTCTATCAATAAGCAGACCTGCCAACCTGTACGCAATTTGCGTAGCGGATACGCATTTTGACGTCAAAGTACGCTAGTAAAAATTAGTAATTTTATTTTGTACCGCCCTGTTTGGCAGTTGTTTTTCAATAAAATAAAGCAAGCCAATCCACTTTTTTATGTTGATAAGAGCATTAAAATGGCCCAAAAAAAAATTGCGATTAATTGCGATTAATCGCGAGTTAACTATGACATAAATGCGATTAATCGCGATTAAATATTGTAATCGTTTGACAGCACTAATATATATATATATATATATATATATTAGTGCTGTCATATTAGCGCGTTATTAACGGCGTTAACGCAAACCAATTTTAACGCTGTCAATTTCATTAACGGCGTTAACGCATTTTAATTTTTAATTTTTTTTCTCGCGAGCACCACGCCGGTTGTAGCTCAACCGGAAGCAAAACAATAGGCACGCCGTTTGGGCTTGGAAGCTAGGCTAACATTACGGTTTGAAATGAATGAATGGTGAGCGCGATACGGCAAAATGAATGATAAGACGCTAATGAATGGAAAGTTTACTTTCAAAAAGTTGTCAGATGGTTCCCTTGACAAGACCAAAGTGGTATGTGCCATTTGTCATTGTGAACTGAGCTATCATCGTAGCCTATCCAGTCTGAAATACCACTTGATGGCCAAGCACACAGCTGATGCTAACTCTGCGCCCCCTCGTCATAGCAGACAAGAATGGATGACTTCGGACAGAAACGCATGGACACCACAACGAAGAACAAACGTATTGCAGCCATAGCTAAATGGGTGGCTACTGCGTGTAGGCCTGTTAACGTTGTGGAGGACGAGGGTCTAGCTGATATAATACGCATCGCATCCAACGACAGGACCTACGAATTGCCTTCGAGAGCCTGACTGCTATGTTCACAGCTCTCTCTCTCTCTCTCTCTCTCTCTCTCTCTCTCTCTCTTAAGCCCTTGTTTACCTGAAATGTGCACTTTATAATTTTATTTTGTAAACCCTTGTTTACCTGAAATGTGCACTTTATAATTTTATTTTGTACCGCCCTGTTTGGCAATAAAATAAAACATTTGCATAAAGCAAGCCAATCCACTTTTTCATGTTGATAAGAGCATTAAAATGAAAAAAAAATTGCGATTAATTGCGATTAATCGCGGGTTAACTATCGCGATTAAATATTTTAATCGTTTGACTGCACTAATATATATATATATATATATATATATATATATATATATATATATATATATATATACACACATATATTTGTGACATAACTTGGGGACAAGAAGGAAAGAACACAAAGACAAATATGAAGACAAAAGAAGGAAAAGCGAGCAGGGAAGTGAAAGACAGAGAGGCTTTTCTTTTTAACTTCTGTATCTGCGGATGGTGTTAAAGAGTAAAGCTGTGTCATACACTAGGGGGGCTTCAGTGTGTTACACACACACACACACACACTACTGAATCCAACTCTACAGCAACACACACAAGCCTTAAGTCAATATCACTGCTAAAAAAAAAGAAGAAAAAAAGAGTTAGAGGGGTACAGAGAGAGAGAGAGAGAGAGAGAGAGAGAGAGAGGCCATGTCGAGTTCAGATTATTAGCGCTCCCTAGTGGTCAGCTGGCGGATTTATTCAGATGATTTATTACATGGTTGCCGCTCTGGGACTTTGTGTTTGTACGGCTCACTTTCCTCTCGTGTCATATTTATCATGTGTGACTTTCAAATTGCCGCCGCCATCAACTTTGAGCCTCTTAAGCAGGCTTGACATATACTCCCCCCTCCCCCACCACCACCACACAACCTCTAAACAACCACCACCACGCAACTCCTACACACACACACACACGACCCAACAATGGATTTTAAGAGGCTAATACAGGTGATTGTGTTGATGCATGTAGCTCTTAGCCGACGGACAATGTCTTGCACAGTTTTGTCCCCGTTGTTCCATTTGAGACGGAGTTAGGAAAATACCCCCATTTATCGCCCGTCAAACAACGGCCTCATGTTCCTATATAAATGTTAATGCTCGCTCCCGGTGGGGAAGGAGCTGCAGCTGATGGAAGATGAACTACAATGCAGTTTAGAAACAAGTAATCCAGTTTTTCCCTAAAATCCTTTTTTTCTCCAAATGTCACGTTGGATTAATAATCCGAGCGAACACGGACATTTAGGAGTTTTGTTTTGTCCAGTCGAGGAAACAATGGGTAGAAGGAGAGGATTACGGATGTGTCTCTCCATGAGAGACCCAAAGTATACGACTAAATAAACAATGAACTCAGCGGCTTTTGGGGGTTTTGAAGAAGACGACACATCCGCAACATTTGATGACGTCACCTTCGGGCTCCGGGAAATGGTTTTGGGCCTTTTTCACTCTTTTCTGAAAATATACAAATACATGCACAAACACACGGCTTACATCAAGAGTGACTTTTTTATTTAAATGGGGGGAAAGTTGAGTGAAATAAGCACTCTATTTCTTTACATTTTACCAGCGTGAACAGGCAGTTGGCGATGTATTAAAACATCAAAAGGCATGAAAACAGTGTTTAAGTTTAGTTTTTAAAAGAGTTTTCATATTTTTTTGATATTTGCTTTCTATTAATAATTATTGCCATGGTTTTTATTGCTTTTTTATTTATTTATTATATTGGAAAAACATCAATAAAAGGAATGGAATCCAAGGGATTCAGATAACCTCCTGTCTCGTCCTCTGAACTTTTCTAAAATATATAAATCAGTTATAAATCAACTCTTCAAGTAGTCATTTTTAGGGAAAGGTGAAGTATACATTTAGCAGGAACTGCTACAACAACACTGCTGACTGCTTGGATTTATATTTGTATTTATTTTTGCACAATTCAAACAATAAAACAAAACAAAAATCATAACAGAAACAAAAAATGAATATCACAGTGCAGGAAGAGACAAAAAGCCAACTGGGCTTATTTGAAACCTCCACCTATAATATTTAAAATTTTACAAAATTACAAACATAAATTGAAATATACATAAGAAAGACAGAAGAGAAAGAAAAATAATGTAATCATGTCAAGTCTGTGTGTGAGTGTGTGTATGCATGTGTGCATGTGTGACCGTGAAAGTCAGCATAGCTTGAGTTTGTTCAGGGATATTGGATTAAACCTCTGTGGCAATTTCTAAGCAATGGTAACTAAAAATGTCGATATAACAGCTAAAACAAGAAAAGAGAAAAAGAGGAAAAAAAAAGAAGAAAAACACCAATACATAACAAACTCTTACGAAACAGCAATTAGACTTTCTTTTAGGCAATTTTTGTAATTTTTTATAGAGAGACATTTCTTTGTGAGGTGGGAAAAGTTATTCCATAACTTGGTTCCCCTAAATCTAATAGAGAATTGACCTCTGCTAGTCAGTAATTTTGGAGGATGAAGATGTGAAGATTGACGAGTTGAGTGAGAATGAATCTGAGAATTGACTATAACGAAGGTCTTGAAATGATCAGGAATATTTCCTTCACCTAAAAGTGTTTTATACATGAAAATGCAAGTTAAAGAAATATTAATGTTGTAAATAGTAAGAATTTAAAGTTTGTGAAATAAAGGAGCAGCTGAGATATGAGACTGTGATCGTGTTGCAATCCTAACAAAACGATTCTGGAGAAACAACATTTTTTTAGTAGGAAAAGTAGGAAAAGTACTTGCCCAAACTATATTGCAATAAGAGAGATGAGGATAAATTAAACTGTAATAAAGAATAAGGAGACAGTTTGCAGAAACAAGATGTCTAACCCTCCTTATAATTCCAATGGATTTGTTTATTTTTCTACTAACACAGTCAATATGTATACTCCAACTTAAACTTTCATCAATGATAACTCCTAAAAATGTTGTAGATGAGACTTGAGGCATCTCAAGAGATTCAATTTTAATTTTAGTTAAATCCTTCGAATAAGATTTTTTACCACTGAAAATAATAAAATTAGATTTTTTGATATTCAAAGATAGCTTATTTAATTTAAACCATGTAGCATAGGCGGTTAAACCACCATTAGCTTCCATAATTAGAGAATTGAAATTTGAATGAGAGAGAACTAGAGTTGTGTCATCAGCAAACATTATCGGAAAAAGACTTTTTGACACATTGGACAAATCATTAATATAAAGTAGGAATAATAATGGACCAAGAATGGACCCATGTGGAACCCCACATATTAGTCTAGCTTTGTTTGAGTAACAACCTTTAACACAAACAAACTGTCTTCTATTGGCAACATAACTTTTTAACCATTTGTATGCAATGTCATGAAATCCATATTTATGCAGCTTTTCCAATAGAATATTATGGTTTACTGTGTCGAAGGCTTTGGAAAGGTCAATGAAAATACTACAAACAAATTCATTATTGTCAAGTGCAGAGATAACTTTATCAACAAGGTAAAGTAGAGCCATATATGTTGAATGATTTTTACGGAAGCCATACTGGTGTTTGTAAAGAATTGAATTAGACTCTATATGAAACAATATCCTTTTTTGTACAATTTTTTCTAGTATTTTTGAAAAACAAGGCAATATAGATATGGGTCTATAGTTGTTGAAACAACATGGGTTGAAAAAAAAAATATATATATATATATATATATATATATATATATATATCATCTGGGCCGCGAAGCGGTTTTCCATTATCTATCATATCACTGTGTGGGGAATTGGCAGATTGGCGCCCCTTGCAGCTGCGGGCGCCCCTGCTTGCTGGGGGGGGTGCCGTCTGCGGGTCGGGTGTGTGTGTGTGTGTGTGGGGGGGGGGGGGGGGGGGGGCGGTCGCCTCTGGGTCTCCCGGGTGGGGGGATCCGCTGTGGGCTATGGGGCAATACTCTAATGCAGCGGTCCCCAAGCTTTTTTGAGCCACGGTTTTGTGTCAGACAATATTTTCGCCGACCGGCCTTCGCGGTGTGGGCGCAAAATATGACGTAATAAATATGACGTAATACGACCGGCATAAAGACAATTACAAAGTGCATGAAGATACAACTCACCATTACGCTGCATTAGTGGAGCCCTGAGCTTGTTTCTCTGCTACGAGCCGGTCCCGTCTCGGGGTGACGGGAGAAAAAGACCGAGCCCCGACGTGTGTTTATGTCCTGTCTACTGACTCTACTCCGTAACTTAAACCTTTATGTGCACTCTGTAACTTAATTAAAACCCGCTTCACAAAGACAGGATGTTGAAATGGAGGCAGGGTTTCAGAGCTTTTTTGGCGATCTCAGTAACTCTGCCTTGATTGTAATCCAGAACACCGAGTTGTAACGGACTTTTTAGTTTCATTTTTGGGGTAACGTATCACGTAACCTCTTGACATGTGTCAAGATGTTACGTTTGAGGCTACGCACAGATGGATGTATCCGGTCTTTTTTCAAAATAATTTTTTTTTCCCATTTTTTATTTTTTTTTACCCGGCTCGGAGGGGGGTCTCGCCCGGGGCGTAATTACGTGTAGAACCGCCACTGGGTTATCGATAGGCCAGGTTTCTGTGTTCTCGCCTCAAAAAATCAAAGTTTACCAACGCTTGGCTCGATTTGAGCTGCCGCTATCAACTGCTGGTCCCAGTCTGTAAAGTTTGGACAAACCTTCTCCATATTTTCACCCGAGGCCAAGCGTAAATCTTCCATCATCTGTCCCCCTCTTCCATCTCTCTCCCAGATCTCTGTCCATCCGTCTCAATTCCCCCTTCATGCTCCGGATCGAGGGGCTGCGCAGCCTCGTGTACCCTTCAAATAATTGGCATCAGTGTCTCTTGATGTAATATGAATGGATGGCATTGTGTCAAAGCCCCGAGAGAGAGAGAGAGGGGGGGGGGGGGGGGGGAGAGAGAGAGAGAGAGAGAGAGAGAGATAACAAAACAAAGCATGAAAGCCAGAGAGAAATAAACAGAAAGTAGGACCGTAAGACTGAGGAGAGAGTGCTTCAGATGGAGGGAGGAGGAGAGAAAGAAAGGGAGTGCAATAGTGGGGGAGATGGGACGGCTCAGTGGGAGAAAATTGGAGGGACTCGGCATGTGTGAGAGTGAGACAAAGATGAAGGGAATCCGTCTTCCACTCCGGGGCTTTAAGGAGCTTCTCGAGCCACTTGAGATCTCTTGATCTCTTGACTCAGCAGAAAGTTGGCGACATCTTTAAAAAAAGAAGTGCTGCTCCGTGTTCTGGCCGTGTGGACAGACACACACATTCTGTACCTGCATGACGGATGTGGATGTGTCGCTCTCTGCTAGTGAAGATGTGTGTTGCAGAGAGGCGAGGGATGACATAACCGACATAATAAAGAAAGTAGGACTTTAGTAGCACTTAAATGGCACTTACTTATAGCACTTTGTAGTTTGGCTTTCTTGAAGAAATTGTACTTTCTTGATTCTTCTTGTACTGAGTTTGTAGTAATGGTTGAATGCACTTATTGTAAGTCGCTTTGGATAAAAAGTGTCAGCTAAATGTGATCTAAAGTAATAATAACCCGCATCAATCTTTGGAGATTAATACGGGGAGATTTCAAAATTAGTGACAGGTCAGGTTTCCCCAGAACTTTATTCTTTGCACTGAGACAATAGGACACCGCTTTCTCAAACATAATATTAAACAAAAATTATAACAATAACATAAGTTAAAGTAGACAATCTTCATCATAACTTTTCTATTCTAAAATACTAACAGTTGAGTTGCATATACAGGCTGACTATTTATCTTTTTATTCAGAACCTGTGTCATAATCCTATCCATAATTCTATTCATTTCCCCGCACGAGTCTGTCGATAGAAGTTAGACAACAGGTCAACCCAGGAAGTACAGACCAGTGTAGAAGCTGCATAAAAGCCTTTATTAAATTATTACATTTCAGTTCATTACACTTTTTAAATCTGTTGCCGGGAGGAAAACATAAATAAAGAGGGTTAAATGGACAGCACAGATCAACAGCGACTGCTCTCTAATGGTGCGTTCAAGTTATTGTGGCATTAATACGACACTGGCGTTATCATTTATGCCATAAACATGGTCGTAAGATGACGACGAGAGGAGAATCTCAACACCGACAAATTTAATTTCAAAAGCGAATTATTGAATGATGAATTCAGCAAATTTCGTTTTTTCGAGACAAAGCCGACTGTGTTTACGAAGTCAAAGTTGATGGTCAATGTTTCCCCGATGCCAGCCATCATCACCTGCACAAATACATGTATTATTTACATTCCTCCTGATTACTGTACGGCTGTTTTTTCCTGGTTTTCTTTGCCATGTTTTTCTTTACGTCTGTCTGCATTTAATGACGATAAATTCTTTAAAATAAAATGCACTTTCGTCATGAATCTGCTGCTTCCCTTCACATCTCTCCCAGCTTCCATTGATTGAATGAAATAAACAGATAGATAAACCCTTCATATAATCATCTCTATCGCCTTGAGAATACTTCTACCTGCAATGATGATAAAAAATAAAAAAATCACCCAAGGCAAATCAATAGTTCCATTATGAAATGTTTATTTTAGCATGCCGGTCCGTCTCCAAGGCACTGAAAAGAAGAAAACATTTTTACCTGTGGAAGCAAAGAGGTGAGGAGGGAGAGATGGAGGGATGAAGGGAAGAGTGAGGGAACCAAGAGCAAGAGAGAGAGAGAGAGAGAGAGAGAGAGAGAGAGAGAGAGAGAGAGAGAGAGATAGAGATTCTCCCTGTGAACCCGCTGCTTGGTTTCACTTTAACTCGTCTTGATCTTGAGTTTACTCGTCAGGGGCCTTTAACAAACAGTAAATGATTATGACGGATTCCTGAAGTATTCCTTTCAGTACATGAGTGTAAATAGGATTTGAGAGATGTTTATAAGTTTACTGTACAAAAATAAAAAATAAAAAGAATTTAGAAGATTAAAAGAAGATGTATTTCTATTGTAGGAGTTCAATTATGGAACAACGCTGACATGAATGTAAGAACGGTCAACTCATTTTGAGTGAAATGTATGTATAAATATATATACATATATATATATATATATATATATATTTATTTATTTACTTTTCTTTATATCAAATTAATTATCTGATTTAATGGATAAAAATTTAGGATAGGAATTTATAAGCATTATGCTTCTACCTATACCTTTTCAGCCTTTCTTTTTTTGTATATTAGATTGTGGCTTTACATACAATTGTATTGTATGTAATGATTGACTGAATAAAACACATACTACAAGTGGATAAAATTAAATTGCAGTGCAGCCGCCACCGTATCTGAGCCGCCACATACGGAACAATAAACACCATGATGATGATGACACCGCCTTTCACTGCCAAGTTTACACAAGCGTTGTGTGAGAGCTCCAGTTTTTACATTTTGCTCTCCTCTCTTTGCATCGTCTCAAAGAGTCCCTCCTCTCCCTCCATCCTCTTTTCTCCTACCTCCTCTCCTCCGTCCGTTCGTTCGTGGCACACTCATCTAACAGAATTTGTTCTCCTTCTCTTCACTTGCTGCTCCATTTCTCCCGGTTAGTGTGGGCACTAAGACCTCCTCCGAGGTGACTGTCATTGTTTTCCATTTGGGGGACGACCCGAGGCTCCTCGGCAGAAGAGGACCGAGAACAGGGGGTGGGGGGCCAAGGCCGGGAGCCAAGCATCCGTAGCCAATCCCCCATGATGCTTCGCTCTGCAGTTCTGGGAGTGAAGTCAATCTCCCGCTTCATAATTTCATTACACACATTCAGGCTCAGATGTGTACGCGGCCGCCTCAGAAGTCCGAGACTTTTTTTACCAAGTAAAGCGAGAGTTGGAGCCTCTTTATCTTCTGAACTATAACCTATTTTCCCCGTGAAACAGAATATTAGAGCGCTGTACGGATTCAAGAGGGATTTAAATAAAATCCCTTACATTTGATTGGACCTCTAAAAAGTGTGGGAGCTTAGAGTTGCAGAGGACTGTTGGCTACACACACACACACACACACACACACCTCTAACACCTGCTGTTAGCTCAGGAGAAGAACGAGCGAAAAATAATAATTCAGACGTCAGAGGAGTGAACCGCATCTTGTCTCGATCTCAGACTAAGAGGATTTTATTTAGTTATTGTTATTGTTGACATGATTTCTGTGATTGCTCATGGAAAACAAAGAAAAAGTTTTTAGTCAATTGACTCTTTTGTTACCAATCATATGAAATGTGGGTCTTTCAGATACATTTTAGGAGTGTCTAGGTAGCAGTAGTGTGTAGCATGCCGTGAACTTACATTTACGTTGAGATCGGTCGACCAATGACAGTTCTCTCTACAGTCAGAGTTTGCGCAAGAAGGTGGAACGTGAGGGAGATACCATTTCCAAAACTTGTAAGGGGGTAATAACTATTTTCCCGCACGTAGCAAAATCCCGGACGTTTTTGGAATCCCTGCCGGACGCTTTTTTTAGGTCTCGAAAAGAGGACATGTCCGGGAAAAAGAGGACGTCTGGTCACCCTATCTCAGGATCTCGTTACACTGGTCTTGGTCTTGACTACAACACTAGCTACGACAACCCACAACCGGTGTAGTGTGGTTTTATATGACCGGTTTGGCGAGCTAAAGCCCAAAACCTCATTTGATTGGACTCATTTTTGTGAACGCCCCTGAATGTAGCACGAGTAATCCAACATTAATTATTTGAAACCGTTTTACAGAAGAGAAAAGACAGGGATTGGGATGTAAAACATATATTTGGCCTATAGCCAATCTAATATATAGAGAGATATGACAAATTAACACAGGGACACATATGTAAAACTGGAAAAATGTATGTTTTTCACTGGCTCTTAATGGAACATTTTAATTTTCAAGTCGGTAATAAGTTGTTGTTTTTCCAGAAATATACCACCTGGCTTAAAAGAAACATTGATGTTAAAACATTATACAACGCAGATGCACGAGTGCATAGTTCTCATTATGTGCAGTTTATATTTGTTAACAAACAAACAATAATATTTGGGAAATACAAATAAATACATACATTTCGGTCTGAATATTGGTATTCTCATAGTTTAAAAACATAAATCATTATCGATGAATCTGACGATTATTTTAAATTGATTAAATCATCAATTAAATGCCTAAATTATCAATGAAAAGAATACTCACTTTTTTTAAATGAATGGTGTTTTATGAAACATAGTTCGGGAGCGAAGACCACGCCCCGAACTCGGCCAATCATCCGAGCCCTACGTACTGGGTTCGTACTACGTCGAACCCATCCACTTCCTCTTCGACTCGGTTCCTACATCCCTCCCCCCAACCCCGTTCTTCTCTTATTCCTCTCTCTCTCTCTCTCTCTCTCTCTCTCTCTCTCTCTCTCTCTCTCCCACAGGACTAGAGGATCAACGGGGGACTCCGCACAGCCAGAGTTTCAGAAGAGATAACCCCCACTCACAAGTCTCCACCCCCGCCATTCCCTCTAGTCAAAGGACGGCAGCAGGCTCTCATCGCACCCCTTCAACCCTCTCTTCACGACCCCCTCTACCCTTCTCGTTCCCGCACCTACAACCATCCCTTCATCCCTCGACCCCGGTCCAGTTCCTTAACCCGACCCTCTTTTTCCATCGCACAATAAAAAAATTGTTTGCCGTGGTCTTTGTTAGTGAAATTACTTAAAAGATAAAAGATAGATTTCCTGTGAATTGATTACTCACTTAATTGAAGAAAAAAAAAAGATCCTAATGTATAAACTATGTGCATCTACACTTACTGACGAGCACACGCACACTAATGGGGTATGCTGAGAACACGTGAACGTGCACACAAAACACAAATTACTGAAGCGCACAAGTTGAAGGCCTCGAGGTGACAGCCAGCGTCTGGCATGAGTTGTGACTTCCGGCAGACGACGGCACCGCGCCGCCGCACAGCGTCATTATAGAGCCAACCGGCTTCCATCTCTTCCAGCCTATACGTACAGGACATAAACACACCTCTTGACAGATTCTGGAGTTTCGTTTTACACGCTGCTCGTTCGGAGGAGTTTGGATGTTTTGGGTCAAGTTTGATTTAACCTGTACAGTTTTGAAAACACTCTCTCAGTCAGCAGACGCAATAGATAAAAATGAGCTATGGAACACGGACAATATGCCCCCTGCAAACGCACTCCCTAGAAAACCTAATAACGGCCTATTTAGTGGGTCAAGCCAGTGATGGGGTTTATGATGTATTGGGTAATCTGCTGCTCACACCCTGCAGCTCTGTAACCCTCTTCTTCCCTCCTCTTCTTATCCTCTCGCAGCATTCAGAGGGACCAATTCCACCTGAGATGCAGCGGTCTGGATGGAGTCGAGATAAAGGTGGAGGAATGAGGGAGGAAGAAGGGAGGGAGGAGGATCTGAAACCTCTATTATGAAGGAAAATCTATATGAGATGCTTCTGGCCAGCCCAGTGTAATGGCAGGTCTTGAAATAGACACGCAATGTAATCTGTTGGTTCCGTGTACCGGGATGGGTATTTTAGTGTCGCTCAGCATGAACATACAGCTGAAAGTCAACTGAGAGCCGAAACCGTGGTGGAGACACAAAGGAAATGATCCACTTGACAAGGCAACAGTCAGAGGTTTTAACGAGGGATTTCATAAAAGACGACTAACGGTGGGTTTTGTTGCATTTAACTTGTTCGTGGTTTTGTGGCCTTATGCTGCGTTCACACCAAAAGCGTTGCACATTTTTCTCGCGAGTAGATTACATACAAAGTCAATGCACAGACGAATGCCGCGAACGGCGCGGACGCGTCGTCACTGCTGTCCTGCCCTTGCTGAATCAAACTGGCTGATGGTGCGCCTGAAGTAGCGCTGGAAGCGGCCGTCATTCAGACGGTCTTCCTGGAGAAGTCGGTGAAATGCACCAAGCTCGTGCCAGCTCATGAGTTCCCGCCCCCTTGCTCTGTGAGCTCCTACGTGACTCTCACAGGAGATCTCAGGGCCAATCTCAATCTCCACCCTTACGGACTTTGAGGCGCGCTCCCGCGAAGTCCCTGAGGGTTTAGTGGTGTCCCATTGTCACATCGTCGAGTGCTTGAGGGCTCTCTGGCAGACATTTTGAGCCCTTTATGAACCCTTTCCGCTTTGCCTAAGGGAATTACCCATAGTTCATAGCAATGTGACGTTAAACACGCAGTTCCCAATGGAAGCATGAAGACGTAAAAAAAGTAAACAAAGAGACACGTGGGCGTTCAGCCCGATAAAATACATTTACACTACAACATTACGGATTAAAGATGGGACATAAAAACACATGAAATCAGAGGAATGCAAGCAGAAAATATATATAATAATATTTTTTTTACATTCATCAAACATTTCGTTTTGACAAAAACGAGTAAAGGAAAAGAAATCTCGTGAGGAAAACGTTCAAATCAGTGAATAAAAAGTATAACATGAATACACAATTGTACACAATATTTGTTGTTATGTAGTCACGTGATATGTTGCAGCAAAGTGCTGTCCCATTCATATTCACACCAGTCCAAGCCCTCACAGCCTCTCACACTCAGCCACTTAGCAGATGACGTCAGTAAGTGCCTGAGGGTTCAAGGCTTGAGGGTTTAGGGTGGAGATTGGGATTGGGCCTCAGTCTGTGGAGTTTGAGTCGAGCGCCGCCTTTCACCGTGATTTGTCGATTCAGGTGTCCGTCGACATTTTGTATGAAACTAACCAATGAACACTCCCTAAGGACCTACCCACCCTACACTGCAGGTGAGAGAGACCTCAGTTTAGCACAGATCAGATCAGCTGTTCAGTTTTACTCTGAGCAATGCAACACATGACCATGTGCTGGTAAAGAGTACATATTACATACATACATACAGAGTACATATGTTGTTCTTGTTTTGAAAACTGTTCTTGAAAAAACGAAACTGAAACTGAAACAGGCAGTAATTAGTAAATAGTCTTTTTAGTACATATTTTAACTCAAATATATAGTAAATATATAGTAAATATTTAGTTTGAAAACAAAAACTGTTGTAATGTTAATTTTTCATTTGCACACACCCCATGAAGCTTGGTCTGTGGTATGAAGTCATTCCTGAGTCCCATTTTATCTCAGACCCTCTCTCATTTTGGTGAAAGTAGTTACACACTTCTAATCAATAAACGAGACATTAGACATTGATTTACATTTATCTACCATTTTATTCATATATTCCACTGCTTTTGTGAACCTAAGACCTTTGGTAAACAAATTTCCATCACCAAAACAGTTCGTCCACATGAGTAAAGTTATGTTTTCACAAGAGATATGAAGAATTTCAAAAATCAAGCTTAAGTTTGAAATTTTTAGGGCCACATTATCGCTTTACACTTGTGCCTTACAACAATGGTGCCTCATTATATAGAGAGCTGAGATTGTTATACAAATGTTGGTAAACAAAACATGAGTATGTATCATATGCAAGAGTGCCTTTAAAAAGGTGAATTAAAGAAATTATGTAAAATCGCGAAAATGACCTCAGATCCCAGAGGGTTAAGGTCAGCGATGATTTTCTTTCTTCCTATCGTCTTGAAAAATAGTTGTGCTTAGGAAAAAATTTAAACGGACAATTCGTGTCCCTGCACATAATCCCAATAGATTGAAATCTGTATTATGTCATGTTGACCACTTCCTCAGCTGTTTATGGGTCAGAGGTTATGTAATGCATAACCTTGATTGCCCTCCAAAAAGCAGATGGAACTAGAAAAGCAGCTCGTCTGTGCTGCAAACCTCCAGCTGTTCTATTCTCCGGGAGAGTCTTTGCTCCGTGATTGGTATTGATCAAAAACACCATCAACCCTGCAGGGGAGGGCTGACGGGGTCCAGAGAGTTATTCTGCGTTATGAGAAACCAGAAGCACTTTTTTGCCTTTAAGTGAAATCCTTACAAAGCCTGATAAAAGCTGCTGTTTGTTTGGAATGCACCAATCTGGTGTTTTCTCCTCAAACACCTCGTCTAATATACAAACTCTGAGGACACAGAAAACAGATCTGATACCACGGTGTTATCTTTTTACAGCAATACAGCAATATATGAGGCTTCCTGGCTGTGTGGAAATATAGACATAAATTACCCACCAAAGCGTTACATATTTGATCACATCCTGACCTAGAGGGCGGACGCATCCTGTTCATCTGGTCTTATCCACACAACACACACAGATCTGGATGTAATGTTACTGATGTTGTGTGCAGATACCAGCCCAACCAGGCTGGCTGCTGTGATGAATGCAAACGGGGTTCGGAGCTGGCGCTGCACTCGCTGTCCTCAAAAAACTAAATTTACCTCCGAAACAAGGTACTTTGTGTTTTTTTGTGTGTAGTGGCCATTTATCCAATGAATCAAAGAAAATTAACATAAATCAAAAGGTAGATTACGCAGCCAAAAAGAATGCATTGTCCATGCGGGATTACGTTTTTTCTGATATTTATTGTAACTAAACAAAACAAGCAAACAAACAAAATAACAAAGAAACTAATGCTGCCTCTCCTGTGCTGGTAAAAAAATCATAGGCCTACCCAGGTGTATGCTGGTCCTGTACCCGTCTACTCCTATATGTAAACCCCAGGTGCCCATCACATTACCCAATTAATAAACCAACAAACAATCTAAAGACTAAAACTACAAATAATTAAACTAAAGTAAAAACTATCAAAGGAAAAACTATCCTAATACATCAAAACCTCTAATAAGCAAACAACTAAAATTAAACGATACAACTTGAGTAAAAAATAACTTAGAATTTTCAATAAATAGCTCCTACAATGTGCTTTGACCATGTTTAATGACATTCTATCTTAATGAAACTGTAAAAGTGTGGCTAAATGTATTATTGTAATAAGATGATAATCTTAGCTGAAATGGAAATGGGTAAATTGCCACGCGGTAAAGTTATGCTAATGCTAGATTTCAGCCTAAACATGTGGAGATTGATTGATCGTGAAGGAGAGAAAGATATGTTTCTGTTCGTCAACATAAGGCTGACGGTTGAACATGAATAACGGCCTCTGGGAACATCAGTATGCTTCACCATCATCCGGCTGGTGTCTGCTACACCTGTATTCTTCTCCGGCCCCTGAGTTTCACGCTGAAAACTAGAAGTCAGCGTTTATTTGATTGTCGTACTTTCATAGTTCAGTAACAGCATTTCCCTATTCTGACCCAAACGCAGATCTTTTCCTCTAGCTAACTATGTAGTTGTGTTACTTAAACCTAACTCAGTAGTTTTCTATGAAGACATAAGTTTATTTTGAAAAGACCGAATGTATGAAACAAGAAGAAATTTCTTAGAAAAACATGCAAAGAAATGTATCTTTTTCTTAGGATATCAAATGAACCGTTGCATGAGGATACCTTGACCAATCAGAAAGCTCGATTTACTACTAATAAATTGCATGTTCCCAATTCACCACACTGACCAAATGGGTGAAATGAAGATGTGTCTAGTTGGTGTGTGAGGTCAATTGGGAGTTTGTACTCTCTAACACACACACACACACACACACACACACACACACACACACACACACACACACAGACAAAAGTCGCACATGCACCCTTCAGCCGTTACGACACATTGCCTCATGGTCCCTTTGGAGTTCCTCATGTTTAAAACACACAACCCCATCATATAAAGCAAAGCAGTTATTGATCATTAATTCATTCAAACCCTGAGAATATGTTCTTTTTTAAAACACTAGTGGATTTTCAACATGTCCGCCTCACCCAGTTCAACTTTTTCTCCTTATCAAACTTTCACATGGGCACATCTCAAACAGTCTCAGTGAAGATGATGCAAGGTCTTCTTCTTGTCTTTTTTTTGCTGCTATCAGGAAATAATTACGCAGAAAGCACATATTTGCATCAGACTGTTGTGTGAATATATTTGATTTAAATCTGACAGTGGTTGACCGTATTACCTTTTTAAAGCACACAGGTGCTATTCAAGTCTGGGGAGTCTTGATACAATCCAACCTGTTCAGAATAATAAGGATTTAAAAAATAAAAGGGAAAAGGATGAGGTATTTGTTATGATATAATCACCCCTATGTCTATGAAATAAATCAACAACATCAATTTCCATATAACATTTCTACAAAGTTTATTTTTTCCAAATATGATACTTTTAACATAGAAATACATTAAACTTGTATGGGAAACAAAAAGCTGTATTTTCCATAAATTAAATGAGTTCTAGCTCAATGAACTTCAGGCCGACATTTTAAGTAAAATAAAACAAGTCTATATATATATATATATATATATATATATATATATATATATATATATATAATACTTCTTTAAGAAAAAAGTGAAAATAGAGCTTTTTTTTATAATAATTATTTATTCTCATTAATTTGTCTAAAATTGGCAGGACTTTTTGCACCCATATACATGTCAGGTTTCTAGGTGGCGTCATCTCACATAATTATAATATTTTGTTCGAACATACACCACCGCTGATACATGACCAAACACCTTTTCGAATCGATTAATGTCAGGTAAAATATTTTTTTTAAATGTTTGTTTTTTTAAGGCGGAACAAAACCTTGTTCCCAACACCGCCCTGGAAGCCAACATGCCAACAAGCCAACAAGCCAACAAGCCATGCCATAGCGATAGCAGAACAAGAACGAACACACACACACACACACACACACACACACACACACACACACACACACAGTACCACATCCTAAAGCACACATACTGCACTGTTCAGACACACAATTACAAACAAATAAACTTTCCTGCTCACACAAGTAAAACATCAATATATGTATTCCCTTTACAGTGACCATACAGGTATCCACACACACACACACACACACACACACACACACACACACACACACACACACACACACACACACACACACACACAACTTCCTGTCAGGTACTAGCCACTCAGTGATGTATTGGAAGTCAGTGGACTAAACACTTTCTCTCTGTGGACTCAGGCTGCCAGGGTCTGCTTGGTCAGCACACACTGCTCACCTTATCAACAGATAGGGAATACCTGCAAGGACTACCTCAGTTAGAAGCCGTGAAGGACGAGGAAGGAGTGGATGTCCGCCCGCCCTCCGCTCTCTCGACGCCCCGCTCACCTGCACTGCCCGGCGGGGAGCAACGCACCCTCCAAGAGCCCCCTGTCTCCTCTCTGTCCGATGGGGTAAAGAAGCAGGATGGGCGTGGGCTCTACTGGGAAACATTTTTACAAAAACTGCAGCACTTTTTTCCACCTAGTAACACTGATTGTGTTAAACTATATTTATATTTAAGTTTCATAAAATCTCGAAAAACCTCTAAATAATGTGTTCAAATTCAAGTATTATAACTTAATGAGAAATATATAATAGTCTTATAGTCTGTCTTTTTTAGTTTAACACTTTTTAATATTTGAAGATTAGAAAGTACTAAATAATTTACTGTATTTATTTATGAACGTCCACGTTCCCCTTTTCTTATTTTCCACTTTCAGTCTGATTAGAGTCACTTCTCTCTTTACCCTTTACCTTCTTTTAATCACGTTACAGGAACAATGATGTCACTATGTATTTTTTCACTGTATCTCAGACTATTTTTGGCTCATCGTGTCCTTTTTTATTTTCTCTTTTAGGATGAGAACAAAACCGTGCACGGCCAGACGGTCGACATCCTGCAAAAGATGCTAACCAAGGAGCAACAGGAGCTACAGGTGTGTGTGTGTGTGTGTGTGTGTGTGTGTGTGTGTGTGTGTGTGTGTGTGTGTGTGTGTGTGTGTGTGTGTGTGTGTGTGTGTGTGTGTGTGTGTGTGTGTGTGCTTGTTTGCATCAGAGGATTATACGGAAAGAATTCCTCCTGCCGGTCTGCAACTTGTTTTGTTGCAACGGCCAAAAGAAAAACATCCCATAAAAGCAAATCGTTTTTGACTATCAAGAGGAATTGACAAGGGATTAAGGTTTATTTTGACATTTTCTCTGGTTGAATTGTCAAAAGGCATATCATGTAACAAAGCCCAGCCTCGGTGGTATACACAGCTACTAAAGCATCCGTATCAAACACCCTCCGGATCAGCCCTTTGAAAGACAGAAACGCTTCATATTTACACGTAGAAGTCAACACGTTTCAAATCATTCAGGTTTTCCATTTTTTACTTAACTTGTGAAACAAATATCCTCAAAGTACTTTGCAAGACCAGAAAAAAAAGCATTGGGTAATTTGCAGGTAAATAGACAATAATTCCACATTCTGCTCAGCAGCGTGAATACTTTCAATTGTTATTCGCCTCAATGGAACTCTGCTGCTTTTCCACAGTAACATCAATTATTAGTTCCAATAAACTCTGTTAATATCGTCTTATATTCATATTTCTTGTCAGAAGTCCACTAATATTTCACTCTATAAGGTCTAATGAAGCCCACACTTGTACCTATATATATATATATATATATATATACAGAGTATACTTTATATTTACAATATTGGCGTACCTTGCATAACTGAATGAACCCTTATGACACAATACAATTCTGTACATTTCTGTACATTTTTGGTCATTACATTTTACTCTGATGACTTCACTGAATGGAACCAGCAGGTTTGCGTAGTCCGGGCAGTAGCTGCTGGTAGCCAGCCTCAGGCAGACTTCCAAATGGTCATCAGTCATGGTGGAACGGTGTTTGGACTTAATATTTTTATAATATTATTATACTGTCGGCCTTCTCCAGATCCGCACGGAACAGCCGTCTTTGAAGAACTCTCGCTCGAACAGAACAGGCGATCTTCGTTGCCACATCCATGATCTCTTTCATGTTTAGCATTTTAGCGCATAATGCTTGTCTGTGTATTATGCAGTGGTAATTAAGGAAGTCGGGGAAAACATCGTCCTCCCTGCACTTGGCAATAAATCCATTCAAGCTGCCAACCATTGCAGGCGCACCGTCCGTGGTGATTGACAATAATAGGTTTGTTCGAGATGAGCCAGTTCTGCGCAGAATCGATCGGCGGCGATCAGCGCGCAATGCATGCCGGTTGGATTTTAGTCTGACTTGATCCCGACTTGATCTGACGCCATGCACACGTGGTCAACGATAATCTCACGAGAGCAAGGCAGCCCCCGATTTCAGAGCCAGGCGCCGCAGTAGGTCTCCACCGACTGCGTGGCGCAGTGCATGATGGGAAACGCCTGGCTGTCGCCACATCAGAGAGTTGAGTAGCTCTTAGATTTGACAGCAAACACGTGTTGTAGAAAATCCTTATTTTATGTGTAGTTGTAATACTTAACCCTTGATTGTTGACTATTAATCTCATGTTTAATCTTAAAACATATCTTGTGTGGTTGATAATACAAAATCGTATTTATAATAATAATAATAATTTCAATTTATATAGCGCTTTTCTAGATACACAAAGACGCTTTACATTATGGACAAGAGACAATGACAAACGGAACAGAACAAAAATGAAAAGACAAAGCAAACAAAACAAACAATCAGGACATTTTTTGTAACAAAGAAAGAAAGGAAAGAAAACTGGAGAAGCTGAGGGTCATAGTGGAGGATAGGTGCAGGGTTTTAGTAGGTATTTATACAACACATATCAAAACCAGTAATAATGTATTTCACAGGCAGACATAAAAAGAACAAAGGCTGCAGCTAGACCCACATTTCTACATAAATATATATTTATAAACACATATGAATAAATCCAAACGTGATCTGTAAACTACAAGAAGCCTAAAATTCGGAACTAACAGGAAGTCATTTTTTCTGTGACTTCTTGTTACTGACTACTTTGAAGGCAGCTGAAAATTGTCCGACTTGACCGCAGTTTTTTGACTCCGCCCCCTGCTGCTCCCGCCTGCTCTCGTCTGGATTCCAGGCGAGGCGCAGCTCTTTTGAAAGAGCCTGTTATTGTCTATTTATATATACGGTAACAGTATTAGCAATCCGTGGAAGAGGCACAAGGTTAGTTAAAGTTGTAATAACTGTGTATGTTTTAAGGAAGTGTGTGTGTGTGTGTGTGTGTGTGTGTGTGTGTGTGTGTGTGTGTGTGTGTGTGTGTGTGTGTGTTAGAGAGTACAAACTCCCAATTGACCTCACACACCAACTAGACACATCTTCATTTCACCCATTTGGTCAGTGTGTGTTTTTGGCATGCGATCTACACGCACTACGACCGCGATCTACTGATCGATCGCGATCAACCTATTGGGCACCCCTGGTCTGATGTGTCCATTCGCTATTATGTGTTCATCCTGCAGTGAAAGTCAATGTTAGGGCCACATTTGAATGAATTACAAAATTCAATTTTTAATTTGCAAACTTCTCTGTAGATAATTTTGCCCTTTTGTTTTGAAATGTGCTCGATCAACTGATTAACTATTATTATATGTAATGCTTTAAAGGATAAAGCTAATAATATGATAATCAATATTTATCTTGATGTGTGAAGTCGTCTCTCAATACTCTTTCCCTTGATACAGCATAGTATCGCGATATTTCGCATGGCGATTTTGTAACGATACACGGAAGCCAAGTATCGATCTTTTATTTAATCAATTATAAACTTGTTGGTCCTAGAATAATAAAATCAATTGCTTTTTCAGTCCACTAGATGTGACTGTGTTGTTTTCTGGTGAGGTCAGCAGAGGTCCCGGATCAGCGTAATTGATAGGAAGATGGTCAAAACAAACATGGAGGCATCGGAGAAAGAAATTAGAAATGTACCGTCTGCGTTTAAATTAAACGTCTGGACTTCCTGTCACTTGTACCGCCGCTGCTCACACAGCTGTTGCTCGACTCACAGGACAACATGCACGACACAGCGCTGGTCAAAGACGTTAAAAAAAGCATAAATCAAACTGGCTACGGGTACCCTGGTAGCGCTCTATCGGCAGTTAACAGGGCCACCTGTTAATCCGTAACACCGTCATCCCGACACAGTTCCAGGAGAAGTCGGTGAATTTCACCGAGCAGTGCCTACAGATAATATTATGAACCCAGACATGAGGGCATTTGATGTTCCGACTTTTTGGGGATTTCCACAACAAGTATAATTAAGCAATAAGGTACGAGAGGCAGTACTGTATCGTCAATAATGTACTGTTCAAGGGTGTTGTTAGGCCCGACGCGCAGCGGAGGGCCGGCAAACCCTTGAACTGTATATTATTGTAGATACAATACTGCCTCGAGTACCTTATTGCATTTATAATACGGGTACCTGCAACTTTATAAATAGTAATAGTAAGCTCCCTTTCAGCACAAAATAGTTGTAGCCACCAAACGTTGTGTATCGCATTTCAGCGACAGAGAAAATAGTCCTGTATGTGTACGGGACGCACATACGGGACTATAAAACTGACTGCCTCAGGTCTCTCATTTTTCTCCTCCATGATGTTTAGAGAACTTGCCTCGCGTCGGGAAATTTTGTGATCAAACCCTTTTCATTCCGCATCTTAGTTTCCGGTTTTATGCACTCGCTCCCCGCTAACTAACTAGTCTGCTCTCAGAGCGTTATCTGCTCTGCTCTCCTGATTGTGAGCCGTCAACGTTTGACTGTACAGCAGGAACAGTGACCACAAATTCACCACTGACGTTCTCATCAAAAGTCATTCCCCCAAAATATCAAAGTTTACACAAAACATGTTTGGTAACTGTCAAGCTTGAAATGACAACTAACAGTCGCGCAATTTAAATCTACCTGTTATTTTAACTGCGCACTGATATGGAACGCTCTAAATGTAAACAGGCTGTACTTTATGGCTGAATAAAGTACACCCCGTGACTCACTCTCAACCAATCAGAATGCTTGATTTGATCTACCCGTATTATAAATAGTGGTTATTTTCACGGTGGATGGCGGAAATGATAACTGTTTGCACGGCGATAAGCCCCGCCCCCTCTCCGGCTCGTCCAGCTCGAATGACGCGACTATGGACTGTAATACAAACAGTTCAGTTTGTCAGGTGCAACATTTATGACAGTGTTGGTCAGTTTGTCCCATTTTGCTGCAATAGAAATGATTGAAGTAAGATGAACAGACTTCAAATTAAAAAAAAATCTTATTAGATCAAATATGTTGACAAAGTTTTCCTTTGGGGACAATTTGCGGTTGAAAAAAAGGTAATAAATCGCAATATATCGCAATACTCAATATATTGCAGTATCATGATAATATCGCAGTATTGTGATAATATTGCAGTATCGTGATAATAACGTATAGGGACTTAAGTATCGTGATAATATCGTATCGTGGGACCTCTGGTGATTCCCACCCCTAGTATTTATACTAGCAAGAGGGTATATATAGGGTATAACTCAAATTGGTGTGGTCATAGTCTTTGGAGAACATATATTGATACATCAGGTTTTAGATAAACTTACGATGCTTAGGCTTTTATGACAGTAAGATAAATATAGAATATCACCATCTCTGAGCTATTACGACCACTTAGTGGGATCAGTAAACGGTGACGGAGATCTGTGGAGGAGTTGATGAGACGGATCACACAAAAGACTTGCCACGTTGACTTTGCAACGGAGGAGACAAATTAACCTGTAGAGGTCCACGCGGCTGTCATTGCCAAAGGCAGAGAAAAAAAAGGGATTTCCAGACTTTATCACACATGAAACGTAATATCGTTTGAATGGGAACGCGTGGGCGACGAGCTCTACAACTTTGCCCTATTGTGCGCTTGTTTCTTCCACCACGCAACATTTCTTCTGTCCTCCCACGGAAAGTTTGCTGTTTACTGCCTTGAAGAATGCATTTACACGACAGAAAACATAATGATTGTATGGCTTTGTGGTGCACTGCCGTTAAATTTGTGTGAGCAATTACCTCCATCTGGTTTCACTGTGATTAGATAGTCCGGTCTGTGAGACGATGAGTGGCTTTGAAACACAAATATTATGAACAAAATGTGGGAAAGAAATCATTACCCACCACAAAAAACACATTTAATTTTTTAGTCGACACCTACAAACAGGTTGTAGTTTGATACGCGTGTCCAATACAGCGGTGGAAAGTAAAGATGTCGAGCATGGGAGGGCAGATGAAGAGCATCTGCGTCCACGTTCAATAGCCGGGATTAAAGTATTACTAGAACCTTGTGTTATTCACCAAAACACACCGTGCTGTGTTGAGCACATTTCCTTCATTATTAAACATTTCAGGTATATTTTAAATGCAGCATTGTCTACTTGTCTTTGCTGGCTCGTGGCAACTTATTGTGACGCCCACCAATGTATTTGCACATATGTATTAATATGGTTTACAGTGAGCTTTGTATATTCAAGAAATATAATACTTTTAAAAAGAACTGAAATGTTTTAATTCTGTATTGAAGTACATTCCAGGGTGGTGTTTTATTTTTGCTTTGATTTGAGCAGGCTTTACGTCAGTGAAATGGTTTACGACCACAACGTCACGAGTGACGTTTCCTCATTCTGCGAAGCGAGGAGCAGTGACCAGCTGTAAAAGTGCATTGTGTCATTTGTGTGTCCTGTTGCAGGTGGGTGAGGAAATAATGAGTAGTGAATGAGTTTGTTTGGATGCAGATACTGATTTGGCAGCTAGTTAGCAAGGAGATCAATGTCTGTAAATGCATATATGAGTGTGTTTGTGTGGGTGTTTAGTTTGATTGTCCGGTCTGCCGCGCTAGCAAAAATGGCGCCACATCGTCACGTCCGTCAAGAGTACATGTTGTTGGCTCAGTAAACGTTTCCTGTGATATTGTATTATTTTATAAGGCTGTTAAAATTTGATTTACTATTTGTTTTACGCCTCGTGTTTTTGAGTAGGCTAAATAAATGTGATTCTGCGAAGCGAGGAGCAGTGACCAGCTGTAAAAGTGCGTTGTGTCATTTGTGTGTCCTGTTTGCAGGGTCGTATCATCTGCCTACTAGGTACCAATCCTGGTACCTGTAACATTATCATCACACAATGGTTTATAGGATATCTTACGAAAAGTTAAATTTTACTTAAAAAACCAGCAAAATACAACTGTCTTTACGGATAACTAACTCGATTATGTTTAGACAACAAAAAGTACTTGGTTAGGTTTGGGAAAAGATCGTAAAGTACTTAGTTGGTCTAGACATTAAAAAGTACTTGATTAGGTTTAGGAAAATATTGTAAAATACTTATTTGGTTTAGACAACAAAATTACTTGGTTAGGGTTCGGGAAAGATCGTGAAATACTCGGTTATATTTAAGCAACAAAACTACTTCTGTGGGTTTAGAAAAAGATCATCGTTTGGGTTAAAATAACAACCGAAGTGGCGCAACTACATTACACAAGTCACGTGACTAATGAATCTCCGTTAACTTCTCGTTTCCCGTGGGGAACGACCACCGGTCTCCTGGCTGAAAGATCGCTAGCTGATGGACCTGCCCAGTTAATGGACCCTCCCGCCCAGTCTGTGTTTCAGCGTCTTTATACTTCCTCGTTCATGATTATGTGGATAACATGCAAAATAATTTCACAGGATATATCTACGAATTACGGTGCAGTATTTTTCGTAGGTTTAGCTCCGACTGCTGAATGAGGAGGTGCCATCCCTAAAAAAAAAAACGTTGGTCCCTGTTGATCAATGGAATAGTGTAAAACCAGGAATGTGCATCCTCGTGCACCAAGAACCCACTCACAGCAGCAGAAGATCTTCTCTCAGTGTGAGAAGACGTTCTGGTTAAATTAGGCCAGTTGAAAAAAAAATCATGTAAAGTTGGTGATTTCTTGTTTGCAATTTATTTATAGCTCTGATGGGCAGTGATCTATATCACGTGTTAATACAACAACTCACATCACCATAATTTGAATCACCAAATACTGAATAGAACGGTGGAGGGAGGAGATGACAAAAGGTAAAGTAAAGGTGAAAGAGGAAAGGGGGGCGAGTGGGGACTCATTACCGCGTCGCACCTCTTCAGGCTGTATTCCTGTTCATGTTGACAACAGAGCAGAGTGGGAGGTCGAGCTAGGAGGGAGGAAAGGAGAGAATTAAGGGTGAAACAGGAGGGTGGGCGAGCGTCATAGAGACTAAAGATGAAGAGGCTACGGTAACATTTTTGGGTTTACTTTCTGGTGAAGTGTATTTTTTGTATTCTCCGATTTAAATATAAGGTGAAGTGCAGTAAAGACAGCCAGTTCCCATTTCATTGTGATTCATGATGAGGAGATGAGGAGATGAGGACACACAAGTTGTTGTTGTATTGGTATTAATTCATTAAATAAACTTTTACACCCCAGATCCCCCATACGTGGGGGATCCGGCGCTCTGGGGTTCCCTGTACCCATTCTTCAAGTAGTCGTATGAACCCCCTATGAGTTCTAATAGTTGTGTTATTTTGTATAATTTTTTCCAACTCCATGGTTCAAGGCTTAAACAACAATCTGCAGAGTTGTAAGACCCCTCTTTGTAAAGATAATGACCTAAAGAATCGGAATCTGCAAAATCACAATAAAACGAAGCATTGGGGAGTTACCATGGTGTTTTAGTTAAAAAGTGTGTCGTTCGGTTAAAAAATGTAAAAGTTATAAGCTTAATGCCTTCTCACCATATGTTTGAGGCATGCTGGATTAGACAATTTACAAAAAGCTCTGACGAAGGTGTGTGGCGCAGTCTAAGAAACCTCCCACCTTCACAGAAGCAGGCAAAGACGAAAACGCAAAAAGGAAGTCGGAAACATTTTTTGACTCCTACAAGCTCGTAGGGTTACAAAGAGGTGTCGTTTATTGAAATCCGACTTTGTAAAGTGTACTTATGAAACAGAATCACAAAGTTTTTTTTAAATAATTTAATTGTTTTTCACAAATACACGACATGTATTATAATTATTTTTCCCTTATTATTAGCTTATTTTCTCATTGCACAGCTCCTGTGTTCCTCTGTTGCTCTGCTCACAGCCTACCTTCAGCCTGCTGGCTGGCAGCTGGCTGGGATCAGAGCAACAGAACGCATTTGCGGCGTAAGGGTCTGCTCACAATCACATTTCACCTTCTTTATGGAATCGAGAGCCAGTTGAACTATATGACGAGGCCATCTAGCTTGTCATTCAGCGTAACCATTAACGTGCACTGTGATTGGTCAATGGTTCTGCGGCAGCAGGTGGCGGTAATGCACCTTGTGTTGGATAAATCCGCATTTAAACCCAAAAAGAAGAAGATGAAGACGCTAGAAGCGAGAAGCTACCTTGGGTACATCCCAAGTCTCTAAATTGCATCCCTGTTTCCCTCACTTGTGTCCTTTCCTTGCGTCTTAGTCCCTCCCACCAGGGATACACGGAGAGATGCAAGGAATCCATGCGCGGAGAGAAGACGCAAGGAAATATGTTTTAAGAGACATGAGACGTCCTTTCCTCTGAAGCGTCACGTGAAGCGATGTCGATTTATGATGACTGCGGCCGCCTGACAGCTGATCACATCTGATCAGCTGTCAGCTGATCAGATGTGATCAGCTGTCAGTCGCTTTAACAGCTGACGGAATTTTGTCAGGAGAGTTTTTAGCGAACATTCCAATAAAAATGATCGTATGTTTTCAGTTGATTTAATGGTGTTAATGGCACTTATATCAATAAAGACAAAGTTATCATGAGTGTCAGAGTGGAGATGTTTTCTCTGTCGTCTGTTACCGTTTAATAAACTGCATTGAGTATTTATATACTGTGATATGTCCTGCTTATACGCGCAGGATCCATTTCTACCAGCGGAATGCGTCTTATTTATTTATTTATTATTTACGTCGGTATGTTTTGAAATTCTGATTGTGACATCATTATAAAATAACCCACAATATAAATATAGTTTCTCTTCATTACGTGTTGTAAAAAAGTGTTTCCTCTCTCTAGCTCTCTGATTTTAATTACATACATAATAAAAGTTATTGAGGGAAACAACAGATCAAATCTTTGAAGACAGTTGTTTGTGGTCCTTTTGTTGTTCAGACCTACTATGAACATATTTTAACCAGATTGTGAATAAGAAAACAGATTTAATATATAGCTTGAGTTTAATCTGTGATCGTCTTCACTCTGGTATTAAACTTCAGCATCAGTCCGCTCAGCTGCAGCGTCCAATCGCATAACAGATGAATGAATGAATGAATATATACTTTATTAATCCCCGAGGGGAAATTTGGTGTCGGGGTAGCAGCAACTTACAACAAAGATAAATATATAAAAACAGCAGGATGAAAGATGAAAGATAAAGATATATACAATAATAAAAATAAAAATATTAAAAAATATATATACACTGTAAAAACTGGGATTTGCATTAATTAATATCTCCTAAATAAATAATAGTAACTTTTACATAATAAAAAAGACTATGTACTGTTTTTAATTACATTGAGCTGAATTCAAGAAATGTTGTTTAATTATTAATTACATTTTACTTAATTTTGTGTGAATAAAATCAGCTTTGAATCACTGAGTAGACTTTAATTAAATTTCATCAGTAAAGTCAAAGATGCAGAAAATCAATGAATTTTACTTATTTGGAGGTCTTTGTTTTTAATCAACTTCCACTTCCGCCTCACGCATTCTGCGCCACATGGACATCTTCTGCAACGTGTTGAAGGGGCTGCCATTTCCCCAAAGGTAAGAACTGTTTAATTATTGAAGTTGTTGCAGCAGTTTAACATTGTTTTGCGCTACTGAAAAGTTAACAAACATGTAAACTTTACTGTGCTGTAACTTTATTTAGCTAACTTAGGTTAAGTCTTAAATAAGCTAACGTTAGTGTTTGTTTTTCGGTCTACGTTGTCTTTGAGCCGTTAAAACATGGCAAAGACTGAAAATGCCACAATTTCATGGCTTTCCTCATTTATAATGTTATCCCTAATATGTTATGCCTTTTTGAGATACCAGCTCAGACCGAGTTTCGTGGTTTCCACCCCTCCCCCACCGTAACAAGCTAACCTAACTAGCTAGCGAAAATGCAGCAGAACTTAGAGTTAGAGCGCATTAAGGTTAATGCAATTGTAGGAACACACATTCTTGCTCCCAAATGTTACTAATAAGGCATACAAGTTATATTATCACTGCATTTTGTTTTGTCAAGTAATGTTAACCTAACATGCTGTTAATTAAAAGCAGTCGGGATAGACCATGCAGTTAATGGTAAGGTATGTTTCTGGAGAATAGTCAGTGAAACAAATTAACAAAGAGTGCAGTTTCCTCTTTCTTTCTTTTTTTTTAACCTGACGTTATATTCAGCTCCAGGCTGTTACTGTGTTTTGTGCACGCTCTGGCAGGTGTGCTGACTATCCCAAGTTCACCGTTGCAGTCTCCATTCATGGTACTGAGAGGCCGCAGCAGGAGATTCAGATCGCCATGTTTCTGTTTTCTCTATCAGTATAGTTTCAATGAGTGGTCTCCGCTCGTGCTGATAGTTGACGTTATACCGAGCTGCCTTTGTACATATTATGTTACAATGCTAGAGTTGTTATACTTCGTCTGCTTAGTCTCACAATACAGTTAAATGTAGAGGCCATTCTGCCAACAGTGTGTATCTGCTGAACAGAGTAAATCACTTTGTATAAAGTATGAATCTAATAGAAGGCAATGTTTACCTTTGATTTTCTCTCAAAAAAAGTTTGATCTAACTGCATACATTTTAGTTTCTATACACTCAGTTGCCACTTTATTAAGTACATAATTATTCAAATTTAAAATGTTCAAAGTCATTCATAATAACTAACTACCAAGTGGTGATTACTGATTCTTTTTTATATTGGTGATTGGACACCAAAACCCTCAACTTGCAATTGATATGTGATTATAAGCACATACATTTATTTTATGTTTTACATTGAATGACCTTATCGTAAAACTGGAAATGGAATAACAGCTAGTCTGGCTCTGTCCTAACAAAATATGCCTACAAGATCACCACACAGAGCTCACTGACTAACATGATATGTCTTGATCATACAAAAAGCAAGTTTTGTGGGAGTTTATGTGATTGACTTCCTGGAGTCACAGCTGGTTCTATCGAATTAATGACAGGAAGTGTTTCATTGTGCTGGACTTGGGTTTTTAACAGTAATAAAAGTCAACTAGTTTTAGATCAGTGGATGATCTTTACGCATAATGTTTATTTTTTTCATTTTAGGCTCCAAGCAACCCAAGCATCCACATCACCAGAGATGCCGTCATTCGGTGTTTGATGGCGTACTTTAGGGAATCCACTGATCACCTGATCACTGATCACTGAGTATGATGTAAGTTGAAGTACATGTTCAATTATTAAGAAAGTGATCTCTTTCTCATCTCTTCTACCTTATATGTATTGGGATTTTTTTTTAAATGTACAGATATTATAAACGTGACTCAGTTCAGATCATTATCTCCCGTCCTTGAAATGTTTTGATTTGTTGGTGAACTGATTGTACGCTTTTTAACGAAACCCTTTTGCAAAACATCTCTGAAATTTCATTATGTGCATTATGTGCAACAGTTATTACAGCTACAGGTTTTATTGTCCAAAGGGTTGGAAGCAATTTGGTAGATGTTCAATTAGGACCTTATCTTTTGGCTGTACAATCAGTAATACACAATCTTCTTGCTATTTCAGGATGCTGATGACACAGGACATTGCCATGCAAAAGATGAAAATCTATACGGCGGAGGGTCCAGACGATGTCGGTATCGTTTCAGAAGGAATACAAGTTCTGACCGCTCTGGATAACATTCCGAGGGCTTGCTGCTGGTTGGGTTGGTGTATGCAGTCAACCTTACCTATCCCAAGGAGCTCCGATACACATTCCAGGTATCCAGAAACTCCTTCTGGAGCTGGACTGTGCAAAGCTGTCACCGAAAGTAAACAGCCTCAAGAACAAACTGCTTACTTAATAGAATGGACCCTTGCAAAAACATTGTTATGTCACTGTTCGAACTCTCATCTGTGGTTAAGTTCAACTCGTTCAATGCTTGAGTTTATTATTTTTTGAAGGATCCCAGTGAGAAGTGTAATTTGCCTCTTCAACTGAGTTTTAGTGCTGCAGGTGGTTGTTCAATATATAAACCATCCTCATTTAAGGAGACTGCCATGGTATCACTGCCATGGCACAAGCAGCTGTTTGTGTATAGTGTTTCAACTGTGTACACTAGGATTGCAAATTGTGTGTTTTTATTGAGGAATTTGCACATGAAGAATTTTAGATAAATGTAACAAATTTTGCACAAATAAATGTTTACCTGCAGTACTTTGTATGTATGATGATCTGTTGGCTTAACTTAAGTTTACTGTGACACCAAGATGGCATAGTGAATTAGACATAGACAAATTATGGCAACAAAGTGACAAATAATATTATTGAATAGATTGAATGTAATATATTTAATGTCATTCAGTAAATCCAACTCAATTTCACCCAGATAATTAATATATATGACTCAATTTCACCCAAATATTCAGTAAATGTAGATCAGTTTCACCCAAATATTCAATAAATGTAAATCAATTTTACCCAAATATTCAATAAATATAAATCAATTTCACCCAAATATTCAATAAATGTAAATCAATTTTACCCAAATATTCAGTAAATATAAATCAATTTCACCCAAATATTCAATAAATGTAAATTACTTTTGATGATATTCTTAGTAAACATAAATCATTTTCCTTGTAAAATTGATTTGTATTTACTAAATATCTTTGGTCTATATAACTCATAATTTGGCGCTCTATTACTAAATCCAACACATTTGAATAATGTTTAGATTTAATTAATCTATTCAATCATTTTTATTAATTATATTAATTGTCACTTTGTTGCCATAATTTTATTAAGTTACCATTGGTCACATTTTTTAGGGTGTATAACAATAATAAAATAAAAATATCTCGGATCAGGCAAGCAGTGTCTTATTGTAGAGACGTAACGCCGTAGGCAGGAATGTTCTCCTGTAGCGGTCCTTGTTGCAGCGGAGCGTGAGGAATCTCTTAGAGAAAGTGCTCCGTTGTCCAATATGGACAAAAGTTTCTTCAGTGTCCTCCTCTCCACCACCTGTTCCATAAACTCCTGTTTGCAGCCGATGATGGAGCCGGCTTTCTTAACTAGCTTGTTAAGTCTGTTGGTGTCACCGGCTCCAATGCTGCTCCCCCAGCAGACTATGGAGAAGTACAGGGCGCTGGCCACAACCGACTGGTAGAACATCTCCAGCATCTTGCTGCACACATTAAAGGATCGAAGCTTCCTCAGGAAAAAGAGTTGACTCATCCCCTTCTTGTACACAGCGTTGATGTTGTTCTTCCAGTTCAGTCGGCTGTCGATGGAAACACCCAGGTATCTGTACTCCTCCACCATGTCCACGTCCTCTCCAAGAACACTCAGAGGTCTAGGAGCAGTCGCCTTCCTCCTGAAGTCCACCACCATCTCTCTGGTCTTGGTCACGTTCAGCAGCAGGTGATTCTCGCCGGCCCACTCCACAAAGTCACTCACCACTGCCCTGTACTCCTCCTCCCGTCCATCCCTAATACACCCGACCACCGCAGAGTCATCAGAGTACTTCTGCAGATGGCATGACTCCGTGTTGTACTGGAAGTCAGTGGTGTACAGGGTGAACAGGAAGGGTGACAGAACAGTTCCCTGTGGGGCTCCAACATCACTGACCACCGTTTCAGACAGCACACGGCCCATTCTGACAAACTGTGGTCTACCTGTGAGGTAGTCAGTGATCCAGGAGATGGTGGACGAGTCTACCCCCACCACCTGCAGCTTCTCACTCAGTAGCAGTGGTTGGATGGTGTTAAATGCACTGGAGAAGTCAAAGAAAGTGACTCTCACAGAGACACCGGTTCCATCCAGGTGCGACTGAGCTCGTTGCAGCAGGTAGATGATGGCGTCGTCCACTCCCACATGAGGCTGGTAAGCGAACAGTGAGGGGGCGTGTCCAGCGTTAAAACACTTCCTGGAAGCCCACTCTCGGGGCTCCTCAATCATGGCTCCTCCGATTTACCTCCTCGCTCCTCTGTCCTCGCTCCTCAGAGCAGAATATGAGCTTTGGGACCGCCGTCAAGATGGCAGCGCAGAACCACTTCCGGTTCAATCGAGGAGCGAGGAGCGAGGAAACGACAATTTAGAGACTTGGGATGCACCCCAGGTGTGTGCGCGTGCCTGCGTGTGTGTGTGTGTGTGTGTGTGTGTGTGTGTGTGTGTGTGTGTGTGTGTGTGTGCCTTAGAGGACGTGACCTCCTGAACTTCACATCTCCGGCGCTGGGAGGAAGACAGGAAAAAGGGGGCGTCTCCCCTTGAAATGGCTTTGACACGCTGGCTGCTCGATACACACACACACACACACACACACACACACACACACACACACACACACATTACTGTCGGACACTTTGTGCAAATGCGTAAACTCACATTTGCAAACACACGCTTCAGTTCACAGTTCTGCTATCGGTACTTCTTTTTGCGTTTTACTCCGACACACACACACACACACATAACGGGCTAATAACTGAAAGATAATGGCTGACCTAATTGTTGAGCTGCAAATACATTTGATATATTTTGGAACTTTTTCAAATTTTCTTTTTTTCTTCTCACTAAATAATAAAAAAGAGCCGATAAGAGTATCAATAAAGAACCGAACCGATAAGTAGAATCGATGAGAGTACGAGCATCGATAAAATACCTCTACTAAAGCCTTAAATACACACGACACATGCAAGAATAAATCATACACTCAAAATGCATTATTAATTACAATTTCTGTATTTTGATTTCTTCGACAGAAGTAATTGCAAAAAAGAGAAAATGTGTTGCAAATAAATAAATAAAGAATAACTAAATACATTTTAGAATAACTAAAAAAGAAAAGAAAAGTTTACTTTGATTTAAGAGCCCGAGATATATTTCCACACAATATGTTCCTATCATCTCCACTAAGCGCTCTCTTCCCTTAATAGTGCACATTTTCTGCCTCCTGATCTGCATTCCTTTGACCTCAAAGGCGTTAGTCTCCATCTCCTCGCCTTCAAAACACCTGAGAGCGCCGCTGCACCCGTGGGAGCCGGCTTCCTCTTCCTGTGGGAACGCCGGAGCTCTTCATCTTGGGAAGAGGAATTGTCTTTGGTTTTACTACACATGACAAGGCCATGAAATATGACATTGACACACAAGAAGCCAGAGCATGTACAGATACTAGCAAAATGCGGTGTGTGTGTGTGTGTGTGTGTGTGTGTGTGTGTGTGTGTGTGTGTGTGTGTGTGTGTGTTGTGGGGATATTTTACCAGCAAAACCGTTGTGACAGGAAGGAGCTGCCGGCCGTCACAGCTGCCGCTGAGACGTGAGCTACGGGAGCCATTTCCTGTCACCGCCACACTGGGTGTAAAACGTCAGTCAAGTACGGAGAGAGTTAAAGAGGTAGAAAGTGAAAAGACGTGTGTGTGTGTGTGTGTGTGTGTGTGTGTGTGTGTGTGTGTGTGTGTGTGTGTGTGTGTGTAGGGTGGGGGTCCAGTGCACTGGTCAGTGCATTTTAATGTCAATTAAAAAGCAGCACCATGACGGGAAACTCCATAAAGCCAGAGAGCTGTGACGGAGTGACTAATAGCAAGGATCTCTCTCTCTCTCTCTCTCTCTCTCTCTCTCTCTCTCTCTCTCTCTCTCCCCTCACCCTTCCTGTTGTTACTCTCAATCTCTCCCCTTCATGCTCTCTTAGTTCTCTCTCCGCAGTCTTTTTTCAAGGCCAACACGGTTATGGATGTGGCCTCGGTACGAGTCGTGCCGTCCCTCCTCTTGACCCTCGTCCCCTCACCTGTCAGATCCGGCGAGAAGAAACCAAATGCCAACTCTTAATTTGCATGGAGCCCACTAGCTTCGCTCCAGTGACTTGAGAAAAGGGGAGGAGAGGCTCTGAATCACCTTATTACGCACTGAGGAACTGGAAATGTGTTTATTCTATATATATATATATATATATATATATATATATATATATATATATATATTAGTGCTGTCATATTAGTGACGCGTTATTAACGGCGTTAACGCGAACCAATTTTAACATATTTTCATTTTTTTATTTTTTTTCTCGCGAGCACCACGCCGGAGGTAGCTCAACCGGAAGCAAAACAATAGGCACGCCGTTTGGGCTTGGAAGCTAGGCTAACATTACGGTTTGAAATGAATGAATGGCCAAAGTGGTATTTGTCATTGTGAACTGAGCTATCATCGTAGCCTATCCAGTCTGAAATACCACTTGATGGCCAAGCACACAGCTGATGCTAACTCTGCGCCCCCTCGTCATAGCAGACAAGAATGGATGACTTTGGACAGAAACGCATGGACACCACAACGAAGAACAAACGTATTGCAGCCATAGCTAAATGGGTGGCTACTGCATGTAGGCCTGTTAACGTTGTGGAGGACGAGGGTCTAGCTGATATTATACGCATCGCATCCAACGACAGGACCTACGAATTGCCTTCGAGAGCCTGACTGCTATGTTCACAGCTCTCTCTCTCTCTCTCTCTCTCTCTCTCTTAAGCCCTTGTTTACCTGAAATGTGCACTTTATAATTTTATTTTGTAAACCCTTGTTTACCTGAAATGTGCACTTTATAATTTTATTTTGTACCGCCCTGTTTGGCAGTTGTTTTTCAATAAAATAAAACATTTTGCGATTAATTGCGATTAATTGCGATTAATCGAGAGTTAACTATGACATAAATGCGATTAATCGCGATTAAATATTTTAATCGTTTGACAGCGCTAATATATATATATGATACACAGAAGACAATCACTCTCCATAGTCGACATGTTTGTGTTTTCATTGATCCATAATTTTATGGATGTATGAAGACGTTCAATGCAGTGAGTTTGATGAGGTTCTGTTGTATCCATCAGCGATCGACTTCATCTTCTAAAGTTTGACAGTTAATTACATTATTGTCAGTTTTATATTCTTATACAGTAGTGACATGTATTCCAACTGGGATCCTGCTGGGTAAGAGTTGCATTTTATTTTGGCGGGGCCACGCAGCAGAGGAACAGCAGGAAGCTAGAAAGCCTTTCTGCATTGATACTTTCACAATAATTGTTCAGGAAAATAAACTCTTTCATCACCTTCAGCACTAAAAACACGTCACGTTAGAATATTGGTCACTTTTAGTGCAAGGGATCATAAAACTCACCAATCGGATCAGCACAAAAAAGGGAGCAAATACAACTTTTAGAGATCCTTGATCACTTTTTTTTGTGTGCTGCCGATACTAATCATGATCATTGATTCATCATGATATATATTAGCAGATATAGATCCCTTCGTTGTTTGAGGCTCCATCGATCCCAAAATCTAATTAACCGCTCGGAAGTCAGTGAAACTTGCATCTTTTACTTTGTTATACTCCTCTATAGTGTTTATTTTATTCTTAAAAACCCACAATTCAAATGATTAGGGAAATACAAGATTATATTTTTACGGATTAAAATATATCTCGTCATTAGTAGTTTTAATGATGTATTATAAGCTGCTTAGAGCTCAGTGTAAACAGGTCATAGTTTCCTTATATCTCAATCTCTAATATACAAACTGGATTTATATCACTGTGAACACATCAGATAACATCATAATTTACCTTCGCCCAATACAAATTTTCACTGAACAGCGCCTGGACGCATCAGAATGTTACTCGTGGTCATTTACACCACGAGTAACTTTATATTAAAAATCAAATATTGGGCTTTCCGTCCGCACCACAGAAGCAGATGACTGGGAGGCGGAGCCTGTGGAGTCGGGCTGACAGCTCTTGGGAAGAAGCTGTGATGTGATGTTGTTAAAGTGATGTCTCAGAGGACGGATTTGAGGAAATTTGACAAAGCACCAGGACTTTATCTGCTGAGTAATCGCATCTTGTATTCTGTGTCTGGCTCCTATTTGGTCCCGAGAAGAAACAGAAAAATAAAAACAGGCCACAGATGCGTCTCTGATACCTTTTAATGGTTATATTAATTAACAGCTGCTCCAGGAAATCCCTATCTCCCCTTCATTCAAAGTGTTTTAATTAAAGATAAAAGGGCGTAAATAATAAAACTTCACTCAAGAGTGAGAGGCACGAAAACATATTCTTTCATTTTGGGGATTACGCTTGTGGTTACGGGACAACCACTCATCCCCCTGAGCTGCTTCTCGACAGAGCGATTCAGCTGCTGCTCTGTGATTTGCTCAACTGGCAGTAAGAGTCTAAATACTGGAACCAACCGCACAGTTTCAGAGCACTCCAACTGATTTTTATTTTATAAACTGATATCAAACTGCCAAAACTGGACGGCACCAGCTGCCTGGCAGGAAGCATTGTGACCCAGACTGAGCCTCTCACTCTGCTGCTGCACACACCGAACCAAAGCTTTATTGTTCCATCTTTGTTTACAACATAATTACGAGAGGATTTACGCCGCCGCCCCCCCGGCTTTGCCTCGAGTGCAGAGTTCCCACATAGTTGTGTGTCCTTGCAGACGAGCATGCTGCCCGCACACCTGGCACGGCGAGGGAGGACAGATTAAGACGACATATGCAGCCGTTACTGGACGGCCTCCGCAGAATGTCTGTCTTGGGATGGGCAGTAAAACGGTGAAGGAATCCAATCACAGTTTTACACTAATTTACACACACCTGAAACTGCACAAACACACATCCAGATGGGGAGGATGCTTCACAGTTGGTCAAGATGATAACTTATTTATAGGTCAAGATGATAACATATTTATATGTATTCACACAAGCCTGCGTAAAAGTTTGACTGAGATCATAACTTCTTGTAGTGCTTTTTTTCTTTATATATATATATATATATGTTGCTGATAAATGAAAAATGTTAATAATATGAAGTTTTCAGTTAATTAAATTATAGTTGTTACAATGAAGCCAGTTTTAACACAACAAATCGCAACAAATCGCAACAAAATGCATCATTGCAAAGAAGATGTATTGATAAATACTCAGAATCAGACTCAGCTTTATTTATCTATTATTTATTAGGGCTGGGCAAAGTTGAAAACATTTAACTGATTAATCGAATGATTTTTCTGTGATTAATTGCGATTAATCGCATTATGCGCCAAATAAAAACTAGTGTATTGCACGCTTTTATTTTAAAATAATGTTATCAGAACAATATAACAGGCACTCTCGGAGCAAGTTAACAACAGTATATAAATCAGTTTTCTTTATTTTCAATATAATGAACTGTGTAAGTTACTCAATATGTGTTCTAAAGTTAGAAACGGTTTGTCAATACATTTTGTTGTTTTTGTTGCATGTTTTTTTTGTCTGCCGTAAGCAAAATGTATCTGGTTTCCTGTTTTGAGATAAGGTGCTTTTATTTTGAAGGCGAAAAACAGAGTTGAAATGGAAGTCGCACAGTGCGCCGTTTAACGGCTAAAGCTACGGTCAACCTACGGTTAAAGACCATCTGTCGGAGGGGTACGCTACAAACTGTAACTCTGAGATAACTGTGGTTAAAGCGATGTCCAGTAGTCTTAGTGAGAGCAACAGTTGGTGCACGTTGTAACGCCGTCACTTTTGTAGTGCGCTCCGTTTCATACAACTTGTGTATTCTCCTGACGACGGTGCGTCTGGAGGCTCATATGCGCCGTCATCCGTTGCGATTCTAAGGACGCTGGTGGCTGCATCAATGCTGGGTAACGTTAAGCCCCTCCCAATGCAAAAAAACAAACAAAAATGCAGTTAATGCATGATAAAATAATTGGCGGCGTTAATGGATTGCTGCGTTAACGCATTTATAACGCGTTAACGTGCCCAGCCCTAATATATATATATAAGTTACATATTCATACCTGTCCGGTATGATGTGGCTGCCCCACAAATCCATAGTTTGATTGATAACCAATATTAGAGACATAACTTTTATCACAAACACATGGATGTCTGACATTAGCTCAGTGAGAATGCTTATAGTTTGACGGCTTGTGTTAAAAAAATACCCCAGAACATGATAACAGTGTGACTTTCCTCCACTTTTATACGAGGAGATAGCTCAGAGTCCCAGATTGCCGGGACTGGAGGGCCCAACGGAATACCGGAGAAGCAACAAATCCCATTTGCCCGACCCGGCCCAACGTGAACTTAAATACCTGTCAGGCCCCTTTTGCACCGGTGTCGACAGGAAGCATCTGTTCTCTGCTGCTGCTCCGTGGCAGAAATGCTTCTTTTTATCAAGAAAAAGCTCAGAGATGCCCTCAAAGGAGTTTTGCCCTGACCCTCGGAAAGGACCGACAGAAAAACGTTTGTAAACAATTCAAAAGTTAAAAAATAACTAATTAATTTCAAATGTTATCACGAGGTAGGAAATATAAAGTTTGTAGAAAGATGCATTTCCATCTCAATCCCTCATTAACCGAAGAAAGAGATATTTTGGGGTCTAGATTATTTTATGGTCTCAACATCTCAGAGAAAAGTAATTCCTTTGCTACTCCTTTTTATTCACATCACATCTTTTAGTTTCACATTTCTCCTATTTCAATCTGCATCGACTATTACTTACAATTATCCTCATTCTCCAGGTTGATAATTAAACCCGTGAAATAGCATCCTCCCGTTCAGAGATGGAGCAGAAACTATTTAGGGCTGGAAAAAACACCCTGGCACAGAATAATCACTTGAAATACAGACATTGAATTTCACCCACTTGTGACCGCGTGTTCCTGTCGGGGTAATCTAAACTTAATGAGACGTGTCCGAAATTCCCTTCAATTCTCGACAGGATGATGACACAAACGTGAACATTTTGGCCAAATTGCCTTCAGCCGTGCCCTCATGTGGGCCCCGAACACATGTTATCTTTCCTAATCAAGAGTAATATCCTCAATCTGAAGCGGCCTTACCTCTGACCTTTTCCATGATGCAAATTATTCTTGATTCTGTAACCTGTGAATTTGTTTTCCTCTCTCTCTCTCTCTCTCTCTCTCTCTCTCTCTCTCTCTCACACTCTCTCTCTCCCTCTATTTTTCTCCTTCCAAAAGAGAAAATGTGCTGCAACACACCAAAGTCCCATTCAATTCCGCGGCGGCCGAGTCATATATCATATTTTGAGTGTATGGATTTCTAATATCCCGCTACAGCAGTCGAGATGATGTAACAGATATGGACTCTGAGCACTTATCAAATGGATTCCTTAAGGGGATTCAATATGGCTGCCAAGAGACATTTGATCAGACTATTAAAATATATAACCTCATATACCTGCAATTACACTGTGAAATATCAAAAGTGCTGCTGGGGGTAATTAGGGAGAGGATGGCGCGTCCATTGGTGACCATTGGGAAGAAGACTGAAATACTGATACTGTAATCCTCCCGTTCAACGTCGTCTTCCCACGGCTGCCATTTTGCATCCCCAGTTGAATTGAGCACTGAGCTCAAAGTCACAAAGATAGAAAATAACTTACTCAGAACACAGATGGTAGTAGAAGTAATATCCTTATGTGCTTTGTTTAGGATTTCAACTTCTGCAGGCATGTCTCAACCACTGGTCGGGTGCTCACTGGTGCGCCACAGAGCGCCTTCCAGTCGGCCGTGGAGGTGCTGCCAAAAGGTTCAATTATGTTATGTCACAAAATGGGTCCATTGTTGGAGACAACCCAAGTGTGTAGTGAGGAAATATGACCCTGAATACATACAATTTTGATTAATAATGGCATGAAATGATGTGTAAGGGTGAGCAGAATATGCATTGTTTGTCAATACAGCTGACATATATTTATAGGCAGCTTTTTAGTCATGTTTTGCTTTTTTGTACTCATTTATTTGGAAAGGTAGTTCTCGGACAATTTTTTTGTAACAATCAGAAGTATAAGAGTTAAGTTACAAAGGTTGAGAGCCCTTGAAATATGATGTTGTAACCAACAATATAGTAAGTAGCCTTCAGAGCTCTCAGGATCCAGAGTCCAGTGATGAAGTTCAGCTCCATGTTTACCTCTAAAACGGCACGATATGAAGCCAGAAAGAGCTCAACCAAACAAGGAGAGGGGCAAGAAATGCTGCTTTCAGAGTGAAGCTCAGAATATCTACTCTACTACCTTTGCCTACACCTGGCGACCGTCTGGTCATGACACAGAATGGCTCCGTCTGAGACCGCAACAGCAAATAAAGACCTGGCTCCATTACAAGATCCCAGACCAATGGCCCCAAAGTGAAGGATTCTTTTCCTTGTAAATGAACACACAACCTACAGGTGGTGGGCTCACGCTGCCTGGCTCAGCCCCACCAGGCATGGAGAGCGGGGGGGTCCACATAAAGGTCCTTGAGTCCTTTTTAGTTTGCATAGATAGACTCGAACACACGGCCCCTCAGGGTCCAAGGACATTCAAACTCCTCCTCCACGCTGAGTTGGCAATTCACAGACGGGATGATGGAGTTCATGCCAAAAAAAATAAAAATACTAACCCTTGTATTTGGTTCGAGAATACATCAGTGTATTAATCACCACTGTGTACTGTGCCCGACAGATATCAGCTCTAAAATCTAAAGCGGGGCCTTTTTCACACCTGAATGTCCAGAGCAAGGTCAACACCAAGGTTGGTGTATTTGTTACATTGTATAAATATTTGATCCGGTTAGTTTTGGATAATATCCCCCCAAAAAAATCTTGTACATTTACGACAATGGTGCATAAGAAAAGAGAATGCTGAGTCGGCAGCGAAGCACTGGGGCCGTACGTTTGGCCTGTGGAGATTAGATGCAGAGCATTTGTAGTAAAGTCACCCTGTGTGCTCAAAGGCTTTCGTGTTTTGGAAGTTAACGAATTCAGATGCTGCATTCTTACTACTTGTTTTGTAAGTTGATTGCATTTCATGGTTCTCCTGAATCCTTCATGGTTCTCCTGACTGCTTCATAGTTCTCCTGAAGCCTTCATGGTTCTCCTGACAGGGCGCCTTAACTGCTCCGGTCTGCCTGACTGGTTCTGGTGTCGGGGGACAGATTATGGTGAAAAAATAATCCTCAAATGTCTGTCTTTTCTATTAAATAATCTTTTGGTGGGGCGTCTCGTGTTAATGCAAACTAAAAAAATGTACTTTCACTCTTAACAGCTAATACGTTTCCCTCGGGGCGAGTGGCTGCGCGCACACACACACACACACACACACACACACACACCTTGTCTAGTACATAATTGCTGACTGAGGGGGGACTGTAACAAATAAATGAAGGACACATGGCTCGATATCACAACGTGCTAGAGGTATTGAGAGACTGGGGGGCTAACGCTCTACTAACTCCCACTGGGTGCTTACGTTAGTGGGAACTCCATTAACAACGATTAAAAAGCCATCACGCTAACAGCTTGTGAACCTAAATAATCACAGGGTCCCGTTTCATCAATGCCTCCCTCCCACTTCTTTCTGATGAGCCAGCATCACCTTGTGTTCCCTAAAGGACCCTGTGATCGCCATCGGAGGACTCTTGGGAGGCGAGAGATACCTAGAGCCCCCCCTCGATCTCCCTCCCTACCCTTCCTTAGTGGCCCATCAAGCATCACTTCCCCTTCGCTGTGTGCTCGTGAAGCTTTGCAGGAAGTGATATAAAACCAACAACTATCCCTGGAGCCCACACACAGACGAAGACTGAAGCCGAAAACATCTGCACGTCTCTTTTCTTTCCCTTTCTGCCTCAATGAAAATCATTATGAAATTGAAATAAACTCAAAGCGTAATGAAGACAGGAGCTGTTTGAGTAGAGACCATTTCTCTGCCTGGATCCGCCCCCCGGCCACTGCTTCTTGACGGGTCGTTGGTGGCCTTGCGTGACCTTTTCTCAAAACTCTCACTTCCATCGGCGCACCTGTTCTTCCGTCAACCCCACAGGCACTCTCAGAAGAAGAAAAAAACGGCCGTGCCGGCGAGAGATTAATTATTTCTGCGAGACAAAAAAACATTAAGAAGTAACACCAAAAAACTAATAACGAGATTCCAGCAGCTCCGGCTGCTTGGATGTGAAATACAGATCGTCTCGTTTGGCAGATGAACTACAGGAGGCCGCCCTGTTCTAGATCATCAGCTGGCTTCCAGTCAAAAACATGGTTTAAATGACAAAATTAGAACACATCTTCCTGCAGGTATGGTTGTATGTTGTTTACGCACATAATTAACAACAACAATTAATAGTCTCCTTGTAGCATGAATATGTTATGAATTGTACTATGTAGCTTTTTTGTATTGGTTTAACATCTAAAAAACAGATTTTTAAAAGGATAACACTGAAATCTTTTAGATTTTTTGCAAGACATAAAACAATGTTTGTCTAACTCTTTACTTTCCCCTGATATCTGGTGACTACTGGTTAAAGTTAAATAAAGCGAGTCCAGCCTTTCACATACAGTACACATTGTCTGAGAAAACACCACATGGCAGTAGTAAACTTCGCTTTCTTCACAATTATTAAACCGTTTTTTGGACCCCCACAAACTGGTCCGGCGTGGTGCAGCAGAGCGGGATCTCTAACGTGGCGTTACTCCGTTATACTCTGAAGATTTTCAATAATGTACAGCCCCTCCCTCAGACCCGAAGATGGAGACGTCAAGGCAGCGCAGGTTTAATGCGGCGAGAACGGACACAAGATAATAGACGGGCGGGAATTTAGGAGACCAGGAGTTATGCATCTGTCATGCTCCCCTGAGCGCGGACCAATCTGAAATATTCCTGATATGCTATTAATGCTCAATGCAGCAGAGAGAGAGAGAGAGAGAGAGAAAGAGAGAGAGAGAGAAATTGAGATACATTATTTGACCGAGATTTCGTTGCAACAGAAATGCCATCGTTAATAAACCAAAACTAAGCCGTAACTATATTGAAAACGCTACTTAGTAAGCGTTAAAATTACATAATTACAGTTATAGCCAAATGTACCCAACATTGTATGCCGTTCTGATTTCTGTTTACTTTCTTTGTGAATTTCATTTAACTGTCGAAGTGCATGTGTGCCCAGCCAACTGATCCTGTCTAAATAAAAGTTTAATTAAATAAATAACGTAAATAACATTTCTAATTAGAAGCGAGGCTTATTCGTGCCCAATTAATAACTTTTATGATTAGTGTACATGCAAGTGAATATGCCAACAGACTAATGGGAGCTCACCAAATATATCTTCCATTGTAGTGTGCATATTGGTGGCAATTAGCTCGGCAATTATGCACCTCGGTGAATTAGCAATTAGCTGTTACTGAAGCCATGCATGTGTGGTTTTAGTCACATGTATGTGCATCCATGCTGCATTATGGGTAAATACCAAATTCAAAGGGAGGACACTGAAAGCACCCAGCGAATCATTATCCTTGATTACTACTGTTGATGTGGCAGTGCATGTAACTGTCCAAGTAAAATATTAATATAAATATTACACCCTGATCGCGGTTGAGTCACATTGCGAATCAGCTTTAAATTGCATGGAACGTTGAAGGAAACAAACACTTGGAGCAGAAAACTCAGGTGTGTCTGCAACAACCACAGCTGTATAGTGCAATTGAATCATTGCACATTGTGCGTGTGCGCGTGTGCGCGCGCGTGTGTGTGCGTGTACTGGTAGTTTCGTTGGCTGCTAGCTAAACACACCGAAAGCTGTTATCTTCCCCCCGGGGCTCAAAGCAGAGATGAACTCCGCCTCCTGTTCACTGCCGGCCGGGGGCCAGTTAAGCGTAGCGAGTGAGGAGTCAGCAGGAAGTCAACGGATGCACAAAACATGCAAAAAAAATTGTTTCGAGAAAGCGAGCGTCGCCGCCATCACAAGACGTCCTCAAGCCTGCAGCAATAACTGGCCACCCACAAATATTATGCAGTTTGCTGCAGTACTGTGTGAGATTAGCCGTGGACACACTGGTGCAAGCTCACTCACACACAGGATGGATTACATTCATAATGTGCACAATAAAAACATATTACAAAACCAGAAAAACTGAATTAAATGTATGCATAAAAGAGGATTGTATATGATTGGTGTAGCAGTGAATAAAGCTCTCTGTGTACTCTTCATGCTTAGGTATTGTGTGGTCTTATATTATATATTAATAGTTCATATTGGCTGATGCAACACAGAGGCACCTTAAGGAAGGAAAGCTGAACAGAGTGGACATGCATGCGATTGAGCAATTATCTGGGATGAGAAACCAGACTGCATGTTCTGGTTTGTTCGTTTTGCTCATTTTCACTCCTCCTCCTCCTCTTCCTCCTCCTTTGTCAGCTGCAAGCCCATCAGACCATTAGACAGACGCCTTTTTTTTCAATATTGATCTTGGATGCCAATGCAGAGGCTCGCAGTAATTGAGTCTTATCTTGATGGTGTTAAGTTTAATGAGGTCGGCTGTGGCCGTCGATCTCCTCGTGGGCGGGCGAAAAGGGATGTGAGCATTGAGGAGGAAAGGATGGAGGGAACACAAGCTTTGTCCCGGGCGACAAACAAATGGCTGTGACGGACTCAAACGATGGAGAGATGGCGGAAATCATCCGCGAGGAACAACTCAGCCAGTGTGTCAGATGCCGCTGTCATCTGTGTCGGGTTGCTGTCAAACGAGGGAGAGTGGCTTCAAACAGTAGACCCATTTTACAGGTTCCTGGGGTACCGGTATATGGAGAAATGTAAACACGCAATGTATTAGAAATGCAAGAAGCAACCATTTTGAAGGACATTGTGTGCGCAAGCCCCCATCTGCATAATGAAAGATGGTGCAACGTCTCAAGGTTGGAAATTGTATTTCAGACTTTGGCTGTTTGCCGTGCAAGCGACGCGAAATGATTCAATATGTCATTACATCGGATGTGTGGCCTTCATTTCCACCGTAAACATCCTTCGCAGAGATTGTGTTCTTCCCGGCTTAGTGCTCGCCGTAAAAAAGCACGTGCGCAGCTTCGTGCGCCGTCGTCAACGAGAGCACCTACACAGGGAACGTACTTCAGAGTGATGTGCGCGCTGCATATTCCACATCTCGCACAATCCCCCTCGCTCTGCTCGCTTGTCAACATTCCCAGGCAACAAGAGATGAGTCATGCTACCGTGTGTGTTATTGATACCTCTGCACCAGCAGTGACAACGCCCTGTGCATTTATTATACTCTGCAAATAAAGACCTTCTCGTTTTAATGCAGTAAAACACACTTTGTGTTTCTAACAAGCAGACTAAACAGCGAGCGGTTTGCTGGTTCACGCTGAACAGCGCGCTGGCAGGAAGGTCAATATCTGTTTCCATTTAGATTATTCCTAAAGAAATCAATTGCTCGTGAGGAGAGTGGATTTAATGAGTTGCGATAACGAGCGCAATGCATTTTTTTTGACAAATGGGGAAAAGCCCAGTGGAACATTTCATCTCCATGTTATGCATTTATGTATCTATGCAGTGATAATGCAGTGGCTAAGTGCACAGCAAACAGGGTGATGTCATTACACTAATTACCGCCCATCAAATGCTCGCTGGAACCAGATGACTGAACACAAACTGTCCCGAACCGCCTGACTGTGGGTCAGCCTGTCGCCCCCCCCATCTAGACAGGACACATAATGAGGGGAAGTGAGGCATGAAAAACGCTCAAAATGTCTATTTAATTTACCAGTCATTCGCCTCCTATGCGCTTCCTGCGGACCGCCACCGAAGGGCTCGGTGTCATTTTGAGGTGAGAGCCACACCGAACCACAGAAAATATTACTTTCATTTAATGTACGCGGTGAGATTGACAGCCTTGAATTGCTTTACCGGCTCTGACCTTGGAGGAATGCTGCTCAGACTGAAGTGAGCGTTCCGTGTGGATGTGAAGCTGCGGCCCTGCAGTGGAGTCTCGTAGTGACGCTCCTGGTATGCCTCTTGCTTTGTGTTTTATCTGACGAGCTGCAGGAGAGTCACATGCGATGTAGAATGACCCGATGTGGCAGTTTCTATCTTATACTGTTGGGAAATGGGGTACAAATCGTTCCATTTTCTTTATAGTGCCCCTGAAGTTTGTGTTTCATCCACCATGAGGATAAAACAAACTGCTTAGAATGTGTTTTTGATTTGGCCGAGGTTTGGGTTCATCTGAGTTACCCCAAGAGAAGAAGTCATCGATGACTCAGCCATCTGATGCTTATTGAGCGTGCACAAATGCGCAACAGATCGCATGATGTGGCTCGACTGCATATCAAATCCAGAGCTTCCCAAACTAACCGGCAGCCACAGAGGAGCCATCATGCTGCTGCGCCCTGCAGAGTTCCGGCTGCTTTCCAGAGAAGAAAAGTGTATTACTCGTGTTAGATGACGCAACAGAGAGCAGGCGGGAAAAACCAAAATGCACCGAATTCACAGAGTGAAGAAGAGCTTTATTCCAAGCCTTATTTTGATGCAAAGTGCTGTGCAGTGCTCTGTTTATTTAATTAAGAAAATACAATAAATTAGTCAGTATTCATTCAAAACATGCATGCAGCCGTTGTTGGAGGGGAGAAAGTTTGTTAAGCGAGTCATTGTGGTTTATACCATCCTATTTTCCCTGAAAATATTGTTTCTCTAGCTGCTATCTATTAATGAAACGAGTGATTTGGTTTCGCCGGCTATTAAACGGCTGTTTAATGCGTTGGAGCTGCAGTTTACCTCCAGTATGTATGCATTGTGTATATTTGTTCAGGGATCAGACCATCTAAAAGGCAGTTTCCTTTCTCTCTGCAAGAGAAAATGGTGGCAACGGTGACGGCACTGTGGATGTCACACACACACACACACACACACACACACACACACACACACACACACACAGTAACACACACACAGGAACATAATGCTTGCGGTGCAATGAAAACATCTATCCTCAGGAGAATGTGTCCCAATGGCCTCGGCCAAGTGTGTGTGTGGGCTGATGAGGTGAAAGTAATCTAAATGGTGTTCTGAGCGACAGGGTGGAGCACACACACACACACACACACACTCTCTTGGTAAATTGTACCATCACACCCCCATTGTGGCATGTGGGCCTTTTCCAGAGGACGCCATCGCTCCAAAAAAGGAGGAAATATTCAAGATTGAGTTGAACCTCCAATGAGATGGGGGGGGTCACTGGCTCTCTTTGCAATGTTCTGTCCCTTCCTCTCCGGGGTCAGTAATTGAGCGTCGACATATATTTTTTAATTGCCCACGATGTCGAAGCAAAATCACAAAACAGCTTATTTTTTTGGTTTTATATTTATTTGAACAGGGAGGAGGCCAACGGGGAACAGACGAGAGGGCCAGAAGGTGGCTTTATGTCCTTCCATGTTTGCCCCAAACACAAAACAAGTGTGTGTGTGTGTGTGTGTGTGTGTGTGTGTGTGTGTGTGTGTGTGTGTGTGTGTGTGTGTGTGTGTGTGTGTGTGTGTGTGTGTGTTTGCCGGCTGGCAGTCGTGGCAGTAATTTCCCTTGTCATATACGGGTGTGTTAGTAGAGATGCTCTGGCTGGTCCCTGAGCTGGTTTCCAAATGTGGAGCAAAGCACCTCCTGACACACTGAGAGCAACTTGTTTTCATCTTCAAGGACAAGGTGACTCATTGCCATCGACACCAAAAAAAATGAATAAAGGGGAATAAAAAAACAAATTGAGAGCATCTGATCTCTTGGGGATATCAAACCAGACGGAGGGACATCCTCCCATCAGCGTAATAAGAAAAGTGTTGGATGTGGGGTGAGAATGTGGGAAAAGTTGCACTTTTTGGCACCGACACTGAAGCACATTTTGGTTTAAGGCTGCACGGTGGCGGCAACTTGTGCCATAACCCTAGAAGACTAACGTCGGGGGATTTTTACCCGTGCGATTGTGGTTATGTTATTTATATTGTGTTGCTTTTGTCTGAGTTGCGTGGGTCCTTGTGTAGCTTCAGGCTGCTCACAGACGTTATCGAAGGTAGGCTTATTTTTTCGGGTGGATATCACTATTGCAGGGAGACTTTTCTTCACCGGACAAGCCTCACAAGTCCCAGGAACGGGTGAACCAAAGAACAAGTTCATAGCTCTATTATTTATATTTTTAATCCTGTTTTATTGACGATTCCCTAATTTTTCACCTGCTTTTGAGCCTTTTTTCAGGGTCCCCCCATGATACCTGTTTTAGGTTTTATGAGAAGTTCTATAGGGGAAAATAAAAGAAGAGTACTTCAATTTGCCTTGTATTGTTGTATTTTAATATATTTTGATGTGAAGTATATTTTATCAGGTACATTATATCGGGTGAAATTCACCCGACGTTAGTGATAGTGTGACTATTTGTAACGTTAGTGTTCTAGGGTTAAATAAGCAAAAGTAGGGGATTTCACCTTCTACGCAAACAGACATACATCCAGGATTGATTATTTTTTTACCATGAAAGCAGAGCTATACAGGATAGTGGACATTGAGATTCTTCCTATAACTATATCTGACCACGCACCTGTGGCAAAAAAATGGGACATAGGCCAAAGACCAACATCTAAACAATGGAGACTTAATGCATCTCTCCTTAATGATAAAGAAGGTACCGCTTTTATTACAGAGAGAATTGGAAGATGAATTAAAATACTTAGAACATAAACATAAACAATCGGCATCGGCTAATATCCTAAATGACCTAAAGTCAACCCGAAGAGAACTAAACAGCTATACTATTAGATCAAATTGAGGGAAGTTTAAGGTTTGAGAACCAAAGATGAACACTGTAACAAGGCAAGCAGATTATTAGCATTTAGATTAGGAAAACAGCAATCATCTAATAGTACAGAACATAAAAACAAAATAAACTTTTGTTACAAAACCAGATAAAATAGCAGAATCCTTTGCAGAGTTTTACAAATATTTATACAAAAATATGGATACCTGCTCTGATGATGCAAAACTTAGACAGTTCCTAAATCCTATAAAATAAACTGAACTGACTCAGCAGCCAAGGAATTAGATAAGCCTATTGAGGAATGGGAGATCAAGCAGGTGATCTCAATGCTCAAAAATAATAAAAGCCCAGGACCAGAAGGATATATTAATGAATTTTATAAAACCTTCAAGGATGCATCAGAATCTAGCTATAGTGGTAATTCATAAAGAAGGTAAAGACCAGTGGCGGCCGGCCAATAGAGGGCCATGGGGCCTGGCCCCACCCACCTTCAGCCACCAAAAAATATATATATATAATTATAAAAAATATAATAATATTAATAAATTATACAAATTGTCAATATTTGTGTTTTTGAGCTATGGGATGTACCCAGTAATATTTGTAAAATAGGATATCTGTGCAAAATATATGCTTTCCTGCTTGTCTTCTCTGCTCGTGCGCCTCTCAGCTGCCCCCGTGCACGTCGTGGGGCCAGATCGATTTGGCCCAAGAAAGACGGGTCTAATATGCAGTTTAGCCAATCACTGATTAAAGATATAAATGAATGACATACAATTTATCTAATCAGCACCCTAAAGAAGACTTCTGGGAGAGCCAAACTCAGTTGGCCCAAGGCTGCACGGTCCCGTCTCTCTCCCATCAGGGCAGACGAGGCGTGCGCCACCCATTTTAACAACATTACAGCGCCGAGCACGAGTCGAGCACTTCTCTTCAAAGAAAACCAAACGCTAACTCTGTATAATCTCTCCTTCAACACCGGTTTGAGAGAAGACCTTTGGTGGAGAAACTACAGGTAAAACACCTGGTCCCAGATCAGCCTGACCTCAGCATAAGACAACAGACTTGCGTGAAAGGGAAGCAGCTTCTGTGCAGACGGCTAAGCTACACCAGGACGGTTTGGCTAAACTAGCTGCTGGATGCAGTCGTGCTAACCCCTTGCGGGTGAGAGGGAAGCCTGGGTCGGCCTGCTGAACCTGCTGCCACCGCGACCCGACCCCGGATAAGCAGCTGATAATGGATGGATGGATGGATGGATGGATGGATGGATGGATGGATAACATATTTTTATCTATGAATCTACATAATTCCCAACAGATAAAGCAGAGATGGGAAGCGGAAATGAACAAGACCATACCACAGAATACCTGGAAGGAAATATGCACAGAGGCACACCGAGTTACAAACTCAAACACCTGAAGGGAATTTAAATGGAAAATAATCACCAGATTCTTCAGAACACCAGAAATAGTAGCCAAGATGGGCCCAACACATTCCAACTTGTGTTGGCGGAATTGCGGAAGCACTGCCAATCACACACATATATTCTGGCTATGCCCCAAGTTAAATACATACTGGAGGGAAGTCGTTGATGCCCTTAAAGAGATATTCCAACAAGACATCCCACAGTAGCAATATTGGGAGCGATACCTGAAGGCCTGGGCGGGAGGGCAAAAAAATACCTCCTCAACATACTAATCACAGCAGCATTGAAGGGTTAACCATGAGGGGCCGGTATTTCAAAATGATCCCACAGGATTAATCCTCCTGGATTGGATTAAATCCTGATCAGATCCCCAAAACTGGTATTTCAAAGCAAATCTGATCCTGAAGATTCAGATTCAGATTTGAGAATCCAATCCTGCCTTTGATCCTGATAAAAAACTGCTGTTGAGTATTTCAAAACTTTTGTGGGAAATCAGGATCAGTTTGATCCTAAAAATCAGGATTACCCTGATCCCACCTCAGAGGTGGATTTGAGGGAGATTACATGTAAAGGTTTGAACAGTGTAACTGCTCCCAAAGTTCCTTGTTTGATACACTTCACTGCTGTTTGATCAATGTTTATTTCCCTATTTTTTATTTTTCAGTCAAATGTATTTATTAACATGCATTCAGCACACACAATGCATTCAGCACACATTAATTTTCATAGCCAAAGCTCAAAAGGTTATGCCATTTGGAGCATGGCTGTCTTCTCTTTCCACAAACATCTGTAAAGAAAAACAAATATTAAGGTTTTAGGGCTGTCCCTTTTGTTGACAACTGTTTCCTAGAAAGAAAAATATGTACAACGCATTTTAAAATCTACACACAATGCCTTGCGAGTAAATGCATTAAAATGTGAACTGTGGACCGCGACATACAGACGCTAGCCCAGAGGTGGGCAAACTACGGCCCGCGGGCCGGATACGGCCCGCCGAGTATTAATATACGGCCCGCCGAGTATTATAATTATTATAACATTAAAAAAATATATTAAAAAAAAGTTATTAAAAAAATATATTAAAAAAAAGTTTTTTATTTTAAATAATTATAAGTTATAGTAAAGACCGCTGTAGCGCTTCTCCGTTCCCAAGTTCAGTTTCCCGAAGCACGATGACCACAACAGACCAGCGTTGATGTTTCTTCATGCTTATTTATTGCACAGCGCTCTTTTAGGCTTTTCGTGTGTGCAGCGGCTGTCATTCAGACGCTGTTGTGGGACTACGGATAATATTATGAACCCAGACACCACGGAGTTTGATGTTCCGACGTATGTGGAGTTTACACAACAAGTATAAAGCAGAACTGGTGGTTATTTCCAAGGTGGATGGCAGAATCGGTATCCGTTTTACGGAGATAAGACCGGCGCAGTTCCTGGAGGAGTCGGAGAAATTCGGATAATATTATGAACCCAAACACAAGGGTGTTTCATGTTCCGACATGTTTGGGACTTCCACAACAAGTATAAAGCAAAACTAGTGGTTATTTATTCCATAATCGATACCGGAAAAGACAGCTCTTTTTCACGGAGAGACCCGACGGCGATAAGCCACGCCCCCTTTGTCAAACACTCTCCATCCATCTGATACTGGCCCGGCCCATCTGTCAAATTTTTTTATTCAATGTGGCCCCTGAGCCAAAAAGTTTGCCCACCCCTGCGCTAGCCTATTTACTAACTTGTTAGCTCCTTAACACAGAAGTCAATGGCGCAGCGTTAGCTCGCATTAGCGCGAACTCTGCTTTATTTGACTTCGCCGAGCTCTTCTTTCAACTTTGTGCTGATTTACGTAATTTGTTAACTCAATATAATGATTGCTTTTCATCTAGTCTTAGGACGCATCAACACTGACCACGATTATACTAACATTTAGAGACAATAGTTGTGCCAGCTTCTCCTTTTTTCGGTAAAATGTTCGCTCCATTTCCTGTTTCCTGTCTGTGATCCAGGGGGCGGGACGGATTTGGACATCCCAATCTGCCGGTATCAGGATCACTCTGATCCAATCCGGCAAAGTTTTGAAATACCGGGATAGATCAGGTTGATCCGTGGCTGAGGACAGGGGGATTTGGTTATCCGGATCATTCTGATCTGGATTACAAATTTTGAAATACCGGCCCCAGATGGTTAAAACCGGATCCCCCGACATACGACATATGGATCCAAAAAGTATGGGACATCTATCAAATGGAGCAAATCACATATTCATTAAGGCTCCAGAAGCCTATATTTAGTAAACGATGTAGTCCTGTCACAGCAATGAGGGTGATTACTATATGTTGCTTGGCCCTCTGGTAGAACTGCTCTCTCTAACTCTCTCTATACACACACACACATACACAATCCTCTCTGGAAAGCATATATAGCACATACAATAATACACTCGGGAGTGGACAATTATTGGTTCTTCATCCTATTTAAATTATTTCTTATTCATTATTATCCTTATTTCCCCTCTTGTTTTCTCTTTTTTATTGGAGTGAGCACCATTTGATGTTTGTTGTTCTTTCTGTGTATTGTACACTGAACCTGAATATCATGTGTACCAAGACATACAACTAAAAAATTGACAAATAATGTGTCTGTCTGAAAATATATGTTATGTTGTTGAAAACTAAATAAAAAGTGAGTAAAAAAAAAGAAAAGAAAAGAAGCAAACGTAAAGTTTAAAAAGAACTTCTATGGAATTGTGCAAAGTTTAAGGGGCTTTATACACACAAAAAAAGACACAGTGCACGAGTATAGGTTATTAGAAATAAACATTTAGTTATAGGTCATCTCCTGGAACAATCACTTATCTTCATTATGCTCCGAGAGGAAGCGGCGATGAAAAGATCCACTGCAGCACGACGCAGATAGAGAGAACCCTCCTGATCTCAGTATCAAACAATTTATCATCCCCAAATCCAAAGATCAAAGTTTGAAAAGTAGATTTATAATATACTTTGAATCTCTGGCATAAAGATGTATTTTTGAGATTCACCATTTTCACTTATCCCTTTTTAGAGGGACAATTTAATTTTGCTTTATCCATGCCTGTGCTCGGCTGATATATTCATAGAAAACAATAAGTGTTCTTCCACATGCACACAATCGGAATCTTGGCAATTTCTCTCCTCCGGCTTTGCTGTATCTACAGAAATGTAATCTGTGTGTCTGTATTAAAATTCATGAGTTCAGATAAGACAGGACTTTCATTAGTGTGGGATTCAGAAGCCGGTAGTTTGGTTGGTGTGTGTGTGTGTGGGGGGGGGGGGGGGGGGGTAAGTAAGAAGCCCAAATACTTCCAGCAGCACTTTCTACAATCTCATCTGGGATCAGAGAAGTGAGGTCAGGGAGGTTCCGGCTCCTGAAAGTTTCCCTGGATGACATGAGGTCGCTTCCCACCAACACAAAGGGAACACATTCGACCTGCTGTGATGTAACGCAGTCCGGGAGCATTTCTGATGGATGGATTTGTGTTTTGCTTTTTTCGTCTTTAGTTCCAACTTGTTCATCCCTCAGCTTACGATATCACTCCCGTCACGTTCTCTGGCTCTCTGTTATCTTTTTGGTTTAAAACCAAAAGAATTGTCAAATAGGCGCAATGTCATTATTTTGTATTTATCTTTGCTGCTGGAGTTAAAGCTACATAAGTAATTACTTAAAAGGGCCGTAAAGAATAGTTAAAAGCTTCATTCATTCACGTTAACATTCAGATACGGAACCGTTGGGTGCGACACACACACAAACACAAACACACACACACACACAGAGCAAATGAAGCGCTGTGTCCATGTCTCTGTAATTGTCTCAGCCCTGGGTCCAAAAGTCAAAATTTATTGGAAAAAGATTGATGTAATAATTTCCAAAACTCACAATATGTTTTCATCTCACAAAACAGTGAGTCTAGCTGCTTCAATCCATATTTGTTGGAGTTCAGCGTTTAAAAAACTACATTTTCACTGCAGTGAAAAACATTTTTTATTCTCCAATACGCACGTGTATTAACTGGGCGGTCAAGCAGCAATCTAACAGCACCATAAATTACATTAATGTCACCACGATGACTCAAAATCAGACGTATGCTAGCATGTCTGTTAAAGGATACGCTACAACAATGAGAGAGAGAGAGAGAGAGAGAGAGAGAGAGAGAGAGAGAGAGAGAGAGAGAGAGAGAGAGAGAGAGAGAGAGAGAGAGAGATTGAATGTAATGCTAAATCCATTATATGTGTCACATCGTAAGTTATTGTACACAAGTTGTGGCTCACTAATATCGTGTTGAACGATAATCGTATTAAAGTGGAACGCTCAGTGACCTAAAACTGAGATTTTTTTTTTTCAAGCTGCAACTTCACCAATATTTCTACTCCGAGGTACCGGACTTCAAAGGGTTTATCGATAACCACTTAGCCGAGTGATTTTGTGCGTCAATATCAAAATAAGAGTATTTTTCGTTTCACCTGAATAAAGGAGGTCTCGCCTTTTGCTCTAACTTCATAGACGTTGCGTTGTCCAATGACAGAAATGTCAGGAGGGGAATCCGACACTTCTCTTTGCTTCCATTAAAAATATAACAAGGTGCAGGTGCCCCGCCTGACACATGTACACACACACACACACACACACACACACTGCTAATTAACAGAAGAGGGGTGCCACGGTCCTCTTTCTGTTTTAAGTGTATATGTCACGCTGTCACCAGACATTTGTTTAGTGGACTTGCTTCCTGACAAAGCTTCAAGGCTTGCTGTCTAAGCACCAGCTGGTCACTTATTAGCTCTGGCGTTGCGTTGGAAGTGCTATTGATGCTCCAACTAATGGAGAAAAACTGCCTCGGCTCCTCGGACGTTTTTTTTTCTCAGCGAGGGAAGAGAGCTTCAACTGCAGGCTCTGTTGCATCAGTTAAACCTTTGAAAATTTACGCAGAAAACATCAAACATTCTAATTAAAGTACTAATTGCAATCATGTGATTAACACATATTTAAAGATCAGGTTTAAAGAGGGTTTAACCCCGGCCTGATGCCTGACGTCTGAACCAACAATATCTTTGGAACATTTCAAACTCTACATCCAGCAAAATAAATCAGTAAAGGCTCCAATTATATGAACGGGATTGAGACTCAATATCCACTATCTCGTGCAGAAATGATGATAAAAAGAAGAAGAAAAGAAAAAAATCAAATGATTAAGAGCTGGTTCTACCCGTCGATCATCCTCGGATCCCCTCGCGTGTCGTCACAAACTTCTGCCGGCGGCTGAAAGAAAGATCTCACAGACAAGCGACCGAGATGATGTTTCTCTGCAGGGTGCCGGTCTCCCTCCACGTGACAGAGAGAGCGAGCGCCGCCAGGATATTGCTCAGGGGAAGAACATCCCATCCACAACAAGCAACTAAAAAAATTGACATTTCCACTTGATAGCGGCGAGGACGAGAGCGGTGGGGCCAAATCGTTTTGGCCCAAGGAAGACGGGTCTAATATGCAGTTTAGCCAATCACGGATTAAAGATAATAATGAGTGACATCCAATTTATCCAATCAGCGCCCTAAAAAAGACTTCCGGAGGGCTCATTCTCAGTTGGCCCAAGGCTGCGCGTTCCCGTGTCTCTGTTCTCGTCAGGGCTCATGTCTCGTTCTCATCTTGCGTGTTCTTGTCTTCTCGTCTCTTGTGTTCTCGCCGGCTTCTCTTCTCTCGCAGCGACATTTTAACGACATGACAATGGAACATCCCAGCATGAGCGCTACTCTTGCAAGAAGACTCAACCCTAACTAGATCAAATCTCTCCTCCAAGACCCGTTTGAGAGAAGAACTATGCCGGAGAAACTCCTGGTGAAACAACAGGTCCCAGATCAACCTCCTGAACTCAGCATAAGACAACAGACCGGCGTGAAAGGGAAGCAGCACATGCAGACATGTTGGACTGTATGCTGTCGGTTATAAGGGATTACGAGGAAGTAAAGAACGCTGATTTTATCGCCATTCAAGCAGACGAGATGACTGACATTTCCACCCACTGTCAGCTGATGCTTGTGCTACCCTACATCGACGCTAACGGTAATGTTGTAAAGATCGCATATGCCGGTGTTACGGTTTAACAGGCGACTGTGTTAACTGATGACTTTCAAGAAAGACGTAGCTGTCCTCGTGAATACTGTGTTGTTTAATTGTTCAATACCTTCTCATATATATATATATATATATAGAGACAAATTAAACAATGCAGCTTTCACGAGGACAGCTACATGTTGTCTTCCTATTCTCAACAGCTGCCGTAACTACAAAAACGACTGAAAGTCAGCAGTTAACAGGGTCCCCTGTTAAACTGCAACACCGGCCTCTGTTACGGCACTGATAAAAGAGGAAACATGTTTGTTTATTTTCTTTCACACTAAGTGCTGTACTGGCAATGGAATCGGCGGCCTTAACAGGTACACAGGTTTTAAATGGGATTGTTATTATTATTATTATTATTATTATTATTATTATTATTATTATTATTATTACTTTTATTTTGTCGGCTGTGTGTATAATGTGACCGGGAGGAAGTGACGCGAGGGGTTTGTTTTGGTCGGAATTCTGTCGTCTGGGCGAAGCAGTCGGCGCTTGGAGGGTTCAGGACGGCGCGTATTTATATATCATATTATAGTGAATATTATTATATGATATATATATATATATATATATATATATATATATATATATATATATATATATATACTGAATTGTATGAATAAGATATTATAATAAGTGCTTATTATATCAGTGTTGGAATAAATGATAAAAATGTAATGGCAAAGTAGTAATGTGTTTTTGATACCTTTTTTTGCATTGAATCATACTAGGATGTTTGCTGAAATTGATTGGATGGCCCTACCCAAAAGAAATCCACCAGCCGCCACTGATATATATATATATATATATATATATATATATATATATATATATATACACTCGCTATATCCGCCAATACCCAAAGCTCAGGTATCGCTATCAGGACTGAAAAAGATAGATCGATAGATCAAGAATATTCTTGTTTTTTAAAGTTTTGTCAAAGTTGCTAATCCATCGTACATCGGATATGACACAACTAAATGTTTAAAATATGTATTTATTAAATATGTTTAGGCCACATTGCCATAGCTGAGACACACCAGGGCTTTAATGTTGCAACCTCACATTCCAGGTGTGGCTATAAGCTTGCCCCCCCGACCCTTCACCTGTAAACCTGACCGCCGCCTCTCTATCTCACCTTGTAAAGCGCACACAGTAACAAGGAGTGTGTGTCTCTAGAGCTGGAGTGTGTGTGACGGAGGAAGAGTGAGTTTATGTGCGTTCACGTACGGAAGAAAGACAGAGACGGGAGAAAACTCCCAAGGTCACGTACAGTATGTGAACCGAGGTCACGGAAGGTGGTGGGCGGAGCCAAAGTCAAAGTGAAGACAGCTCTGTTATTTTCTCTCTTTCTCCTCCAGCTGTTTTCATCCATTTGGCAACTGAATCATCACACAAACCTTTGACGAGATAGAATGCAAATTTTGATGAATCTTTTCTTTCTTTTCTGTCAAAATGGAAATCCTGTACAGCTGAGTGCCTTTTATGAAATTAGATTATTATTGCTGTTTGGACATGAGAAATTCACCCCAAGACAGTACTTTGCCAATTATATCTTATTAGTTTTAGTTCCTCCTCTGTCACGCTCTTTATTCTTCTTTCAGGGTGTTGTTGTTTCCTGTCTGACGTCACCGCCGTTTCACCTTCTGAACCCCCCTACCTGTGTGTGATGACAGCAGTCCGCCAGTCGAACACCGGTACCACTATGACCACTGCAAACACAAAGAAAACCTCCCAAGCAATCATGGGAGTAGGGCAACCAGCAACCAGCAAGATTCACCAGAGCAGCGAGGATCCCCCTCAGAACTAAATTATTCCAATTTAGCTAGACCACCAGGACGAATCTATCTTGTCATTGCATGCAATGATATCAGAGTGCTCCTCTTTAAAATAAGTAGAATCAGCAGGTTTTACGTCCTGAAGCCAAGTTGAAAGAATAACTGTTCTTTCAACTTGGCTGAAAGAATAAGAAAAAGTAGTTCTGTTCTGTTGTTCTGTCATTTAACACATCCCTGTGACATACGATCCCCAAACCCAAGAAGAAGAAGAAGAAGAAGAAGAAGAAGAAGAAGAAGAAGAAGAAGAAGAAGAAGAAGAAGAAGAAGAAGAAGAAGAAGATGTGTAGCTTCTTTTTTGGATGTGATTATTATAATTTTTATTTTTTTTATTTTTTTGGGATGCTACTTATGACCATATCACCCCGGTCCTACGCAACCTCCACTGGCTCCCGGTCAAATACAGGATTGACTTTAAAATGTTACTCACCACCTACAAAGCCCTAAACAATCTGGCCCCTCCCTTACTTTCAGACCTCCTCCCCTTTCACGCCCCTACCCGTTGCCTCAGATCCGCCGATACGAACACTCTGAAGACCATCAGGACCAAGCGCCGGACCTGGGGTAACAGGGCCTTCTCAGCTGCTGCACCTCCCCTCTGGAACGCTCTCCCCATCCACATCCGTCAGGATCCCACCCTAGCGTCATTTAAGCAAGCCCTCAAAACACACCTCTTCAAACTTGCCTTCACCTGCTAACCCTTGCTCCCTACCCTCCACTGCAGGACTAATTCCGTTGCAGCTTCTCCAGTTTTTTTTTTTTTTGGATTGTTTGTTTTGTTTGCTCCATTGTCTTTCTATATTTTTCTTTTGTTTGTTGTTCTGTTTGTCTCTGTCAAGCGTCTTTGAGCATTTGGAAAAGCGCTATAGAAATTATAAGTATTATTATTATTATTATTATTATTTTTCTCAAGGCCCTTTTTGGAACAGAAAAAAGACTGTCAATCCGTCCATGTTTTTATTGTTTTTACTCAAGAAGACTGAATTTCTTTCTTTATTCTTTTTGGTTTCACGGTTCCTTTTAAAAGGCATCGTAAAAAAAAAAGAAAAAAGAATCAAACTTTTTCCTAAGTGCCGCCAAAAAGTGCTCCTCAGCTCCCACGCTGTGAACTGGGTCTTTCTAGTTCAACAGGACCCCCCTCCGTCTCTCTCCGTTTGATCCGGGGCCCCGGCCCCCCTGTTCACCTGGCAGGTGATATTTCAATAATGCAGGTGATGCACGGTGTGTCGACATCGCAGGGGGGCGCCGAACTGTGGGACTGCAGCATGTGTGTGTGTGTTCGTATATGTGTGTGTGTGTGTGTGTGTGTGTGTGTGTGTGTGTGTGTGTGTGTGTGTGTGTGTGTGTGTGTGTGTGTGTGTGTGTGTGTGTGTGTGTGTGTGTGAGACTGATGTGTCACAGCACTTACAGCTTCAGTTTAAAGTTTCTGATGAAGGGGCGAGCGGCCCTCTTTTGTTGTCTTAAGGCAAAAGGGGATCGATAAACTGCAATCTCTGTTCACCCATGATGCTCCTCACCCGCTCCTGATTGTGTTGACTTATTACCCTTCAGCTGCTCCTCCAGCGTCCCAGAGGTTATTGCCCCTCTTTCCATCCTCCTTTTTCCTTCTCTTTTTTAGACCTCCCTTCCATATCCTCTCACCCACTTTCTTCTAATTGGCAGAACTAAGGTGCTGCAACCCTGAGCGCACGTCTGACCTGATCACCTGTAAGCTCCCCACCCACAACCACACACACACACACACACACACACACAACGTTACGTCATTAATCAAAGCAACAGTGCACCGACTGACGGTTCCTCCGACAATCGAAACTGTGATGTGAATTGATATTTCCCCATGAAGGTCAAGGAGTACGAGTGTGGGAAGTGGGTAAACACGAGACACAACACATTAGTGTTGCACGGCGTACAGATATTGGAAAGGTATCGCACCACCTTGCCTTTAAACACGGTATAATACCTCATTTTGTTAGCACTGGTACTATAAGAATGGCAGATACTAAAAACCATATTTAAGAGTTTATTAATCTGCTTCTATTTGCTTCTTAACTTCCACAACAAAATCCAGAGACACACACCGGGTCGCTGAGAAGCCGGCTGATCTCATCCAGGTGGCAAACCTCCACTTCTACCGAGTGAAGCCGATGCATAAGTTTCATAAAACTTGCATCCTCTCTACTGACCATCAAGGGGGTTACAAAAATAAGTCAGATTGTATAGAAGTCTATATGAAAAGACGGCATGCACGTAGTGCTGGCTTTCGTAGAAAACGGACCAAAAATGAGCAAAATTTTTTATCAGATGTCATACGAAGCGTTGCATGAGGATACATTGCATGAGGATACGTTGTGAGAGGATAAATTGTGAGAAGATACGTTGCATGAGGATACATTATATATATATATACTCATCACTAATAGAGAAAAACAAGAGCAACCCTAGGTTTCTCTTTAGCACTGTGGCCAGGCTGGCTGAGAGTCATAGCTCGGTGGATCCGTGTATTCCTATAGACCTCAGTAGTAATGACTTTATGAACTTCTTCAATGATAAGATTATGGCCATTAGAGACAGGATCGGTGATCTCCTGCCCTCGACTACTGCCGGTCCATCCTCAGGTGGGATGGCCATGGAGGAGGCTGTGGGCCCTGCTGTGCGTCTGGATGGATTTTTTACCATCAACCTCGACCAACTGTCTTCAATGGTTTCTACTTCTAAATCTTCTACCTGTCTCCTAGACCCTGTTCCGACAAAGCTGTTTAAAGAAGTTTTACCCTTAATTTGTGCCTCTGTACTAGATATTATCAATGGGTCTTTACTAATGGGTCATGTACCACAGTCTTTTAAAGTAGCTGTAATTAAACCTCTTCTTAAAAAGCCCACCCTGGATCCAGAGGTGTTGGCTAACTACAGACCTATCTCTAACCTTCCCTTCCTCTCTAAGATACTGGAGAAGGTAGTCGCAAATCAGTTGTGCGACTTTTTACATAACAATAGTTTATTTGAGGAATTTCAGTCAGGATTTAGAAAGCATCATAGCACAGAGACAGCACTAGTGACAATTACTAATGACCTTCTAGTTGCATCAGATAGGGGACTTGTCTCTGTACTTGTCCTGTTAGACCTTAGTGCAGCATTCAACACCATTGACCATGACATCTTATTACAGAGACTAGACCAGTCAATTGGTATTAAAGGTACAGCATTAAGCTGGTTTAAGTCGTATTTATCAGATAGATCTCAGTTTGTATTTGTAAACGATGAGGCCTCGATGACCACCGCCGTTCGTCATGGAGTTCCACAAGGTTCTGTGCTTGGACCAATTTTATTCACCTTGTATATGCTTCCTTTAGGCAATATTATCAGAAAACACTCCATAAACTTTCACTGTTATGCCGATGATACTCAACTATATCTGTCAATCAAGCCAGATGAAATCCACCAGGTCACTAAACTTCAAGCGTGTCTTAAAGACATCAAAACCTGGATGACCTGCAACTTCCTGTTGCTGAACTCTGACAAGACTGAAGTTATTCTACTCGGCCCAGAACACCTCAGAAATCAACTATCTGACGATATGGTTTCCCTGGATGGCATCGCTCTGGCATCCACCACCACCGTAAGGAATCTCGGAGTTATTTTTGACCAGGACCTATCCTTTGGCTCCCACGTGAAACAGATCTCAAGGACTGCCTTTTTTCACGGAACATCTCAAAGATCCGGCACATCCTGTCTCAAAGCGATGCAGAAACATTGATCCACGCATTTGTTACTTCAAGACTGGATTACTGTAACTCCGTATTATCAGGCTGCTCCGGAAAGTCCCTTGGGTCTCTCCAGCTGATCCAGAATGCTGCAGCTCGTGTACTAACAAGGACTCGGAAGAGAGATCACATTACTCCTGTATTAGCTGCTCTCCACTGGCTTCCTGTAAGATCGAGAATCATATTTAAAATCCTCCTCCTCACCTATAAAGCCTTAGCTGGTGATGCACCATCATATCTTAAAGAGCTTATAGTGCCATATTACCCCACCAGAGCGTTACGCTCACTGAATGCAGGCTTACTTGTGGTTCCCAGAGTCTTAAAAAGTAGGTTGGGGGCTAGAGCTTTCAGTTATCGTGCTCCTCTTCTGTGGAATCAGCTTCCACTTTCAGTCCGGGGGGCAGACACAGTCACCTCATTTAAGAGTAGACTTAAGACTTTCCTCTTTGATAGCGCTTATACTTAGGGCTGTTTCAGGCTTATAGTTAGGGCTGTTTCAGGCTTATAGTTAGGGCTGGCTCAGGTTTGCCCTGGTCCAGCCCCTAGATATGCTGCTATAGGCCTAGACTGCTGGGGGACATCTTAGGATACACTGAGCTCCTCTTCTCTTCCTCTTTCGCTCCTCTTCTCTTCCTCTTTCACTCCTCCTCTCCTCTTCTTTCTCTCCATCTGGATAAACTATTGTCTCTTCAATGCACATTACTAACTCTACTTTCTTTTTCCATGGATTCATGGCTGCCTGGAACCGGTCCTGCCCCGGGTCCTACCCCGGGTCCTGCCCCGGGTCCTGCCGCCCCCCCCACCCACCCCTCCTGCCATGGATCCATGGCTGCCTGGAACCGGTCCTGCCTGCTGCCATGGCCCTGCTGATGGAACCGGCCTGGAACCGGTCCTGCCTGCTGCCATGGCCCTTCTGATGCCCCCCTCCTCTCTACCGCCTTCTGCTTCATGGATTATCAGGATCATGGACCATGCCTAATACTCATTATATGAATAATTTCTGTCATATTCATTGAATGTGCTGTAACTACGCTATTCATTCTGGCCACATGACATCTATTGCTTCTGTCCATCCGGGGAGAGGGATCCTCCTCTGTTGCTCTCCCTCAGGTTTCTTCCCTTTTTTCCCTGTGAAAGGGTTTTTACTATCTTTCTAGGGGAGTTTTTCCTGATCCGATGTGAGGTCCCGGGACAGGGATGTTATGTGTACAGATTGTAAAGCCCTCCGAGGCAAACTTGTATTTGTGATGTTGGGCTATATAAAATAAACTGAATTGAATTGAATTGAATTATATGAGGATAGGTTGTATGAGGATATGTTGTGAGAGGATACGTTGTGAGAGGATACGTTGTATGAGGATACGTTTGTTGGATTCTCGGTCCGCTCTTAATGTGTGCTCCCCTGTTTCCCCCTTCCTGTCAGTTGTGTGGTTGTGGGCCATGTGCTAATGTTTTTCTTTATGTCAGTCTACAGTTTCTCCTCCTGGTTTCCGCCCACTGCCACGCCCCCTCCTTCAGCCTAGCTGTGGACCATTGCCTTGATCGCCAGCTGGTTATTTAAGGTCCACAGCGTGACCTGGCCCTTCGTCAGGTCGTCCCATTACCAGTCTGGCAAGCTGCAAGTGCGTAGCTTGCTCACGTGAGCGGTAGAGTTGCCCTCCTGACTCGCTGGACTTCCCCGGTGTTTTTGAGTTGGAATCTACTTGTGATATTTTGTTTTGACCTACGAATAAAGTCAGCCTTTTGAACCAGAACTGCCGCGGCTGTTGCATTTGGGTCTGCTACACCACACACCGCACAACAACGTTATATGAGGATAGGTTGTGAGAGGAAACGTTGTGAGAGGATACATTGTAAGAGAATATGTTGTGAGAGGATAAGTTGTGAGAGGATACGTTATGAGAAGATAAGTTGCAAGAGGATACATTGTGAGAGGTTATGTTGTGAGAGGATAAGTTGTGAGAGGATACGTTGCGAGAGGATACGTTGTGAGAGGGCACCTACATCTTCTCTCATTATTTCCTTAATAGGCAACTCAAGGGCGGCTGTAGCTCAGGGGGATGAGTGGTCGTCCCACAACCAAAAGGTAGCCGGTTCAATCCCCAGTCCCCCCGTAGCTCACATGTCGAAGTGTCCCTGAGCAAGACACTGAACCCTCAACTGCTCCCCAGGGGCAAGTCGAGTATAGCTGGTGTTCACTGACAGCCAATGAGATTGCAGCATTATTAAAGCCTGTCTGAGGGGATGAAAATCCCTGTTTTCAGCATCTGAGACTCAAATATTCTCCTGTTTTGTTCTATTCTTGAGTCGTTTTGGGCAATGCCACACATCAATGATGAAGAGCTAATTATGAATTAATAAAAGTGTACTGTAATAAGTTTACTGACTGTCACTATTGTAGTGGCAGACAGATATTATATATATATATATATATATATATATATATATATATATATATATATATATATACACATACATACATATATATACATACACACACTTGACTTATGAACATGTTAATTACAATTACTTCAATTACATATTTCTTTACTGTTAATGGTTCACATATTAATAAGACTTGTAGACATTAGTCCATGAAATATATTTATTAACCACAACATGACGGTAAATATTGAACACAGAGCCAACAGTCACACAAACACAACACTAATATGTAAACAAATATAATAATTATATGCTGTTGCTTTGTCTTCATCAGGATCCTCTGCTGCTGTGAACCGGTCCATGCTGACGTGGTGGAAGCAGGAAGCTGTGAGGACATGACGGCTCAGCTAGACGAGAATAAAGACAAAGACAATGAGTACAATAGTGCGTAACTTGATGTCATCTTTTTAAAATGAACACAACCAAATGAAGAACATTAAAAAACTGACTTTGATCTCTTTGTTCAGTTGACCGGCTCTGCAGACGTCTCAGGAGGAACCAGGAGGGCCTCTGACTCTACAGAGAACATTGAACATGTTGTTGTTGTTGTTATTGACAGTAAGATGAAGCAGGAATGTAACATGATGTCTGTGACTCTCAGCGAGCTGAACGCTGGATGCTGCCTCCTGAAAACAGAGCACCAGTATCTCACTTACAACTATGAATATTTTAAAGAATGAACTGTTTTGATGGACACTACATATGGATATTTTGAGGATGCAAATACAGGGAAAATAATAAATACCAGGCACTGTGACGGATGAGCTGCTCCTTCTGGCATCAGACACAGGAGCTGCTGGGGAACCGGCTCAGGTCTCTGGTTTCTTTACAGACGGCAAAGCAGAGGCTGCAGGGAGAGAAGGATCACAAAAAAGAATCAATTCATGTTTCATAACTAATAAGCACAGTGAATATGACACTGTTTCAATGAATAGACATTATGATTCATTTACCATCTACTTGTGAACCCTGAGTGCAACAGAAACACACTTTGTTATTTATATTTTGACAATACTTTACATTTAAATACATGTCACTTTAACACTCACACCTACAGTACACTTGTTTACAGTACTGCTATCTGTTTCTCTGTGCACTTTATTTTATGTTTGATATTCTATTGTAAATGTAATATGTTTCTATTGCACTGTGTTGATTGTTGTTGTTGGTCTAATGTACGCACCACCTTCCAAGACTAATTCTTCATATGTGTAAAACACACCTGGCAAATAAATGGTTCTGATTCTGACTGATTCTGAATACACAAACTACTGTTAGTGAAGGCAGAAAGTTTCACATGAATATTTGTTATTACCTAAAGGAAAAGGAGCATAAGGTAAAGACTGATACGTACCCTCATCACGGCTGGGATCAAGTCATAGTCACGAGAAGTAGAACTCCAGAACACACATGACCAGAACACGTCAACATGAGACGGGATGATGAAGTCATGCTTCATGTGGGAGAAGAGCTCACGGTCCAGTGGTGTCGGTCGACAGAATCTTCAGCTAGAAACAAAGAAATAAAAGACAACACATGTTTACTCACAGCTCTGCACATGCTGCCTGCAATGAGAGATACTCAGCATCACCCTCTTCATCTTCATCTCCATCACTGATGCAAACAGACTAGAATTACAATGTCATTAAATACACATCTTCTTGTATTTGGGCTTGTAGGACTCAGATCCCCACTGGTATGATGGAAGTGTACGACAGCGTGTACATCTTCCTGTCAGAACAAATAGGACACAGACCCACCCTGGCTTCAGCAGGAGCAGGAGGGGTTTGTGTGGAGGTGGAGGTTGTTCTTCTGGAGCTGGAGGTTTTTCTTCTGGAGCTGGAGGTTGAGCCTCTTGGTCCCTGCAGCACAGTGTTTCTTCACATGAAGATGCAGAGTCATCCTCCTGCTGTCCCACATCTCTGAAGAGTGAAGAGTCTCATCAAGAAACGCCTCCTGAATCCCAAACAGACATGTGGCATATGATTATTATGTAATAAACAACTCTATCATATTCTGGTGTTCTCTGATTTTTTACAGATCTTGTACATCAGTAAAACAAATGATATGACATGGTGTAAATAATGTAAATACTCTTTAACAAGTATGAGTCCTGTATATTAGTTGAGTATGTGTTGTATGATAACCTTAATCTGCTAAATAACTAGGACCTCATTAGTAACTCTTTCTGTCACATACATGTGGAGCAGTTAATGTACATGACTGTAAACTACTACTACTACTGTAAACTACTACTATTATAAACTACTACTATTATAAACTAATACTAATATAAACTACTACTACTACTACTACTACTACTACTGTAAATTACTACTATTATAAACTACTACTATTATAAACTAATACTAATATAAACTACTACTACTACTACTACTACTACTGTAAATTACTACTATTATAAACTACTACTATTATAAACTACTACTACTACTATAAACTACTACTACTACTACTGTTAAAACATGAACCTTGAAGTAACGTTACTCAGCACGTGCACGTGTATGCACGTTCACGTGATTCAAATGAAGCTTAAACAACACTGAAGAAACACGACTAACTTTACAGCTTTCAAGTGAATAATAACATGTCAGCACTTATTCTCATCACATTTCAGGTCATTGTTATTAATTTAAATGACTTACTGTTTCACGTAACGGCCACGCAACGGAGAGCTGCAGAAAATACGTGTTGTTTACTCTCGTTTCCGGGTTGTGAGTGAAGCAGGAAGGGAGGGGGAGAGCAGGGGGAGGAGCCGGCGAAACTCAAAACGGCTCCACTGCGCCACTAGCGGCCAAATAAATATTACATCGGTAGTGTTTCAGCACTACCATAGAGAATGAATGGAGTTTCCGTTTAGGGCGTTTAGCTAAAGAATCCCCGGGCGCCTCGCGGAGGCTGCCCACTGCTCCCTATCCAGGGATGGGTCAAATGCAGAGAAGAATTTCCCCAAGGGGATTAATAAAGTTCTTTTCTTTCTTTTCTGTTTCAACTAAATAGCTTTCAGTCCTACTTGTACTAATGTCTGCAAGGATCTGACCTGTTAAAAGCATTAGTGTGACAGATGCTGATCGAAGAAGAGTTTCTCCAGTCCTGGTTGGATATAAAAAATAAAATAAAGAAATATATTATGGTACTAATAACTAACTCCTGTTGTTTTTGTCCGTGTCCCTCTTAAACACCTGTTTTTGTCCGTGTCCCTCTTAAACACCTATTTCCCACCTACTGTGCAATAAAGAGGAATTGAGGATGAACACAATATGAATATGAATATGAATCCCTGGCACGACTCATCATAACCCGTTGGTTAAGATGTGATTAGGAAAAGTTGAAGCGCTTGTTTTGTTTTTCTCCATTCAAGAAAGTCAACGGCAATCAAATGATGCCTGCAGATGCTCATAAAGTAGTTACACTGCTACGTCTAGAAAGACATAATTCGCTTTAAATTATTCAAAACATTTTTGATTAACGTCCCTCGTGACAATAAACACTGGTGACAATAAAACTCCTGTGCTGCGACACATCCACGACAACGTTGTGAGCAGTGGATATGATTTTAGGAAACTCAATTTTAAATTTTCCAATTATCAATGTTGTGTCCGTAGCCTTGCCATCAGCTCCTAAAAGTGTCATCAACCACTTTGTTGTATTTCTCTGGCTCGTGTGATATCTCACAAAAAGTAACACATTTTTCGTGCGGTTTTCCTACGAAATCCGTCAATTTCCGCTCGTTACGTGCATGCTGCCTCCTTAAAATGAGTGTGACATTTCATTGTTTTTCGTCGGCATAGCTACGAATGCTGGCTGAGACCCGCCTGCTCTGCATCACGGCCATTCCACTTGAGACGTTTGTTTAATGTCTTTAGAGCATCATTTCCCAAAGTGGGAGGCAAAATTCATTTTTCTCTTTCTCGCTGTACATTTTTAGAAAGGTTTCAGCACATGAAACAAATAAAAGGCCACGTTTTTATATTGCGTTTTCAGACATATCAAGATAGACACAAATAAACAGTAATCTAGCGGAAAGAGTATGAAGTCACTTTGAAATGTAATTAGCCCGTCTATTTAATAAGCACAGTGGCGTTGAGACCAAAATAGATAACACTAAAATCAGCATTCCCCTCTCACATCCACTCCGGCTTTCTAATAAAGACCTCTCCTGGTGCTGAAGGATTGCTTTTATCAGATCCCGTGTTCCGGTAAATAACTCTGTGTTTCGCTCATAACAAGACTGTCGGGTCCCTGCAAGCCGGCCGATACCTCCACCTCTCCAACCTGAGGTCACGGATTAGTTTTTTGTTTTTTTCACAAGCCCCGTGAGCATTCTGGTATTTACTTCATGGCTCCATCTTAAAAAGGCTGCAGAGATTTCTCAGAAGCCGGCAGAAACACGTCTTTGTGTGTAATCAGCACATGTCACTTGGAGATTTCCACAGTCCGGATCACCGGTTCAAACTTCTCTGGTGCACTCCGGTCAAAACCATTAAAAATCTGCAGCCATACCAAATTATGAACTGCCTGCAAATGAAATGTCACACACAAACACAATATTGATTGCTTGAAATGTCACATAAAGCCTCACATCAGTAGAGAATAGAGCGAGTGAGTTGGAATGTTTTATGTGCCACAAAACAGCACTGGATTTCTATATTCCAATAAAAACTGAAAAACAAAACTTTCAGTAAAAACATTCAACCACAGACTTTATACTGGAACTACATATCTGAACATATCACCCTTTCAGCAGAGCTAAGATGTATTCCCGAATCGCCTCTTCTGACGAAATCTAGTGACCTCCGTCGGTACCGATGTTCTAAAAGTAGATTTAAAAATACACTATCAAACCCATAGACTATGTAATAGAAGTGGACATAGCCACCGCAACATCACCCAATTCTGACAACTCCCAGACCGGGCAACGCCATTGTAGCCACCTGTCAATCAACGTGTAGCCCCGCCCCTAAAGCATACCCTACTTTATGGTCTGTTTGACTCTAAATTATCATAATTTACTAAATGAACATCATGCTGTATTGAAGAAGACTTGGAACTAGAGATTGAGACATAAACTCATGTTTACAATGTTTACTGAGGGAATAAATCAAGAGAGAAGTAGAGTCATTTATATAGACTTCTATACAACCAGAGGATTTGCCCCCTGCTGATCAGTAGAGAGAATGCAGCTTTAACACATGAAGCATATACTTCTATACAACCAGAGGAGTCGCCCCCTGATGGTCAGGAGAGAGAATCCACCTTTAACACATGAAGTATAGACGCCAGACTTTTCAGCCTCGGGAGGTTGCCGCCTGATTAAACCTCCCGAACTGTTCGCTAACACATCGGGGCATTTTCTCATTCAGGCTCATTTAGCCGTCTGTTCTTGTTTTTGTTTTGTTTTTCTCACTGAAAAGCATTATACAGCAATCTGTACGCCACGTCAGTCTACATTTTGTTTACATCTGTTTCCTGATGAGATCTCATGGAAAAGTGCATTGCTCCCTCTGGCACGATCATCCTCATAATATCTCGTAGTGTTATCTTCAGGTCTCATGTGCACGTCTGAGATTAGAGAACCGTCTGTAGAGTTTCTCCTTACATGCAACCCGATTTCAAAATCAGTCAGGATTTTTTTAGGATACTACAGATGTGGTTGTTAATCAGATGTAGGTCATTTGAAGTAGAAGTTTAAACCCCTAAGAACTCCTGACCCTGAATACTCACGGGGTGTCGAGCACTTCAGACGGTGGCAGTGTAGCAGGGTCGAGCTTTTGATCCTGCGGTTCACAAATGCAGTTCTGCGAGCGAGGAAACACTCTGCTGGAAACCGTAGTCCTGATCGGCTCAGGAAACGTTTGTTGTCTGGTTTAACGCAGCAACTGCAGCCAGAGTTTCCTTGGTGGTCAACAGGAAGTTATACTGGTAGCAGGGTGTTGCTGTCTTTGTTCTCAGCCAGACGTTTCACAGATAAACAAATAAAAATAAATGGCTGAGTAGCAGATCAGTGACTGAAAAGGCCAATTTCATTTCACTTCAAACACCAGATGACAGAACACATTCAATTCTCACAGCGGAGCCCCGAGTTGGCCGCGGAGTCGAGTCCAGTCATGTGAAGCACTTAAGAGTCTGCAGCCGGGGCTCCTCCGTCTACCATGAGTTACTGTAGCAGCACAGACGGAGCCGGCCTCCCACAGGATCCTGGGTAATTTAGCAGGTAATGAGCACTCCGACTCTATCGCCGCACAGGACGTCTCGTATCTGGCTGTGGAAGGAATACACATGCACGCACACACAAACACACACAACCATCATTTAAGTTTCCATAAACCTATATGCACACCTCTGCTGTATCTTACACCTTCTGCAATTTGTCATGCCCCAACAAGCAGTGAGTTTGCATTTTAATTAGTTTTCTTTTTAGGCTACAACTTTTTTTTCCCCATTCAACAAAACAAAGCATGCCCAGCCTATCAATTACAAATTCTGAGAAGAAAATGAAACTGCTCATATAGCATCGACGATGGAAGGGCTATTTTAACCCAAAGAATGATCTTTTCCTCAACCTAACTAGGTTGTGTTGATGCCTTAAACCCCCAAAAAAGTGGAAATCTACAGTAAAAGGCACAGAATCTGAGGAGTGACTTTTCATAAGAGATGGTACGAGTCGTCGTATGAGTAAACGTTGACAATCAGTCTATATTACCTGTAGGATCTACTTTAATGACCTTATGTACTCCCTTACACCTTTGGGTCCTCCGCACCACAGAGGTGTAAACGACCTCACACCTGTTTCAGAAATATTCCCTTCTGCAATCTAAGGGGAGGCAAAAAAAGAGAGCGAGAAAAGAATACAGAAGGGAAGTTGGTACAAAAAGAGTGAGAGACATCCGGAGAAGAAAGCCGGATCACCGAGTCTATCAATCAGAAGTGGAGCACGAGACTTTGAGGAAACGGCTCCCTTGAGCCGATGAACAGCCTGAGAGAAAATGACTGTTGCATTGAAATGACTCCAAATGGCTGATTGCTATACACGGGTCATTGATGGGCTAGTGGTGTGTGTGTGTGTGTGTGTGTGTGTGTGTGTGTGTGTGTGTGTGTGTGTGTGTGTGATGGTAGAGAGAGACGCCTTAGCCAGGGGCATACACAGTCTCCATCCGATTAAACAGAGCAAGATGAGGTGATCATTCACCTCCACTTGCCCTTCTAAGGCCTCATATACAAGCACACACACACAAAAACACACACACACACACACGCACACGCAGCAAGGAACGATGAAAGAAGAAGAGGAGCACATGACCGCCACCAACTACAGTTTGGAGGAACAGCAAGGCTTCAAAGTGTCTTTATAATATGTCTTCAAATATAAAGTGTCTTCAAAATATAATAAAATAAAAGCTGTGTGTTCTATGAATATATTGAAATAATTGTTTTTAGAAATGCACCGATGCTGGTTTTGATGCCATTGTTTTAACCCTGAGCCCCAAAACCAGCTGGCAGGGTTGAAAAGCTGTTGTTGGTTGTATAGATTCCACAGTTTTTAAGGTTTTTTGTAAAATAAATTATCAAAGAAATTCAACTTGTGTTTTAAAAAAAAAATTATGGTGTTTGTTATGGTAACTTCATTGTACTGCACAAAAAGATATGCGTGAGTGCTCTCTAATTGTAGCCATGGCCGTGTTGTTTATTACATGGAGGTGCAGGACTTTTATATTGCAGAGAAATAATAAAACGAGGCAAAGTGAGTCAAATGTATTTTATGGGGCTGTGGCTAGCACTGTCACCTCACAGCAAGAGGGGCCCGGGTTCGATCCCCGATCCCCGGGCGGTCCTTCCGTGTGGAGTTTGCATGTTCTAAAATAAATACTGAGATCAGATATAGATGCCAACAATGTGCTCAAACTGCAACGAATCTGTTGGGGCTTTTTTTCTGAAAAAATAATAAATAAATAATAATAATCCTGGTGGTTGCAATTGAAGAAGCAAACAGCTTTTTTCTTCCTAAAAGGTTGAAAAAAACCCACATTTAATCAGTTGTTGTCAATTAATTGTCCTTATTAGACTTACAGATTCAGGAGAGGCAATCAAAGTTAAGCACTCGTGAAAGTCATAACTAGTGCCCAACATTGACGAGTCTCTTCATGCTCTCTGGAACAAATTACGGGAATTTTGCCATTTCCTCCTCAAAGTGTACGGTCTCAGACAGCAGAAGAGTCAAAGGGAGGAGGAAGACGAGGAAGACGAGGAAGAAGCCGAGGAGAAAGGAAAAAAAACTAGAATGTAGAGAGTGCTCAATCCATTTTGTTGGACAGCCCCAAGATCCGGTGAGCTTGCAGAGCTAAATCAATCAAACCAGCAATCTGGACCCACAGTCGGTGCATACTAACAGCTGGCTGATTGACTGTCTGCATCACACACACACACACACACACACACACACACACACACACACACACACACACACACACACACACACACACACAACGCATAGGACATGCTATATGGAGGCACATGTCGCAGAGACCTGTCAATCACCTTGTAGCCCTGCCTAATGTTTACAACTGGGGTGCCCAATACGTCGATCGCGGTCGTAGTGCGGGTAGATCGCATGCCATTAATGGCAAAAAAATCACTCTTTCAAAAACTTTATTGACAAAACGCAATCCAGACGAGGAGCAGAGTCAAAAAACTGCGGTCAAGTCGGACAATTTTCAGCTGCCTTCACAAAGTGAAAGGAAGTCACAGAAAAAATTAGATTTTGTATTATCAACCACACAAGATATGTTTTTACATTAAACATGAGACTAATAGTCAACAATCGAGAGTTAAGTATTACAACTACACATAAAATAAGGATTTTGTACAACACGTGTTTGCTGTCAAATCTAAGAGCTACTCAGCTCTCTGATGTGTCGTTTCCCATCATGCACTGCGCCACGCAGTCGGTGGAGACCTACTGCGGCGCCTGGCTCTGAAATCGGGGGCTGCCTTGCTCTCGTGAGATTATCATTGACCACGTGTGCATGGCGTCAGATCAAGTCGGGATCAAGTCAGACTAAAATCCAACCGGCATGCATTGCGCGCCGATCGCCGCTGATCGATTCTGCGCAGAACTGGCTCATCTCCAACGAACCTAATATTGTCAATCACCACGGACGGTGTGCCCGCAATGGTTGACAGCTGGAATGGATTTATTGGCAAGTACAGAGAGGACGATGTTTTCCCCGACTTCCTTAATTACCACTGCATAATACACAGACAAGCATTATGCGCTAAAATGCTAAACATGAAAGAGATCATGGATGTGGCAATGTAGATCGCCTGTTCTGTTCGAGCGAGAGTTCTTCAAAGACGGCTGTTCCGTGCGCATCTGGAGAAGGCCGACTGTATAATAATATTATAAAAATATTAAGTCCAAACACCGTTCCACCATGACTGATGACCATTTGGAAGTCTGCCTGAGGCTGGCTACCAGCAGCTACTGTCCGGACTATGCAACCCTGCTGGTTCCATTCAGTGCAAGTCATCAGAGTAAAATGTAATGACCAAAAATGTACAGAATTGTATTGTGACATAAGGGTTCATGCAGTTATGCAAGGTACGCCAATATTGTAAATATAAAGTATACTCGATATATATATATATATATATATATATATATATATATATATATATATATATATATATATATATATATATATATATATATATATATATGTGTGTATTTACCATTATTAATGTAGGTAGATCTTCTTGACTTGGTCATTTTAAAAGTAGCTCGCGAGCCAAAAAAGTGTGGGCACCCTTGGTTTACAATGTTTACTGAGGGAATAAATAGAGAGAAGTAGAGTAACTTTCTATTGACTTCTATACAACCAGAGGAGTCACCCCTGGTGGTCAGTAGAGAGAATGCAGCTTCAACATGTGGTGGAAATTAATAGTTTCCTTGTGAGAAATCAACAGTACTTTAAGCAAGTTAATCTTTGAACAATGTATTACAAGATAAGATATAAAAATAATATAACAAGGTTACAAGTCATAACACATGAGCGATAGTACAGACAGGAGTCATGTAACATTCAGCTGAATGGTTCAGAAGGTTCCATCCACCTACGGTGAGGAGATAGACGTTCGGACAAAGTTTAACAGCAAAGCTGAAGCTTTAATATACTCTTAGAAGCCCTCCCCTGCTCCCTGTGCTGTGTTCCATCGGTGTAAATAGCCAGGGGTAGAGATGCGATAGAAAGAGAAGGGTCAATGTGTAGTTCAACAGGAGCAGAGGTCATGTTTATATAACACACTTCGTCCCTCCGTCCCTCTCTGGTGTAGTCATGATAAGTCATGGTTAGACTTGTGTGAGATAATGTAATTAATGGAGGTTTTGGACACACAGGTATTCAGTTGCACATCTGGTAAATAGACTATATATATATTTTTCCCCGACACAACACATAAAGCATAGACTTCTATACAATCAGAGGAGTTGCCCCCTGATGGATAGTAGAGAGAATGCTAGTTTTAAGACACTTCTGCATCTCCCTCACCCTGCAGAAATAGAGGTTAACCATATATATTTATACTAAGGGAAACTCAGACACTGAACTCTTTTAAGACTGGCCCAAAAACCTTTTTATTCAGGAAGGCATTTTTTATTATGGGTTGCTTTAACTATGTTTTAACTATGTTTAATTTGTTTTACTATATATTGGCTCTGTGGCACTCTGAGTTTCTTTTGAAAGAAAAGTGTGTTAAAAATGAAATTTATTATTATTATTATTATTATTATTATTATTATTATTATTATTATTATTATTATTATTATAAATAGCCAATATATGTAGGTCAGATAGAGGCATCAGTATTAATTTGAGATAGTTTCACAACCAGTTCAAAGTTCCTCACTTGGCAGAAGCGGAGGTTGCCTGAATAATGCATAAATAAAAAGAACCACATCTTCCGTCTTGTGTACACACACACACACACACACACAACACACACACACACACACACACACACACACACACACACAGAGGTTAAGCTTTAAGCAGCACACTGAAGATGTCACGGTCTCCCTGCTAATGAGATTCGACATATTATTCCCTCCTCTGCAACACTAAGGAACGGCAGAGAGGCACTGTGCATCTTAACAACACAGCCCCAGTTTGACTGAAAACATAATTTGTTCCCGGCCAGAAGAGCACGTTTGAGTCAAATTAAGTTAGATATACACCCACCCACACACACACACACACACACACACACACACACACACACATTTTAAATGCACTGCGCACATTGCATACCCATCCTAACTGTCAGAGCAGAGTGGTGGAGAAAACCAAGGTTGGAGTGTGTGTGTGTGTGTGTGTGTGTGTGTGTGTGTGTGTGTGTGTGTGTGTGTGTGTGTGTGTGTGTGTGTGTGTGTGTGTGTCGTCTTCTAAATGATATGAAAGCTTGAGTTTTGAAAACGAAGACATGCTTGTAAATTGAAATACTCGCCTCCGGGCACTTGTCGTCATCCATCAATCCCCCCAATAGATAAATAAAAAAGTCTCAACGTTCATTACAACGCGGAGGGAGAGAGGGAGTAGACGGAGGAGGATATCAGAATACTGAACCTCAGTACTTCATTCTAAACTTGAATAAGTATATAAGTATGTGCTACGTCTCCTTAATTGGTTCGCGGTGAAAAAGAAGATTCTACTCTGCAATTAAAGCTTTCAGAAGGGGAAGCGGCACATCACATGTTTTTTTTTTTTTTACCTCAATACATTATTACAGCTCCTGTTAAAAATATTACATGATGTAATGAAAGGAAGGAGCCGTGTGTGATGAAAGAGAGGAATAACACCGGCCACTCTTCCATAAAAAAATGTATACGTATTTTTGGTGAATCATGATCATGGAGAGAATTTCCTTTTTTTTAACTGGTATGCATGGCAGAAGTTTGACAAGACTTCTTTAATATTATGTGTAATATATTGCAGACAGATTCGACCTGGTCAGAACACCAGCCTGGACTCAGCGAGGGGGCCGAGGAGTGACCTTAATAAACAGCCCAGCAGCCAAAACCTCAGAATCCAGAGCAGCACTGCAGTTATTAGGGAGTCAACCATGAGAGGGCGAGAACACAGACCTGGCATGTCTTTCCCCACCATTGCAGAAAGTAAAAAATATAAATACATATATATATATATATATATATATATATATATATATATATATGTATTTATATATTCTCTAACAGGAGGCACTCTCTAACTCATCAGCCATCCATGGTAAATATAGCTATGCAGTAGATAATTCTTTCCAATGACATTTTGGAACCATCAAGGCATTGCAATGAATATATAATATATGTAAAAAAATTATAATTTAAAAACGTTGACTACAGCCAAACAGGAGCAAATCGCACTTTTTGTCTTTGGATTATTGCAGAAAAATAAACTGTGGCAAACTTCATGATTACTTACATCTCAATAATCTCATTTGGCCATTTTTTAAGACACGTACAAGTGTCAATGTTATGAATGAATTATTTTATACACAGACCTGACCCCAAAAACCTATTTAATTAACACTCTAATTTCCTTCAGCATTCTATCAGTCTTCTCGCCCCAAAAGGCTCCACCAGCACCCTGAAAGCTCAATAATCAACGCTGCATATCTCTTGTGTTTAATCTACATAAACAGGTATAAAAACAACTCACTGTGAGGACGGCACAGCAGTTGTTACTTCTCACAGCGAAGACACGAGGGGAACTAAATGAATGAACATACATGTTGGTTATTACTCATTAGATAATATACCACTCTGTTCTTTAGTTTGCTGGAGCGTGGCATCACCTGGCGCACGAGTTCCGTGAGGAGTATGAATTAATGGGATCAGACGCAGAGCACTTTGAATAATCAGAAGAATTTCTCAGTGGCAGAGAGCCAAGAGGCAGAAATAACTTTTATATCTTGTTATTCGTGAATTCATCAAGGACCTCGGTGTCGAGGTTAATCCTATAAAGACAAAAGCTTTTTGTGTCTGGTTACGTAACAACACTGTAGCTCAAAGAAAAGCAACACACACAATCTATCCTCTATAGAAACCATCAGTCTCATACCACGTATTTGTATTGTCTACCACAAAGGTGTCTTTGTGCGTTGAAGAGCATGTAATGCCTCCTCAACCCGGAGTCGTATAGATATTAAGATCCAAGAATAATGTGTAACTCAAGAGTTCTTCAATGCAGAGGAGGCAATTGTAGTGTTTTTTAAGCTTAGTTTGTCATAATCGGACTTGTACAGTGTGAGGTTTATTGTGTACATTACAATGCATGAAATATGATAATTAATAAGGGATATTATTATGAAGGATTTGTAATTGTATGCATATGAAGGTCACTTTTATCTACTGTGAAATGATTAATGTGTGAATGAATGTTAGAGGTTGCATGCTGCATGCTGCATGTACTGCCGCTTTAAGGAATTGTAGTTCTCTTGTTCGCCTGAGGTGGCGGAGTTGAAGATTGACTTTTGAGACTTTACCGGTCAGAAGAAGAAGAGGAAGACTAGCTCCGTCACTTTAGCTGCGGGACAATGGACTAGTGAAGCGGCAACCAGAGGTGTGAAAGCGTGACTTTTAATGAGTAGGAAGGGCTCTAGGCTCCATGACTGGGAGATATAAATTAACGGTATGAAGAGAAAACGTTCTCTTTTCTGGCTGCTAGCGAGCGAATCGGACCTGCGTGCCGGTGGAGTTCGCTGTGGAGCCAAAAGAGCTCGATCGAAAGCATAAGCTGTTTGTCTATCACTTTTTATTAAATAATTATTAGTTTAGCTCTTTTTTGGACTCCTGAACCTTATTTTCTCGCACCATCTCCCAGGATTTTTGAGCATTTCTTCACTATCAAACACAAGTGGGGCCTTCAGAAAGACAACCCCAACGTCTGATGTCACACCCAGCTTTTATACATATTCTGCAAATTTTGCTGGTATTTTTCAGGCAGCGACCTCCGGTTCTGCTGAGTAAAGCCGATGCTTCATGTGTTAAAGCTGCATTCTCTCTACTGACCACCAGGGCTAGACTCCTCTGATTGTATAGAAGTCTATAGAAAATGACTAAAATGTCTCAATCTCTAGTTTCAAGTCTTCTTCAATACAGCATTGTCATGGTTCAGCTCCACACACTTCACTGCTAGTTGTTTTCATCCTGTCTGTTTACTAACTGTCCTGTCATTTCAGATCTTGCTCCACGCCCCCCTCATTCCGTCAGTCACTCCCTCCTCGTCAGCCCTCATTCCATTCACCTGTTCATGCCCGTCTCACCTGTAACACATTCCCTCATTAGTCTTCACTACTTAGGTCCCCTCACTTGCACTTGTCCCCTGCCAGATTGTATTTCGTGTTCACCTGTTTCTGTCTGTTCCTGCAAGTAAAGGATTCTTATTTTGCTACCACTGTTTCGAGAGTCGTGCTTCTGGGTCCTTGTCCTTCTAATCGTTACAAGCATGATGTTCATTTAGTAAATTATGGTCATTTAGGGTCAAACAGACCATAAAGCAGGGGATGCTTTAGGGGCGTGGTTTACTGTGATTGACAGATCACTGCCGCTCCGCATTCCAAATATGGTCACTTCCTGTTGCGAAAAAAACATGCTGACTTTGTATTCCAAGATGGAAAAATATCCGGACTCGAGGCTTCAGAACATCCGTCCACAAACCAACAGGTGACGTCACGATGACTACGTCCACTTCTTATCCTCAGTCTGTGGTATTCTCTTACATTTTTATTTGAACTTAATAGCGTACACGCTTCATCCAAAATCTCTAGAGAATTGCATACATTTCCAAGTTTAAACACGGAGGGTGCTACTGCAGAAGAGTTCATGAGAGTAGACTCTGCTTTAAAGCGGAGGTTAGTCTCCACATCACATTTGTTTTTCGCGGCAGCCCCAGGATCAATTCGCTGACTTCAAAGAAATGGCTCAACAACAACTACAACAACACCAATGGATCTCCACATCCAGGTGAGCTGTGAAGAACTGTCTCTGCACACATGTGACCTCTGTCCCCCATGAATGATCACAGTGTTGCTATGTTTCCATGACACACACACAAACACACACACAAACACACACACACATACAGATCTACCATCTGCTGCTGATCCTAGAAAAGTGTTTAGCAGACGAGGCCTCAGCTGTGTGTTCTATAGATTCTTATGTATCGCAACTTGAATATCATGTTGTAGTTTCTGTGCCAACGTTTCCTTTTCTCACGCTAAACAAAACATATGTTATGAAATCATCATAATACTAATGCAGCTATATTGCTGTGTTTCCACGCTCTCGCTCTCCTCTTTGAGAACTAATCAGCAACAACAACAAAAAAGAAAATGGCGCCCTTTGACGTCAATCACCTGTGAGACCGCTCAGCTACCTGAATCTAACATGCCACAAGTAAAAGTTGTAAAATGTAACTCGGGTCAATTTCAACTCAACCTCCTGGAGAATCTGTGTAATAATTCATATAATTCAAACCTCAAATACACTCTGGATGGGCCTTTTAATCCTGAGCATCGGACTGGGAGGGTCTCTAGTGGAGCTAAATGAAGTGAGCATCAAAGACCTGCAGCACAGAGGAGGAGGGGAGACCCTCAGCTTCCTCTCCTTTCCTCCTCCTCTCCTCTCCCCTCCTCTCATATCCTCTCCTCTTCCTCTTCCTCCCCTCCTTTCTCCCCTCTCATATTCTCCTCCTTTTCTTTCCTTCCTTTCCTTCCACTCCTTTCCTCTCCTCTTCTCTACCCTCCTTTCTTCCTATCCTCTCTTCTCTCTCCTTTCCTCTCTTCTCCTCTCCTCTTTAATCACCACGAGTCTCTACTTTATCTCGCTCGTCACCCTTAACTCGGTTGTGATCTCTCCATCTTTAATCTGCTCTGCTACATTCTGATCTGTTCTGAGATTCCCTCCTCCATCCCTCCCTTCCTCCATCCCTCCTCCCTCCCTCGCTCTTTATCTCTCCTGACATCTAGTTCAAAGGAGGGCCCTCCCACTAAGTACCCCCCATCACCTCTCTCATCCATTTCTCTGCAGCTCTTCCACAGTTCCCTCAGTAGGGGGTATTTAGATTTTCCCTCTGACTCTCTCTCTCTCTTTCTCTTTTCTTCGACTTGAGCTGCAAAAATACACGTTGAAAGTCTTCACTGGCAAAACGCAGAAAAGGTTTTTCATGGGTTCACAAGAGTTTACGCGGTTGAAACTTTTTTTTACGTCGCTCTATTTTCACACGCAGCGGGTCGTAGGTCGTACAGGTGGAGGAGCCGATGCGCCCAAAATCTCACCCGATGAGTCGGGGCGGCTTGCAGATCAAGCTCAAGTTGTTTGATCCAACCCCCTCTGTGGGTTCGGAACCAAAAAAAGGAAACTCAAAAAACTTTAAAGTTGTTGAATATGTGCCGACGCGGCAGTATTGTGGAAGATCAGTTCTGGGTCTCGACTTGGTCTTTTTATTCAGCCTCGTCTTGGTCTCTGACAAAGAGGAGTCTGGATTTTAGACAACAGATGCCGGGAAACCACTAAACTGCCTGATTTATTTGTTATAAACAATCAAAAGAAAATTCCTCCACATTCAATTAGTATCTGCAACGCCTTTTGATTTGTTTTATCGAGACCTTTCTCCTGGTACACTTATACGTGCACATAAATACAGAATAAGTGGAAATGAAAGACGAATCTTTGTTTTCTGAGGCTGTTTTTATGTTGTTTTTTTCTCCACATGCATGAACTTAAAGAAAAATCAGGCAGAAAGGTTATGACAACCTTTTGTCTCCTGCAGCTTTCTCTGAGATTTCAGTTTAAATGTCAGTATACAGGAAGCTGATCGCCCGTTTTGCTCTTGTTATTGGGGGTGTCCAAAATGCCCACCTGGGGAATCTAGTCACCTAGACATCTAGACATCTAGTCCTCTAGCCCTCTAGTCATCTGGTCTTGTAGTCATCTGGTCTTATAGTCATCTCCTCTCCTCACAACTTTCCAAACATAAGTGAAAGGGCCGTCCCATTTCTGTAACTTTGAGAGGCCACAACACGATGACCCATCCCGTCTCCTCCATCTTCTTCCAGGTCTATCTCCAGGGTAGAGGTGACATCTAGACATACTTTAGACATTTTTTTTTGTAGAGGGATCCTTTGCCAACCTTGCTTCAGAAGGACGAGAGAGGACGTGAACTGCAGCTGTGTGTTTGTGTGTGTGTGTGGACTGGAAGGTGACAGGAATGGACAGTAAACTGATGGACGGACAAATTGAAGTTTTCTCTGACTTGTGTTTACTCTGCTTCCTCCCAGGCTTCACACTCTGCTGGTTAAGATAATGATATACAGATGATGATGGTGGTGTTGATATTTGATGATGATAAGGATGATGATGATCATTACCACTATCATCATCATCATCATCATCATGAGGCTCTTATGTGCAACTGCTTCCTCTACAGTTAGGGAGGATAAATTACACTCCCCAGAGATGTCTCTTCCTCTCTCTCTCACACAGACACACACACACACACACACACATAATGCACATAATAAAAAACAAAATCATACTTTGAAGGCGTGACTTTCATTGAAAGTGACACTAATGCACACACACACACACACACACACACACACACACACACACACACACACACACACACGGTGTCCATTAAATACGGCCCACAAAGGGATGACACCGCCCATTAAAAGCAACAATTAAGACTCAGGATGGAGGAGTGGCGGCCATTCCCCTTTAGGAACCAACGTTTACGTGTTGGGGATGAGATGCTTCTGCACACAAAGACAATGAGACAGATCTCATCATTACCTCCACAAAGCCCGGATCGCGTTGCTCCAACACGGACAACATGTTGGTAATTTGCACCTTAATAGGATGAGCGATCTCTGGAGGAATGTGCTCCCTACAGCTTCTCTTTCACACATCTAGCTCGCTGGCGTTTTCCACAGCCGGCGTCTCTCACGATGCAGCACTGCCCCCCCATGGTCATCTGTGGAACAGCAGGGGAGCTCATTGTCCGGCTCATTGGACTCAAACTTGGTAAATACAAAGCCTGTTTATATTATTACACTTTTTTAACCCCAATTTTTACACACTGGTTTTCATACGACGTCGTATTTCTATTGCAATTATTTTATTTGTTTGTACTTTTTTATTATTATTTATTTTACATTATTTTTTTACCTCACTTTGCTTTTGTTGGACCTAACTGTGGAGGTGTCTGTTGTTTTCTCTTATTTTTTTCTTTGCTTTGTCCGTCAAAGGCCATTTTTTTCTTTTGCTATATCAATAAAGTTATTATTATTATTATTATTATTACTATTTTTAGAAACATTAAGAATGGGAGAACATGTGCAAACTTGATAAATAGTGTTTAAAAACAAAAACACATGACGATACGAAAGACAAATATAAGAAATAGAAAATATACATCATGTAGTCAAAAACTAACGATTTAAAAGATTATTATATTGGTGCTCTTGCATCTTCGACTATTGTTGAAAAATGTCCAAAATGATCTATTTAAATAGATTTGTATGTATCAATCTGAGTCTGAAACCTGCACTTTAATATCCTCCCTGACCACATACACTTTTTAAGGATTTTTCTATTGATTAAAACCTTAAACCTAAGAGGAGCAGAATGCTTCAAACACACAAGACACAGTGACAATCACGGGAAAATTAACAGTGTGAAATCCACAAGGGGCGAACAATCCTCGCACATTAAAACTAAATTAATCCAAAAGTTTAGTGAGATTCAAGAGTCACGTTGACACCCAAATGTTAAAACAAAAAGGAGAAAATGGATCAGACAAAAAGGCGCTTGAAGGACTTCTTATAGGCTTTATATATATATATATATATATATATATATATATATATATATATATATATATATATATATATATATATATTAAACATTTGTCAGGTCATTTATCTGAGCTGCACTGCTGACATTGTTGAGGGCAGTGAGATGCGAGGACGCTAACCTCCACAAGCTGCAGGAGCCTTGAGGACGGTGACAAATGTCCAGAGCGACCCACAAACTGCCGAGAGAGGACGGCTCGGGCAGTCGAGGGTGTAGTGCCCATTTGATCAATGAATCAATGAAAATAAACATAAATCAAAAGGCCACTGATGCACCGTGGGTTTGTGGATCACACAGCGAAAAGAATACATTGTTTCCGTTTTTCTGATATTTATTGTAACTAAACAAAACAAACAAACGAACAAAGGAACCCCTAGAGCTGCCTCTCCAGGGCCCCGTTCCTCGTACCTGGTTCAGCTAAGTCGATCAAATGTCCTATTATCCAGCTTAAATTACCCACGATGATTGACGTCAGGCTAACTCGGTTTCTCAAAGGCTGATCTGCGCTCAATCAGTCTTGTTAATTCGAACCTGACGTCAGTCATCAGGATAATTACGCGTGCACGTTCCTCTTCAAAAGGGAGAAGAGTCGAGCACTGAATCCATGATCTTCTAACGCTACAATGGCAAATAAACTCAAAGGACAAGCCACTTTTTTCTCCGCTGACGAGCAGGAGATGATCATGAACACATATGAGGAAGTCAAGACCATGTAATCGTGGCAAAGTCTAAAGCTGCGTTTACACCAAAAGCGTTGCGAATATTCGCAACGCTTTTGGTGTGAACGCAGCTTAACACCGTCACCGCTGCGAGGGAAAAATATGGCAAAATATTAAAAGTTAAATGTGTAAGTGTTGGGAAAATATATCGGCTAATTTTAAGTGCCTCATATAGTACATGATACATACGCACATACAGTATATCCTCATAAGTATATATTAATTTGTATCAATTAGATACTCCTTGGGCTTGTTTTTATCTACTTATTCTGAAAGCCTATACATATAAATCTGATTGATTTGGGTGATATGTGTATATATACATGTATGTGTAGATTACCATATAACTATGAGTTTGAATATGTGTATGGGTGGATCAGTATGTATGTATTACTCACAATCAGAAATCCAATCAATTGACGCAGTGCAAGTAAATTGTGTGTGATTCTCTGTATTCTTATCATGAGTCCACCTTAACCATTTTCTACAATAATTATATGTATGGTGTACTAATAACACGTCATATAATTATGAGCGCTTTAACACATCCATAAGTTAGCGTTAAATAAACGTTACGAACAGCACGCCATGCAGCGGCTTTCCCGATGTTCTCCGCATCGCAGACACTGTACAAACATGTACCACTTGCAAAAAAGCTCAAGGCTGTGATCCAGTCTGTGAGACACTCTGTGATCCAGTTTGCATACAGTATGTTAGACGGTCAATGCTCGGCTGCGCCGTGTGGTGTTCAATGTACGGCTCCAGAAGCTCTCGTAAATGAATGATTCCTTGTCGGCAGAATCGATAGCGCTCGTACAGGAAGTCATCATGATGTGAGAACGGATCTTGGCGATCTTGAAGAACTCTCTGCCTATAAAACTAATATAACTAATATCGCTCCTTCATCAATGAGGAAGGGAGCTGCCTTTTTTGTCCGGTGGGAGTGGCCAGCTTATCCAGTGGATTTAAGTTAGCCTGCGCTGAAGCAGGTTCAAGGATTTGGATGTGTTGCTATGGTGATTTTTCCAAACTTGCTTTGTGGAACCGAAAAGCCTGACCTACGTCATTTTATCCTGAAAATGATCTGGCTAACTCAGTAAACCAAGTACGAGGAATGGGGCCCTGTGCTGGTAAAACAAACATAGGCCTGCCCAGGTGCATGCTGGCCCTGTACCTGCCTCCTACATATAAACCCCAGGTCCCCACAACGTTAACCAATTAACAAACAAATAAACAACCAAAAGACTAAGTAAACCTAGACAACAACTACAAATACTTAGACTAAACTAAAAAGAAAAAGCTATCCAAATATATAACAAAATCATAAATAATAAAGCAAACAACTTAGAATAATTAAACAATACTACTTGTGAGTAAAATAACTCAATACTAATGCCAAACAAATAGATCCTACAGAGGGGAATAAATAAAAAATAAAAATCTTCGTCATTTATATGCGACACAGCAAAAGTGGCGCTTTAAAAAAAAATATGGTGACACATCCATGTAATCAATATTGTTGTGAGCGGTGACAAAGGGAGACTCAGAGAGTTTTATTCCAAAGCAGCAAAACAAACATCAATAGTCAGATGTTTGGCTCCACTTTTTTAATTTTTGAAATACTTCATGGTGTCAAAACTAAATGAAACATGTGACACACATTGCGTTTCACTGTTCATAGTTTTGAACACATTTGAGGCTCTCGCTGTCACTGCCGCGTTGCTGGGAGGGTCTGACACGAGAGTTGCATTGTGGGAAGTGTAGGATCCGGTGTGTTCTTAATAGGATTTAATGAGCTGGAGGTGACGAAGATGACAGGAGACACACCTGGGAGACACCTGAGTGTTGTTGCAGTATCTAGTGTCGACTTTTACAAGACACACAAAGAGAGAAAAACACTCGAGGACAATCAACGTATTTCAATCAGGAGAGACTTGTTCCAAATTCAACAGTACATTTTATTACGTTGGTATAACAATGAATAGTGCAAAGTCTTTGGCGATCGGACTCTATCCAGAACCAGAATAAACAAGGGGCAGTGACTCCGAGTTCTGATCCGGCAGAATCCCCCCTGGAGTCCAGACACTGGTGGTGGTGGTGAAGAAGGGTGTTGCTGTCATCCAGTGATGCATGAGGAGTATGACTGCCTGATGCCTGGAGGTGACTGGGGTGGAGGAGGGTCACATTCGTTTCCAAGCTGAAAATGACAACTGACAGCAGCAGAGCTGCCAGTTAAAGTTTGTCAGCAACGATATGATTGGCTTAGAGACACAGTGACCCATCTGGTTGGTTGCTCAAAAGTGAACGCTCCCCAGATCAGTTGCTACCGTAATGAATCACTGGGAGAATTGGACTGAGATATATGTCTTCCTTCCTGAACTACCGCTTAAGCTCCATTTATGTGATTGTGTAGGAAACCAAAGACGGAAGGTTAACGCCGCACAAAGAACACCCAACTTTTCATTTTATGCATGCACGCGCACACACACACACACTATACGTATGCGCTCAAGGGCAGCGCTGAGACTGTACAGGTGACAGAATATTTTCCCAAACTGTGCTTCACACATTTTCATTTAGTGTGTGTGTGTGTGTGTGTGTGTGTGTGTGTGTGTGTGTGTGTGTGTGTGTGTGTGTGTGTGTGAGAGCCTCAGGTGCTGAAGGTTCCCTTCTCCCACCCTCCTGCTCTCGGCTTCTGCTCCTGGAAAAAGTCACAACTTCAAAGTCAAAACAGAGGTGTGTGACGCGCGCTGCGCGCGCACGCACGCACGCGCACACACACACACACACACACACACACACACACACACACGCACACACAGCTCCCCACATTCCCTCCCCTGCCATCCAGTGGGGCTCTTCTGCCCTTTGTGATGTATAATTGAAGCCCTGTGTAATTTCACCGACTCGTTTCCAGTGGAAATCCCACTCGGAGCTGAACTTTCACTTCTCATCCTTCCGGAATATTCTATCTGAAGTGGAGAGATCGGCTCTTTGAAAACCTGCTGGTTAACATGACTCCCCCCGCCTCACCCCATCACCACTCCGATCCGACTCCATTACACATCTTTCTGACTTCATCGCAGATTCAGATCGTATCAAAGTCAGGGCAAAAAAAGTTACTTAAAAGTTCACTTTAATGGCCAATAAGAGGGAAATACTTTTATGAAAGTGTGTTTTCTTTTTAACATTATTTAAAAAACAGTCGGTTCGTATGATATCTGACAAAAAGTGACTTATTTTTCATGCATTTTCCTACAAAATCCAGCATCTTTATACCCTTTACGTGCATATATCCGGTCTTTTAAAAAATTAACTTCATGTCTTCTTACAGGAAACAACTCAGTTATGTTTAGGGAACAAAACGTATTATTATTATTTTCATAATGTCAGTCAAAGCTTCAAGCACATAAAATAAAAATCCTCTCACCTCTGTTGTATTTGAGTGGCAGCAGATATCTGATTTTCTTATTTGATTTGGGAAAATATACACGTCGACCTGCTCGATGGGGCCAAATAATATTTTAGTCGACTAACAGTGGCACACTTTTGTTGACTAATCGATTCATTGATTTTATTAAGTAAAACAGAGTTTACTCCTCAAATAATTACACTAAAGCTGCACTTTAAATCTTGTGGTCATTTAGCATGAATAAAGCTAAGAAATCGTAGTCGACTAGATATCTGGTAGAAACTGGTGACAGCGTGTTCCTGTGGTTCCTGCGGTTCTTTATCTCCTCTGCTGTCCACGTTCTCAGTGGTTTTCATGGTTTTTCTTGTACCGTCTAATAACTTTGTGTTTCTTTCTAAATGACTGTTTGATACGGTTGAAAGTGGGCCTTGAGTTGGGATTGTCTGTGTTTCCGAGCTCCTTTCAACGTTGTAAAAGTCTTAAATGTGGAATAAACCTCATCATGAACGTACACCTGAGGAGACTCCACCGTGTCTTATGATCGAAAGCTGTGGAAGAAGCCAGTAAGTGGTTTGAACGCTTTGAATGTTTTTTGCTGTTGTGATTTGGGGGAACTGAGCATTTAAAGGTCACTTTATTGTTGTTTTTTTACTACTTATTTTCATGCATAAAAGGTCTTTATTTACGTAAATGTAATATTCTTGGAGTTTGCAGTTCAGGAATATTGCTCCAGATGCAGTTTATAGACGATCTTTGTGCTCTGTTTAATCTGCACACACACGGCTTCTGCAGTAGAGATGCACAATACACTGCAGTTCGTTGTATTCTTCACACACACACACACACACACACTTCTTTTCTTCTCTTTATGTGAGTATGTACTGGTCAAAAGTATCAGGAAGTGGATACGACACCCTGCGTTTGTCCTGATGAGAACGGACCACAATCCTCCTGCAAGTTTCAGGCCAAAAGATGAGAGAGAGGGATAAACATTATTTATATATAAGAGCATTTTAGTATCTATTCTCTGTAGTATATAATCATCCAGACATCACAAATCACAAAAGTAAACTCCAGAGAAAAAAATAAATAAATAAACTTTTCAAAAGCTGTTTCAACGAGCTACTTCAGAGCCATGTTGCTAGCACAGCTAATGAAAACATAATTATGATCATATTATGTATTATATAACATAGGGGTCAGCAACCTTTCCTATCCAAAGAGCCATTTTTCCCTTTTTTCCACCCCAAAAAATGTCTGGAGCCACAAAAGCTATTTGATATCACACCTTATAACATTTTATATCTAGTCATATTATATATACAAAAACTATAGTTTGCTGTATTTATGAAATTATAGAACAAGAATAAAGACAATTATTGACATTGTATTGCTGCTTTACCTGTTTATAACTATCAAACTCTTATGAAGAGGAGAAGAACAAAAATAGTAACGCGTTGGCCAACATTGAGGTCAATTAATATGACAACTATGCAGAGCTTAAATCCTATCAATATTTGTGGCTAATGTGGCAGGGTGTTTTTGTCGTTGATCCAAAAGGTAGCAGGTTTGATCCCCACATGAGGTTTCCATTTTTAAACTCATATCTTTTGCTACGTTTACACTGAGCGTCCTCACTCCGCCGGAGTTTTAGAGCACCGCAAACGGAGGAGTTTGGAAACGCTCCCGAGGACGGATCCGTTTTTACTAGCGGACGCCTCACTGTCTCATGAGCTGGGTCCGCACCAAAACGTACACGGACCGAGCTGCCACACAACCAGCAGCAGTAGTGGAGTTTGGAGACTTGATCCACTTCCTGAAAGTATATCTACTTTGCCCAGTTTACTGCAGCAGTTGAGAAATCGCTCTTCTGCAGCTTGATACTTTTCAGCAAATGCTGTGTGTTTGTTCTGGAAGTATCTTTCAACATTAAATGTTTTGTTGTTTGCTAATTTCTCGACACATATCAAGCATACAGGTCAGCAGCATCCAGTGAAAGCAAATCACGATTAGCCACCTGCAGGGGAAGGTGCTTGACACCGACGTAATAGGATGTAACGCACATTTTAGTTAGACAAATATTTAAAAATATATATATTCTCAGTGACCCAATATCACCTCAAATTCCAACCCAGGTAGCCAGCGGACTCGGCCGTATTGCGGCTGAGTGTCGGCTAACTCGGCTGTGTTCCGGCTCGACGCTGCCGAATGTGAGCCAGCTTTGGCCCAATTCATTGTTGCCATATCTGGCCCGGATGTAGCTGTTACGGACATGGGCCGATTCGGGCTGAGACATGGCAACCGGGTTTATCGGCAACCAGCACTGAAACGGCTCTGGCCCGTTGATGGCTGCCGATTCTGGGCCGTATCTGGCTTCATAGTAACGGGGCTATTCTGGCTGAGACATGGCAGTCTGGTTTATCAACAACCAGTACTGAAACAGTTTTTTTAAATAATAGTTGTAAAAGCAACAGGCAACCATTAGGGCTTCCCTCGTGGGTCCTTCTGCATAAAAAGGATCGGACCTCATGCAGTCGCTATTACTTTTCTTTCTCCACCGACAACCGCTCTTGGTAAGTACACACATTATTAAATTGTTCAAATATGGTGGGAGATGTCTATTTAACAGTTATATACATTAACGTTACTCGTTTTTGAGTGAAGCTCAATTCCTCCACATGGCCCGTGTATATTCAATGCTAACCGCGCTTAAGCTAGCTAACCATGTCAGGGGAGTTGAGCACGTTAGCTAGAAAACGTGTCCTGACTCCTGAGGACCCGAATAATGCTGTTAGCTGACTAGTCTGTAATGAAAGAACACTTTTGTATTTATCAAGCCATGTTTGAGCACAGACATGTGTAACAACGCCTCCACTGCATTGTATAACTGTTTTAACCGAGCCAGCTGGTTTACAGAGGCGAGCAGGGTTGGAGTAACTTTAACGTTAATGTAATGGACACGTGGCGAAATTGTATAGCAATGTTTTATCTCCTGAAATCAAAATGTATTGTTACGATAGCAGACGTGGACGGTGTCAGATATTATTACATTATATACAGACACGATATTCAATACATGAGTGAGAACGGTTTGCAATACTATTGATAGATTTACCATTTATGTTTGAGAAATTGTGAGATCTCACTACAGTTTTTTTTGTCTGTTTCTACCAGGCTGCAACCTCCGGATTTTTAATTTTTGGACGTGAAGCCATGATGCCGGAGTGACGGTAGTCTTTTTGTGTTCAGTTAGTTCTATTTTTGATTTAACCCTGTGTGCATTCAGTTAATAAAAACATATTTACTGTAACGTTTTGGTCGACGTGTCTTATTTTATCGTATTGTTATATAATTGTACGCTATTGTATGGTGTATTTAAACATTTCTCTATGAAGCAGTGTTCTGATGTATGTTTCTGGGGCTTTTATTCTGAAGGGGAAAACGTAAGGAGAGAGGAGCGAGTCAAGAATAAAGTGGTTGCCGTCTAATCTAACGAGCAGCGTGTTGTTGTTTTATTATTATTGTACAAGTACAGGCGCAAGAGAAACCCTCGGTTACATTGGTGGCAGCGGTGGGAATAATAATAATAATAATTAATTCAACCGGACCCGGGCCGACGTGTTTCTTCTGGTGTGCCGGATTCGGGCCGATGCTGGCCCCGGTTAGTTTCGATTACGGCCCAGTGACGGCAGTGTCGTCCGCCGGAATCGGGCCAGTGTATTCGGCCCGATTCTGGGGCGCCATCCATGCCGAGTTGGCGCCGAATCGGCAACCGGACGCAGGCCGACAGTGTTTCTTAAGGCGTGCCGAACCCGTGCCGGGTCTGGGCCAGGTCATTTTGGCTACCTGGGGAGGAGTACCCTTTGAAAGATTTACCACTTGGCAAAAAAATTAATTTCATATATATATATTTTTTAAGCATCAGGGAGCCGCAACAGAGGTGCTAAAGAGCCGCAGGTTGCCGACCCCTGATATAACACATCAGCTGTACATGAATACAATTTAAAGGAGACGCAGTTGGTTGTTCAATTTTCACCTGAGTTTACTCGCTCGACTTCGTGGTAAATTCGCGTCATTCGCCTTTTCGTGGAGGAAATGGGGCGTGGCTTAACTCCGTGAAAACTCTTACCTTTTCCGGCATCCACCATTGAAATAACCACTAGTTCTGCTTTATACTTGTTGTGGAAGTCCCACAAACGTCGGAACATCAAACGCCATCGTGTCTGGGTTCGCTGATCCACTGAAAGCGGCAGTACAAAACCCACGGCCCGCCACTGGTAGGCACACACAGCTCCGACCTGCGCCTGAATGAGTGCCACTTCCAGCACTACTTCAGGTGGACCAGCAGCCAGTTGAATTCAGCAACGGCAGGACGGCCGGACGGCAGTGATGATGGGCTGATTGGCTTTCGCAACTCAGCGTTAGGCAGATTTTTCGTCCGAGTTGAAATTTGCTTTTTCGCAACCATTCGTGTCTATGCATTGACTTGTTGGCATGTAATTGGCATGTAATCTACTCGCGCGAATAGTTTGCTTGGTGTGAACGCAGCATAAAGGGGTTGAAGTATCTATTTAAAGTTACTACGAGATACTTTCATTTTGTGTTGATTCTGGTGCCCCCTGTGTACTAAAGAGGTAGTGTTTCTGGGTCCCTTTAGAAAACCTCAAATTTTACTGCAGGAGCAGCAGACGCTGCTACTGCTCTCTAGAACCAGACCATCTTCTCTCTGGTGATCTGTTTACTGATGGAGGTCTATAGAGGACCAGGACTAGACTGAGTGGTTCAGGACCAGTTAAAGGTTCTACACAGTAACTTTAACAATTAAAAAAGCCCAAATTGGAGAACAACTGCTGTTGTTTGTCATTAGCAACCTGTTTGATTTGGAGCAGTAACTATACTACTGCTACTACTACAACTGCTACTACCACTATACTACTACTGCTACTAATTAAATTATAAAATAGATATACTTTTAATTATATATATTTTTTAATTTAAAATTAAAAAAAATAATTATAGACTGGCTATAACTTTGTGATTCTGTTTAGGCCAGCAGAGAAGGCTTAGCAGGCCCTGACGGCCCGCCACTACTACTACTAC
>JBAMJR010000144.1:2385000-2402500 GCA_038501785.1 Myoxocephalus aenaeus | reverse complement strand
GCTCCAACATTTCAGCTCAAAGACCCAAACTAGTCAAATAAACACTTGTAAACAAACTGTGTATGTGTAAACAATGTACTTTGTCTTTATGCATGTGTGTGTGAGTGTTATAGCTGCTGTGATAAAACGACGACACGCGCTTTAAACATTTATTTTTTTACTCTACGGGAAGCAGCGAGGCATTTTGTTCTTCAGCTCATAAAAAAAAAAAAAAGAGTAATAATACTTTTTAAATTTTTTTTTTTAAATGGAACATCCAGGAGGCAGCATGCCGCTAAAGTACCTCGCGTCAGAGATGCCGCTTGTCGTCTACAAAACAAAAGTACGAGACGTAAACACAAACAGACTCTCCGCTTCGTCCTTTCTTCGCTTCACCTCCCTGGGAGGAGAGAGAAAAACATGGTTTCCATTTGGTTGGTTTGTGAGGGAACTGATGTTATTGATGTAAATATACCTCATCAGTGCCAAAGACCCCAAAATAATCAAAATAAAGGTTTTCTTACGCATCTACATTCATGTTTTCTTTCAGCCGACAGCCAACGACAAAAAAAACTAAAAACTAAAAACAAAGCTTATATTCGTCAATTTTTGTCATTAAAACTTTGCAAAAGAACAGCAAAAAACAATCACTGTACAATAAAATCAATGTGAAACACCTTTAAAAAAGCGAGAAATGGAGGTACATGGTGGTCTGATTCCAAGGATGCCGACTCCCTCTCATGTTATTGTTATTTCCGTCCTGTTTTCTTTTGTTGTTGTTGTTGTTGTTGACGTCCGTCTACCATTTCCTGCTTTATTCAACAGTCGTTTTATTTAAAAAGTATCTAAAACCTTTTTCTTTTGTCTCGTGAAACAAGTTTTTTTTTAAAGAGATGATCGTAAAAGTCTCGGAAGGTGGAGAGGAGAGGTCACATGACCCGGAGAGAGGTGCATTGTGGTCCATGGTGACGTCACAGGGGGCTGTGTGTGTGTAGGTGGGGATCGGAGAATGTGCTCTGATGAGTGGTGATGGCAGGCTGCTAGTTTAGTCCAAAGCCTGATCAATAGGTGTGTGTGTGTGAGAGATCGCTGTCTTCACACCGCTGACACTTGCTCATCTGGAATAGAGAACAAAAGGCAAAGTTTGGCAGAGTCGACAGGTGAAGACGAAGGTGAGAAACAGATGTTATGATTTCATTATGGTTCAGATTATGGGATGGGGGGGTGGGGGTGGGGAGTGTTGTCATATATGACTAGATGTGACCAGAGGTGTGTGGTATGGAATGAGGAAGAGGAGGAGAGAGAAATAAAGTGTGTGAATAAACAGTAATAACCTTGATAAGAAAGTTTAATAACTACATAAATAATTAATATTATCAATATTGTCATTATTATAAATAATAATAATAATAATAATAATAATAAGGTAAAAAAATATAGGTAAAATAAAAAACAACAAAAGAGACAAATTCAATATATTAATTAATTAATAAATTAAAAATAGATAAATTAAAAAATAAATAACAAATAGATATATTAATTAATAACAAATAAATAGATACATTAATTATTAAATAATAAATAAAGATACATTAATTATTAAATAACAAATAAATAGATACATTCATTAATAAATAACAAATAAATAGGTGAATTAAGGCTCGCCTACAGGTTAGTTAGCACTAAATTTACGACATTTCTCAGGATTCACGCTCATGCGGCATGAAAGCGTGGTGGAAAGCAGGAACATAATTATAGTTTTTAATACTTAAACAGTCAGAGCAGTGCGTTCTCATGTCATGTACCGTCCTCACTGTCGGCCAGCTCCGGCGGCGGGAGGCAGATGCTGGTTGGTCTGGAGTGGACCTGCGTGGAGCCGGCGGTCCAGGCCTCCTGGTGGTGGTGGTTGTGGGGTTGGTGGGGGTGATGGGAGTGGTGGTGGGGGTGATGGTTACCAGCCAGCCTCCGAGCCTCCGCCAGACCGCCGGCCGCTCCGGGGCTCTGCAGGAGCTTGCTCCTCTGCAGGGCCACGCTGTAGTCCGGGGGTCTGAGGTGAGGGGGCCTCGGGAGGAGGACTCCTGGCCCGTCTGCGAGGCCGAGGTCTCCCAGAGCCAGACCCTGGTAGCCTGGAGGGGTGGGAGGGGGAGCTCGGTAACGCTCATCCTTGGTGGGGGATGTGACACAATACACTGGATGGAGGTGCAGATCAAAAGAAAGGAGGGATGGAGCCAAAAGGGAGGGGGAGTGAAGGAGGGGGGGTGCGAGGAAGTTGCAAAAAGGAAGTTGAAAAGGCGGTGGAGGGGGACAAAAGAAACATGGTGGGACAAATCAAAGTGATGTTTCTCCAACACAAAACACAACTACGCATGCAGCCAAATGTGTCGAGGACCAAAAGAAACACAAACAGCGGATGAGATGGACAGACAGAACCAGAGCTATCGATCGGGCCTATTGATCACCGTCACGGTGGAACAACCACGCCAACTATTCACCAGATTGATCTGCCGCTTCTATAAAAAACAAAAAAACTCACCAAGTAAAATAGTGAAAAGAAAACGTGGAATCGCTGGGTTTGTTTGAACCAACAACAAAAACATAGAGAGGAGCTAAAAGACACTTTGATCGCTCATCAACATTTCGATTTACGGACTAATTGTTTCGGCGTTTTATCTCTAAAAGCCCCCAAAAACTGTTTTAAAACCTGTTTTGTTATCCACATGAAACATAAAACAATAACAGCAACAGATTTAATTTAATTTCTTGTTCTTACGTCGGCCATCTTGACCCGCAACACTTTCTTTAACCAAAACAAAAAACCCAGCTTTTAAAACTGGGAAGACGGGATAACTATCTACACTCTCCTCCAGCGGACCGGCTTGCCGCCAGGTTCACAGGGAATCGAACTCGCGACCTGCCCCCTCACCTATCAGGCCTTTCTCTGTGCTGGACGTCACCGTTTTGTAGGCGGGGTCTGCGCTCTGCCCACCTTCCTCCTCGGCGGGCAAGGAGGCGCGCACCGAGGTGTTCCGCCGCTTTATCGTCCCGTAACTCCCCTCGTAGGTGTCCGACAGCGAGCCGGACGACGCCCAGCTCTGCCGCGACTGATTGGACAGATCCGAGCTGGAGTTCCTGGAGTGGTGCCGGGCGGCGCCGTCCTCACCGGCCCACGCCTCGCGACCCGCGGCCTCGACCTCCGCTATGACCGGCTGCGCGTGCTTGAAGCCGCCCAGATGCGCGTGCGGCAGGCCGAGCGCGTGTCCGTGGATGCCGTGGTCCCAGGGCCGGCACGAGGAGGCCGGCAGGCTCTGGAAGGAGTCGTGGGAGTTGGAGGAGCAGGAAGTCCAGCTGCCGCGCCCGCTGTCGGCCACGGAGTCCAGGGAGGTGTGGTCCGGGGTCAGCTCCTCCGTCGAGATGGAGGAGGTGAAGGTGGAGGCACGGGACGGGAACCCTCGGGCCAACGACGAGGAGCTGCTGCGGAGAGAAAAGAGTCAGAGAAACAACCTCTAAACGACCTCAACTTTCCACCAAACTGTTGCAAGAGTTAAACATCCCCAGTTCATCACCGACATGAAGATGATTATTATTTGAATGACAAGTTTTCTGCAAATGTAATTTACATTATGCAAATGCTGCATTTATCTTATCAAATATGTGATGATTTGCACAACAGAAATCGGAACACTCGATAAATACAGGTTAAAAATGATTTTTTTTATTCTGTTGACATAACAGTCAAAGGTTTTTACGGGAGGAGTTGTGGATATATTTCACTCCATAAAATATAGTGATACAATATAGTATACATAAATGAGGCTCTGAATGACATCATTAAGAGGATTCATTATTGTATTACAAGTTTTATGACATGTTATGTTTAAATATGCAAATGAGGCATTATCTAATGGTAACTTTTGGTGATTTTAGGAGAAATCTACAGATGTAAACAGACAAAAAGTAGTAATATAAACACCTGAAAGTGTATTTTAGATGTTTTCATTCCTCCAGTCTGAAAGAATACTGTTATTGAAGCAAAATAGCCCAAAATCTCACAATTCATCAGTGCATTAAAACAGTTTTATCCGCGTCTCCCATTAAAACTCACATCTCTCTTTACAAAAATGACAAAGTAAATAAACAAGATCCCCGTCCGGCTTCTAGAGGACGTTTTCCCCTCAGGTGTCTTTTCATAAACCGGCAGTTTGATTCCCTGACACGGTTCCACTGGACAAACAAGCCGCTCCATGAAACCCAGCCGCTTTCATAAAACGGTTTATAAAATATCAGAGTTTTTATTTATTTTTTAACAGTCTCCTCTTTAAGAGATGGAATGGCGGCTCACGGAGGACAATAAACAATAAAAAAAACAGAAGTGTGCCGTTTACTCGGACAGATTAAAAAGCCGGCATGCAAAACCGATAAGAGGAGAGGAGGAAAGGAGGAGGGGAGAAGAGGAGGAGAAGAGGAGAGAAGGGGAGGAAAGAGGAGAGAAGAAGAGGAAAGGAGAGGAGGAGAAGAGGAAAGGAGAGGAGGAGAAGAGGAGAGGAGGAGAAGAGGAGGTCAGTGAAGGTGGGACACTTGTAATAAAAAACCTGCCACGTTTTACAACTTCTTGTTCTCTGGGTTTTAATGAGGGAAGCACATAATTGGGATCTAGCTGGAGGAACATGAGAATGTGTGTGTGTGTGTGTGTGTGTGTGTGTGTGTGTGTGTGTGTGTGTGTGTGTGTGTGTGTGTGCGTGTGTGTGTGCGTGTGTGTGTGCATGTGTGTGTGCATGTGTGTGTGCATGTGTGTGCATATGTGGGGCCCCTTTTTTTTGTTCAAGAGGCGGCTTAATTCTTTCTTTTTGATTTCCTTCCATCGTTTCTTGTGTTCTCCGGTTGAACCTTTGAATCCTGAAGTCTCGTTAAAAGGAATCGGGGTGATGTCACTATCGTGCTGAGCTGGTCGGGGATTTTATTAAAGTTTTAACGGCCGGAGTGTGCATGTCTAATAATTACAGCCCTCCCCGACATTGTTTTTCACTTGCAGGTCCTCTTTGCATGTTAAAACCCCGTTCACGCTGGACTCGTAGTACCTGGTGACCTCTAGAAACGCCCAATTACTGCCAAGGTCATCTGTGATTTTAAATCCGGTGCGTTGACAATTATAAATGAAGGTTTTGACGCCATTTTAAGTGCAAATACCTATTTGAGAGCACAAGGTCATGAACATAGAAAAGCTGATGTAATATAATAATACATGAAATATTATGCATAAATATAATACAGCCTTGACATCACGCCAGGGGGGGATTATGAAAAGTACAACACACCCGTCATTCATGCAAACTGGGCTTCAGAAGTTTATCTCACATGTGTGATATCTGAAGAAGTATAAAAGGATTCACTACTTTAGTTCAGATGAGTTTAAAGGCACCTCGTGCAGCATTTATGGAGATCTACTGGCACAAATGGAATAAAATGTGTATTTTCATAAGCGTACAATCACTTGGAGCTAAGAATCGTCGTGTTTTCGTCATCTTAGAAGGAGCCCTTCATGTCGACACAGTTTTTTAACGTCACCTGAAGGCCACTGCAGAGAGGAGGGGGAGGAGTCAGCAGCTTTCAGCCGTTTGCAAATCTAGAAGCTCGCTACTAGATGTCACTATATCCCACACGCTGCTCCTTTAACTGGAACGCCGCTCCTCCTCCTCCTCTCACTGACTGTAACCCTGATACTTGAGTCCATAAAAGCATTGACTGTATGTATTCTCTGTATCTTGGCATAGTTTTTCTTTAACGTCACCTGAAGGCCACGGCAGAGAGGAGGGGGAGGAGTCAGCAGCTTTCAGCCGGTTGCAGATCCTCCCCCTCCTCCCACTGACCGTAACTCTGATACCTGAGTCCATAAAAGCATTGATTGATTGTATTCTCTGCATATTGGCATTGCAAAATAAATAAATAAACAAAGTACACACTTCAATGTTCCCCATCAAGCTGATTCCGTTACGAGCACTCAGGAAACTTTCATTGAATTATTGAATTACCTCGTGCTGGGCTGGTTGTTGTCAGAGTTTAAGTGCGCATGCGTTGCTGCCGCGCTCTCAGCAACCGGGGCAGTAGTTGGCGTTGTGGCGGAGGCAGCACAGATCCTGCCGCTGTTGCAGCGCTCGTCGGAGCCGGGAGCCGGCACAGAGTCCACCGAGCAGATGCTGGAGCGGGACGAGATCTCGCTGTGACTCGAGTCCGACAGGTTGTCCACCTTGCCGGCCGGGAGGAGGGTGTAACCTGGACAGAGGAGAGGAGGAGGGAGTGAAACACTGCAGGTTATAACATAATATATATAAAAAAGGATAAAATTAGGAGAAATGTTGGTGTAGAAAGCAACTTCCAAGAGCATGAAAAAAGATCATTTCACTGAACCCAAAGGGTCATCTCTCTATCTTTTATTTTGAAGGGCATGCTGGACAATCACATGGGGAGACGGTGTGGCGTTGCTGTGTCATTTTTTTTAAGCAAATACTTCAATATATACTAAAATATGACACTGACTCAGAATGCTCACACATCACAGCAGCTAGCTTCAGGAATAACGGGAAGTCAAACGTGATTACTCACAGTCTGAACTATATATATATATATATATATATATATATATATATATATATATATATATATATATATATATATATATATATATATATATATATATATATAGTTCAGACTGTGAGTAATCACGTTTGTAATAATGTCCAGAGCCAAATCAACTGGGGCTGCATGGAAACTAATGAACATGCCAATAAAATACTGCATCCAACAAAAGAAATTGTACGATAAATGAATATACAACATTTCTAAATTCAGTCTTAGAATATTACTATCAACAACATGTAACTTTGGGGTGAAAAAGTTCCTGCTTTTGACAATAATATATTTTTGCTACGACAAAAGAAGAACAAAATGAAATAGTTAAATAAAATGTATTTTTTTCTTGTCTGCTGGGAAAACCCTCTCGCACCCTCACATGAGACACTTTATTTCTCAAGTCACACTGTTTCTGCGCTTCCAAAAAATTAAACGGGCGCTCTTTTCTCTCTGAAGTACGACGAGCTTTGTTTCTGTGTTTCTGTCCTCGTTGTCAGACGTCTCTCCTTGAGCTCCTGTCCCTGCAGAGCCAGAGGAAGGGGTTGGGGCTGACCGGCCTCCTGGCTCTCTGCTCTGCCTGAGGCGAGGAAGAGGACACACCCTCTCCTGCTCCCTCTTCCTCCCCATCACCACTCAGACTCCCTCTGACTGCCTCTTGCCTCTCCCTGGACTGACTCCTTTCCTTCAACACCCTGAACGGTGACATCATCCTCGTCCTGAAGGCAGACTCTGGGGGTCTGGGTCCTCCTCCTCCTCTCTGAGCTCCCTGGCTGTTCTGCCTCCCGAGTCTCCCTCTCCTTCGCTCTGACGGAAACAAGCCTCTCTCAACTGCCTCCTCCTGCGTCACCTCCTCCTCCTCCTCTTTCTCCTTTGCCCCTTCACTACTTTCCTCCTCCTCCTCTTCCTCTGTCTGACACTTCCTCTCCCTGCTGGGCTGCCTGGTCATCAGCAGGATCCTCTTGTGGAGGAGAGCCCCACCTATGCCGTAGCTCCGCAGGCTGGCGGCGCCGACCTTCGTGCTGGCGTCGCTGGTCAGAGACGACGAAGAACCCGACAAGTTCATCTGGCCACAGTTCTGTGACTTGGCCACGCCTCCAACTGGGAGAAAGAAAAGAGGGAAGGGCCACGAGGGGAGAGGTGAATTGTGGGCGGTTTTTTTTCAACTTGAAACAAGCTCAGGTACTAAAACATGAGGAATCCGAAAAGTGTGAAATAAATCAATAATTGAATTCTAAACTTTACAATCAAGAGACATAGTTACATATGTCTTACTCCCAAAATCCCACCCAGCCCTTGAAGTAAGGAATAGTAATGCCACATTATTTGTTTGTGGAATCGTTCTGTTTGTTGTGTGTCGCCGTTTCGGAGCCTCAACAAAGCCAGGTCTCATATTTCACATGTCTGCACACAGCGGGTAAAATAAGTATTGAACATGTCACCATTTTTCTCAGTAAATATATTTATAAAAGTGCTATTGACATGAAATGTTCACCAGATGTCGATAATCCATACATACAAAGACAATTAAAACAAATAAATTCAGAAATCAGAATCAGAAACCGTTTATTTGCCAGGAATGTTTTCACACAAACGAGGAATTTTTTGAGGCGGAAGGTGCATACATTGGACATGGACATGGGACGTAAGACGAGACAAACAACAATCAACAATCAACAATCAACGAAAACAACAGTGCAATTGGTATTAAAATATGTGTAAGATAAGCAAGTGCTCAGTCAACAGATACGTTAATGTGAATGTACGTTAAAGTGACATGTGTATTTAAGTTAAAGTGACGAGTGTTTAAGTATGCGGTGTGCAGAGGAGTGAATGGTAAAGAGAAAGAAAAATAAAGAAGAAAAAATAAAAATTAAGAGTTAAAATTAAAAATTAAAAATTAAAATAGCTGGGGGTGACAGAGTCAGTCAGTGGGGGACCCGAGCCCCATTGATGAGCCCGACTGCTGACGGGAAGAAACTGCGTTCTTTCTGAAGTCCACAACCATCTCCACTGTCTTCAGAGCGTTGAGCTCCAGGTTGTTCTGGCTGCACCAGGTCACCAGGTGGTCAGTCTCCCACCTGTAGGCGGACTCGTCCCCACCAGAGATGAGTCCAATGAGGGTGGTGTCATCCGCGAACTTCAGGAGCTTGACGGACTGGTGACTGGAGGTGCAGCTGTTGGTGTACAGCGAGAAGAGCAGAGGGGAAAGAACGCAGCCTTGGGGGGAACCGGTGCTGGTGGTCCGAGAGCCTGAGACGTGTTTCCCCAGCTTCACGTGCTGCTTCCTGTCAGTCAGGAAGTCTGTGATCCACCATAAATTAAGTTATGTCTCATAAAATGGAATGACTCAGGGAAAAAGTATTGAACACGCAGCCTGAAATGTATTTAATACTTGGTACAAAAGCCTTTGTTGGTTCAAGACACCTCCTGTATGAGAAACTAGCCTCATGCATTGCTCAGGTGTGATTTTGACCCATTCTTCCACACTAACAGTCTTCAAATGTTTCGTTTTCTTTGTATGTATGGATTACTTGGGTTGTTACCGACATCTGGTGACAATTTCATATCAATAGAACCTTTAGAAATATATTTACTGAGAAAAATGGTGACGTGTTCAATACTTATTTTACCCGCTGTGTGCTACGACAATATTTATCCTCCATTTATTCATAGGCCCACATTTTGCCTGTTTTTGGGGCTATCGCTGTAGATTATACGATGTTATTTTTGCACATTTTGTAGCCACTTCCTCGAAGTCGGATTTTTGTCTCCATCACGAGACAATAATAACATAATAATAATAATAATAATAGAGTAAAGTACAATATCAGTTTGAGGAAAAGTCTGACTGCTTGCTCTCAGGAGTCCAACCCGATGGCCTCGACAGGAGGAAACAACCTGCTAAGAGGAAAAAAAGAGATCTGAGATCCGTTTCTAAAGGAGATTATCTCTCTCTCTCTTTTTAAATATTGTCGACTAATTCTCCACGGACAGTATTTGGGGACAGCAACTTCAGAGGAACTCTCTGGGTAAGATTAGCGTCCGTGTTTCACTCCGCTGGTTGACCTACTACAGGATGAAGTCCTCTGCCACTGACCTTTGCGCGGGGAGCCCTGAGGCGAAGCCGTGGGGCTGGAGTGGAGGGAGGAGATCATGGACGCGCTGTCGTCAGACGGCCTCTTGGAGATCCACTCCTCCGACGAGGCGGCGGGAGGCTTCTTCACCACCTGGGGAGAGCTGGAGTCTGGGGAGGAGGGAAGATAAAGGTCACAGAAAGGTCAGTCGCCCGGGGGGAGAAATGTTATCTTTCACTCATGAATAATTATGGAGATGAGTCTGATGATGGTGATGATGGTGTGCAGGAGTACTGACTCGGAGGGCCGATGTCCTTGGCTGTGCTCTTCTTTCGTAGAGGGTTCAGAGGGACCTGGACTTGAAGGACTTGGGACACCCGGTTCTGTGTCTTCCCCGAGGGCAGAGCCGAGCGCAGAGACACCGGAGACATGTCCGACTTGGTGGCCCGCCTCTCATTCAGGTTCTTAGACACTGAGACCACAGGAGGAGGAAGAAAAAGGGTCAAATAACTAGTTTTTACTATTAATATTACTATAAAATAATAAAGGACAGTGAGTTTTCATCATAGCATTTATGATCTGTTCATTACATTAGATGTGTTGGATGTATACGGGGACTTTCGTTCTGGGCTCTAAATTTGTTCATTTGAGTTATGTATTTATATTTAATATAACTAATACATTTTAAGACCTCAACAGAAACCATGAAATACATCTGCTTTGTGGCGGTCGATCGAGAGATGTTTTTCGATGACGTTTGCTGGAGTGTCTCTCAACTGATCAATGCATTCCTCTTATATCCTGCAGTACACTTGAAAGTACACTAGATGGCAGTGTAAGCCAATAATAATACACAAGTGTGTACTGTCAGATCAGGTGAAATTGCAGCTTTTCCAGCATTACATTTCCTCCAGTTAAACCCTGAGTTGCAACCAAAATATGAAGATATGACCCGAGCAGCAGGTCAGGCGAAGGCCAATGGTCGAGGCTGCGATCACTCACAGGTGCTGTACGCCGGCTCGCACTGCAGCGACATGATCTGGTGCTTCTCCTCGTCGATCTCCACCGCCATGTTGGACAGGTACTGCTTCACCTTGCGGGCCATCTGGGCGTCTTCGTACAGCTTCTTGGCGTTGAGCAGCGAGCTGCGGCGCACTCGCTTCTTGTGGGCGCCGCCCTGCACGTCCAGCATGTTGGAGTTGGTGCTGCCCTGACTCAGAGACCTGAGGAGGGAGGGAGGGAGGACGATGAGGAGGGAGGGAGGGAGGACGATGAGGAGACGAGTCAAGTGTTGATGGATGAGCCGAGGGAAAGATTGAGGAAGATGAAGAGACGAGAGGAAGATGAAGAGACGAGAGGGAGATGAATGCAGAAGATAACACGAGTATAAGGCAGGAGAAAAGAGGGAAGGAACAATAAACAACAATAAGGACGAATAAAATAAAAACAGGCACTTTCTCATCAAACACCTTGACTGTACGGTCTGTCTTTGAGTCGCGAGCATTTTAAAAACGGGACCATGCAACCGGGAGAGGGAGGCAGCTCCTCGCTGGCGTGCCATGCGATCACAGTGCAGAGCAGCATTCTGTCAGGATGGGGAGGTTTAGGAAACCAAAAGATGCACAAGAGTCGATATGGGGAATATTATGCCGGGGATGCAGATATGAACAGAGTCAAATAGTATCTGTCGATATGTCTCGTGGTTAGTTTTACAGAGAGGAGGACGGACCTGGAATAAAAAGTCCACAGTAAAAAACTACAGCGTGACATTCACAGTGAGACCAAAATGTATAAACCAGGTCTTTGTGTGAGGCTGTTTGTCCCGCCTCTCCTCCACTGGGATTGGACGGCTGGGTAGTGACGTGCACAGCATTTCACCCAAATTTAACCTTCAGCCACGGTCCGTTTAATAATTCTTCTGGAACTAATAGATCTTCCAATTTTAATTTTATTTTCATCTTTTAAATGATGGCTTAAAAGTCCATTTAGTTCATCTAAAATTAACTTTAAAACTCAACTTTTAAAGTGCTCCCAAAAAAAAACATGGAGAATTGAACAACTGTAATTCCATTGCAAACGGCCAATAATCGATACGTTTCGATGTGCAGGTCTTTGTTGTCGTTGACTCTCTGTCTTTAAACAAACCCGTAAATGGACGAATAACGAAGTCGCAAGAAGCTTTAAATATGAAAACAATCCTCTTTACTTCCTGCCTACAGTATCAACACGTGAATGTGTTTTATCTCAAGCTACTAAATGATTCAAACATACAGCCGGATGAACAGTGAATGGGTCGATGGTGCACCTCGGTATGGGTTCAGGTGAACTGGGACTGCAAATGGAAGTGTTAATGACACACAAGCACAGGCAGACACGCGTGGACACTCGGATAAAGTAAAAAGGGAGGGGCATGCAGAGTTTATAGTGTGTGTGGGGGGGGGGGGGGGAGAATCTCTCCTGGTCCAGGCCGAAACAGGAAGGAACGAGTTCCAGGTCAAACTTACCCTAAACTCTTCCACCTCTTCTTCCTGAAAGCAAGAGGTGTGAAGATTGAAGCGTGACTTAAAGACAAGTTCAGGGGGGTGGGGGGAGGGACAAGACTATGTAGAGGTCATGCCACCACAAACAAACAGGAAATGATTGGCGATGGGAGGACACCAGATGTATGACATCTCCCCATATCAACCTGGAGAAAGGTGCACGTTGTGGCCTTGTGCATCATGAAAAAAGAAAAAAAATTAAGAAAAAAAAACAATGCCATGCCTCGAACTTTGCTTCCAGTCGAGCGCCCTAACGCCCTGTGTCCTTTTAGCCTTAAGTCCTTGTGCCGCTACATTCGAGCAAAATCGAGGACCAACGAGACGGACCGGACCAGGAAAGTGAGTGCATCTGTAGTCCACCGTGGGTGAGGGATCCAGGTGGGCTGGTGGGGGTGGGGGTGTAGTGCCCCTCCCTCCCCTTATTTTATCCCCCAAAAAATTCTGTCTATTCTAAAACGCTCTCCTGATTCATGCCTCTCCTGTCTCTCTGATTTGTCAGTTTCAAAGAGACATATGTTGGGAGGGAGTTGAGGTTTTGGCATCACTTACTTAAACTTCCACAGATCTACTGTTCATTGGATCCTCTGATGACACAATTCTTTCCCCCCAATACAAAAAAAAAAAAGACAATTCCCAACTTAATAACATATTTGCATGTGACGCTTGTGTAATAATCTTTCTTAAAGGAACAATACATCCAAGAAACCTAAAAACAGATTATCTCCTCTCACCTGACGTTTTGGTGTCAGTTGCCAAGTGTTTCCTTCTCTCCAATATAACGGGACAAATAAGTATGTTTGGAAAAACTCAACATCAGTGTCTCTTTACCAGAAGTCATGACCTGGTTGCTGACATGAAACCGCCCACAACAAAGTCTGTGGCTTATCTTCAGTAGCCGCTTCATGATTTCTGGGAAAGAGACGTTGATGCTGAGTTATTCAGTATTTTAGGCCGGCAGATATCTCCAAAACTCTTCCAAATCACACCAAAACAATTTAGATTGATAAAAAAAAGCTCTACAGATGAGGAAACATATGTGTTTTTGATTCTGGGGTGAACTGTCCCTTCAAAGCCTCCTGTGTGTGTAGGGGGGTGATGCAACAGCCACCGACCTCTGTCTGAACATGAGGGCTGGGTCCATGTTGGCCGAGGTCAGCCGCACCACGTGTCGGATCTCCTTGGCGATCATCCTCAGCTTCTCAAAGTTCACGAGGCCGTCGACGCTGGAGTCGTTGCCTGAGAGGAAGACAAAAAAAAAAAAAAAGGTCAGATGTCAACATTGCAAGAGGGATAAATGATTCATATCTTTGGGGAAATTTTTCTTCGGTCAAAAATCTCTTTGTTTTGGGTCTTCTTCTCGTCTGGAAGATGGATCAAAGCGGCCTTTCATTCTCAGTCACGCTGGGCCATTGGAGGATATATTTCATGCAACTTGCACAATTAGGGGAGAACTTTCTTTTCGGTTCCTAACATGGCCACCACACAGCCATATTGTACACCTTTAACCCTAGGACACAAAAGTCGGGTGATTTTTACCCGTGCGATTGTGGTTATGTTATTTTCATTGTGTTGCTTTTGTCTGAGCTGTGTGGGTCCTTGTGTAGCTTCATGCTGCTCACTGACGTTATTGAAGGTGGGCGTGTCTTATTGAAGGTGGCCGTGTCTCTCTGCTACACTCCCTGGTTTTTCAACAGGCATGCGTTCGGGTGATTTTCACTCGACATTAGTGATAGAGGGTGAAAACATTTCGGGTAGATATCACCATTGAAGGGAGACTTTTCCTTCACAGGACAAGGCTCACATGTCCCAGGAACATGTGGACCAAAGAACAAGTTCATAGCTCCATTATTTATATTTGTAATCATGTTTCATTGACAATTCCCACATTTTTCACAAAATTTTATGCCTTTTTACAGAGTCCCCCCATGATAGCTGTTTTTCGTTTTATGAGAAGTTCTATAGGGTAAAATAAAAGAAGAGTACATCAATTTGCCTTGTATTGTTGTATTTTAATATATTTTGATGTGAAGTATATTTTATCAGGTACATTATATCGGGTAAAATATACCCGACGTTAGTGATAGTGTGACTGTTTGTAAAGTTAGTGTTCTAGGGTTAAAGAGAAGTCAGCTCGGGTAGTTTTGACCTTTTTTTGAAAAAAAAAGATGGGGAAGCCTTTAGCAGAAGTAAACCTCCTGAGTGAGACTGAAATTGATCAGAGGAAGTAGGCGACCTTAAACGGAGAACAGCGTCATGTCACGTCCCAGAAACGGCCTCAGTCTGAAATGAAAGGAAATGCAGCGACGTACACATAAAATAAAGACATGCCGCCGTCTGACCTTCGTGCAGGAAGGTGAGGTCCTTCTTGACCACGGGGAACAGCGGGATGATGGGCGGCTGCATGCTCTGGCTGCTCAGGACGTTGCGGTACTTGGCCATGTTCCTGGACGGGTCGAAGACGTCCTGCAGATCCACGAACAGCTTCTCATACTTGCTGGGCAGCTTCTCCCACGAGCCACGCAGCCGAGCCACCGGCGCCAAGTTCAGGCCACTAGGCGAGGAAGAAGAGGGGGAGGACAAGGAGTTTAGTTTTAGTGTGTGTGTTCAATGCACAGTCAAATACTACGTTTAGACTGATATTTATGACTGGCAGCATTTATCTCCGCTCTCCTCTTTCGTTATCTTTCCCGTCCCCTCCCTCCTCGCTCCTCCACTCGATGTCCTCCATGTTTTTCTCACTTTCTTTCACCGTTGGTCGGTATGTTTTTATTTTTTTGCACATTTAACACATTTAACAGCTGAGAACAACAAAAATAAAATGATAATATCAACCTTTCTGTGAATATTATTAATGTAAATTCTCTCTTTATTGCTCTGTCTTTCAGGCGGAACAGTTTGTGTGTGCGCTACAGGAAACCCTGCATGTTATCTCTCTGACACACACACACACACACACACACACACACACACACACACACACACACACACACACACACACACACACAGCCGTGCCCCCTGTCAGCGGGCAGGGGGCCATATGTGTGAAGGCGACCCGCTGAGAGGAGGAGTGTCGAGGGTCACGGAGTTCGGACACTTCTGTTCTCAAGCGACCGTCGCACTGACTCAGATTTCCTTAGTCTGTTATTAAACTCCGTAAAACACAAGATAGAAAGTAGTGCTTTCATGCGATTCTTTGTGGAAGAAACTCAATCAATTAGCCAACATGGTTGTGACTTTCTTTGGTCGAGGACCGCTCGGGTGTCTAGATCCAAAGTGGATATGGTCTAACGTGCCCCAACCAAACCAGAGGACGGCTCAGGCTCATGGATCCTAGGCGCAATACAAAATATATATATATATATATATTTATGCATTACACAAACTGTAATCTCCCCAACTCATCCAAACACACAGCCTCACGTCTCCAGCATTCAGACTGCTGCAGGAACCAGACAACACCCTTTTTATACCACTGAATGAAGAACGTAACCAGTGAGATATTAGCGGGACTGGGACAAACAAAAAGCACACACACTGGAATAAACACAAATAAATGCAGAAATCAACAAACAATAAGTGCAATTGCTGCCAAGGGACGCCAGTTGCTGCAAGTGTGTGTGGTTTTGGGGAGAATCTGGGCTGGTTTAGTGATCTGGTGGGAAGAGGAGGAGGAGGAGGAGGAGGAGGAGGAGGGCTGAAGCTCATTTGCCACAAAGCTGTCGGGGGAAACGGGGAGTAAACGCTTACCTGATGATGGCGAACATGGAGTTGAAGTTCTTGCACTCCCTGCAGTGCAGGGCGATCTTGATGAAGTGCTTGATGATCTTCATCCTCTTCAGGGCGTTGGGCTCCTTCAGGATCTCCGTTGCGACCCAGAAGGTCTCCTGGTTTATCACCTCCTCGAACTGCTTCAGGTTCCCACTTCCCACCGAGGAGTCCAGTTTGAACAAGTCGTCCACGTACCTGGGAACCACGATGAGGAAGTTAAAATATATATATATTAGGGCTGGGCAAAGTTGAAAAAAATTAACTGATTAATCGCATACTTTTTCTGAGATTAATCGCATTATGCGCCAAATTCAATAATGAAGTAAAAACTAGTGTATTGCGCGCTTTTATTTTAAAGTAATGTTATCAGAACAATATAGCAGGCACTCTGGAGCAACAGCAAGTTAACAACAGTATATCAATAAAAAATATATGCCAGGGAAGAAAAAATATATGTATTTTTTTTTTTTTATACTTCTATATGACTGGTCATTCAATTAAATATTGTATTTATTTTCAGATGTTATAGACTATTTTATTCTAATGTAAAACAGCTTAATATCATGCAAGAAGAAACATTTGTCTTTTATCAACATAAACAGTCTGTTCAGTAGTAAGGGTCCCTTTGCGCATGCGTGATTAATGCTCTGTGAGGCGGAGCGGCTCGCGGCAGCACCCGCTGCTCGCTGAGGACAGAAACTGCAGAACAAGACGTGCTTTCCCGTCAGTCTGTTGACAACAAGCCGGTCGCTGAGGTCGCACGCGCATACTTAAATCACCTTCAAAGTAAAAGCAGTGCCGTTCTATTGCATTTATGGCGTGCATCTTATTTCTTTCTTTCTTTTTTGATTGACCTCACGCGGGCCGGACTGGGAGAGCCGTAAGATGCCCAGGTCTGGGAGAGATTTAAAGTGCAGCACCTGTGTGCGGCAGCATTAAAGCCCTCCCAATGAAAAAAATAAATAAAAAAGAGTTAATGCATGATCAAATAATTAATAATAATAATTAATTTAGGGCTGGGCACGTTAACGTGTTAAAAACGCATTAACGTGCCCAGCCCTAATATATATATATATATATATATATATATATATATATATATATATATATAGTAAAAATATGTGATCTGGACATTTATGCTTTCTAGCTGCCAATCCCTGATACAGTGTCTGTGATGTCTGTGATGAAATTGACAGAGAGCTAGCAACATTAAAAGCTAGCAACGCTAGCAACACCGCTAACGTACGGAGGTTCCCTTCAGTTACATTATGGTGCGTTCAGGGCAGGCTCTGTTCGGTGACAATCTTGGGTTGTGTTGGGGCGAAGGTAAATTATAATGCTATCTACAATCAAATGTAATCTCGTAAAATGGAGCTTTCTCGTGAGAAACATTAGCTCTGAGCAGCTTATAATACATCGTTAAAACTACTAATATTACAACATAGTATTGCCTATATCATTAGTAAAAGGATAAAGTTGAAAATATCTTTGTGACGGTGGTGAAAGAACTAGTCC
>JBAMJR010000144.1:2312500-2377500 GCA_038501785.1 Myoxocephalus aenaeus | reverse complement strand
ACACACACACACACACACACATATATATATATACACACACACACACACACACACACACACACACATACATATATATACACATACATACATACATATATGCGTCTACAAACGGTCTGGAGCCGCTGTGTTCGCAGTGATTTGGGAAAGATGTGTCGTATTCTACGTGTGCAGAAGTAAAAGCTCACACTGGCACAAAGCACTGATCACTGTGTGGCCTCGCGTAATGTGAACCAACCCCAGAATTAATTTGAAATATGGAAAAAGGAAAAAGAAAATCTCCTCATGTCCCAGGATTCTGGGAACGGTCTCCGGGCACAGTGGGCGGCGTCTTTGGTTTCAGCCGCTCTGGAGCTTTAACACGACATCAGTCAACATAAATTCTCAGAATTGTCTGTTTTGCTTTCCAGCTGCTTTTTGTCCAACATTTCCACAGTGGATCTGCCTCGAAGGCGCTTCCTTGAACACAGTGTTCTGGTCCATCAAAGTAATCTGGTCGGTTGCCCTGCGTACTTTAAAGTGGCAATCGTGAAGATTTTCATTCATACAAATTAAATTAAATTCAGTTTATTTTATATAGCCCAACATCACAAATACAAGTTTGCCTCGGAGGGCTTTACAATCTGTACACATAACATTCCTGTCCCGGGACCTCACATCGGATCAGGAAAAACTCCCCTAAAAAGATAGTAAAAACCCTTTCACAGGGAAAAAAAGGGGAAGAAACCTGAGGGAGAGCAACAGAGGAGGATCCCTCTCCCCGGATGGACAGAAGCAATAGATGTCATGTGACTAGAATGAATAACGTAACGGAGTTACGTGCTGTAACTCCGTTATGTTATTCATTCTGGCCACATGACACATTCTGTCACATTCAATGAATATGATATAATGAGTAGTAGGCATGGTCCATGATCCAGATAACCACGATCCATGAAGCAGAAGGACGTAGAGAGGAGGGGGCATAATCAAATGGCTTTTGAAGTAACAGAATGGCGATTGAGCCCACGGCCCCCTGATGAAAGTATTGCATTAATTATATATTTGCAGTATAACTAACTGGATGTCATGAACAGGAAAAAAAGTATTGCATTTAGTTTTTTCTCCATTTGATACACACCAAAAAAGGAAACATGATTTTAGTAGTCACTCCGCACAGCTTGTAAATAAGTGAATGTGTGATGATGGAAACGTTTCGCTACATTGTCTCTAATTCCTCATGTTCGCATGAGCCATCATTCATTAACTTATTTTCGTGGGCATATTGTTATAGTCGACATCATAATCCTCGTCTTCCTCAATGGCGACGAGCTCTTCTTGCACAAGAGGCGCTTTTTTGTTAATCGGTAATCCAATTTAACTTTATCCCATTTGTTCATTTATATAGAAATACCACGTCCCGTTTCTTTGAACAACCACCCTCTCAGTTTGGTGGAAAGTGTCCGATTGGACTCAAATCAGACCGCTAAACTCAAAGCACATTACATGCATTCATGGGAATGATTGACGCCTTAAACTGCAAAGACAGAAACACACACAACCACTATCTAAGACTAAAGCGTCTTAAAATGCATCCGGTTTAACTAAAACAAACCCTTTGACGCTCGTGCTTCCTACCTGCCGTTGAGCTGAATGCGGTCGGCCAGTTTGGAGAGCTGGTCGGGCAGACGCCGCTGCTTTATGACCTCCTCCGGGCTCACGGACACCTCGCACAGGGAGTAGGTCTCGGGTGCCGGGAGGAGGCCGAACTCATTGACGGCGTGGGCGACCACGTCCTTGGCGGTGGTGTCCTTGCTGATGATGATGTAGCAGCTCTGCTGGTCGGCCTTGAACACCCGGATCACCTGGTCGGGGATGTCTGAGAGCAGAGCGGAGCGGTTGATGTTACAGTAAAAGTGGAAGCCAACACATCAACACATGCCAACAATGCAATAAAACAAAATGTAATGAAGTCCACGACCCAATGAAAGAGTCATCTAAGAGCAGTTGAGAGGATTCTGGCATCTGTCTTTGTCGGAGTAATGCACCGATAATGCGCTCGTTATGCGATGTGGGCTGTGCCAGGAATGAAAGGAAGGCTATCGGGTTACATATTTTATTTTGATTATATTATCAGGTGGCAAGACTTATGTCCTCTTCTCTGGGGCAGATCCGCTGAGCTCGCTGCTCTCCTGCCAAAACATCCGTTTGGTGTAAACCCAGACGGGCGAAGGACCAAAGACACGGCGCTGATCCGACTATTTACATCTACCAACGGCATTGTTCAGCCTAGCCGCAACACCCCGTCACATCTCAGGGTTCATACACATTTTGATCAATGGATTTCCATGACTTTTCCATGACTTTAAACCAAATTTCCATGACCAGACATTTTGTGAAATCTCTGTGTATACATGAAAAAGTGAGAAAATATTGTTAGATATTTAAACTAACAATGAGAATTCCAAAGCATACTGTATACCTTAAATGACACAAATGAATGAGAGACAATAGTTAGATTAAAAGAATAAACAATTATAGATATACTCAGCGTGCTCATATTTTGAGCGTCTTTCAAGGACTTTTCCAGGCCTGGAAATAACCATTTTAAAATTCCATAACTTTTCCAGGTTTTCCATGACCGTACGAACCCTGACATCTCCTCTTATCAGCCAGTCTTTTTGGGACCCACCCAACGGACATGAACGCCACCGAAAACGGCATCGACCCGCCCCAGAAGGAGAGTCGAGATGGAAGCTAAGCTAACCCAGTTAGCACCTGAGGCCCGGTCGCAGTAAACCAGATGGATAAAGATATAAAGACAGATAAAGTAAAATGTCGGTCGGCAACGGGAGGTCGGTGACTGTTGTTACAGAGACCTGGCTCCAGCGCCGGACCGCGCTGGAACAAACAGTCAAAATATTGATGGACGGTGTTTCCCTGATGTTGAATTATTTTTAGATTTTGTTGCAGCTGTTTACGTTCCTCCTAAACAAGACAGGAATGCACTTCTCTATTGTTTTTTTGTATGCTTTTCTTTTGTAGAAAACGGGGTGACAACTGCATTTCGTTGTGCAAACCTTGTTGCATAATGACAATACATTATCCTTGAGTCCCCTGCAGGCTTATAATAATGTTATTTATACTAAAGACTTTGATAGGAGGAGGATGCAGACAGAAAAAACTAATCCTGTCACCTTCCACTTAAAATGAGAGGAAAACATGTTAATACATTTTAAAAAACAGCCTCATTAAGAATTTACAAGACCTGCAGATAATTGAAAATAAAATACATAATAAAAAATACATAACCAAAACTTTCTTTATTCAATAATTAATACATTTAACATTATGTAATGCACCACTTAAAAGCAGTGAATGCAAAAATATATTATATATATATATATATATATATATATAATATACATAAAAAACAATGTTTTTGCCTGTAGTGTCTCACCTTAAAAGGACATGGCTGGTGTTATTTTACCTTTTAATTATTGCCACCAAGCCCTGAAGAGAATAAAACCAACAACCCGTTCCGCCCCCGCAGCCAGAGCTGTTTCCTCTACGTGATAAAAGTCAGGTTTGTTTTTTCAGTCCACAGATCCACGCGACCTCATTAGGCACCTCACTCTGTCACGCGGCTGCGTTTGAGTGACAGCAGCCTGCAGGCGGCGGAGGAACGACATGTGCAGGTAACGTACTGTTGGAGAGTCAGAACCGGGCCGCACCGACATCTCCAGCTAAGTTTAAATGTGCTGCAGCGGAGCAGCTGGAGCCGGAAGGAAAATATATGAAAAGATGGGAGGGTGGAGAAAAAGTGGAATAAAGGATAAAAAGAAACTGCGGCACTGAGGCTATGTATACTTACAGTAGAGTCCCAGGGCTTTGCAAGCAGGGAAGAGAAAGAGAAAACACACATAGTGAATATGAGAGAGAGAGAGAGAGAGAGAGAGAGAGAGAGAGAGAGACCAGTGGAGTTTCTACTGTTGCTTTAATCTGTTGATGGGAAACCAGAGAGCAGAGTCTGACTCATCATTTCTACACGACAACATCTGTTTGAAACCACAGAGAGAGAGAGACGCAAGAAGGGTGAGACAGCAAAGGAGGAGAGAGACACAGTTGGAGAGAGAGAGAAAAACGGAGAGTAAAACGATAATCTGAGCAGTAAATGTAAATGAAGCATAATTAAATATGTGATAGTAACAATGATAAATGAAGTTTGTATCTTTAACGGATTTCAAAATTATTCTAATAAATAAATAAACAAATTGTTGTCATATCTCTCTATCTGCAAATTGCTGAAAACAATAGCAAACCAACACATTTTCAATAACTCAAAACCAGAGAATCTCTGCTCGACAAACAATTCAAATGTGAACGTGTCCATCGAGACGGACAAAAAAAAACCTTAAAACATGTAGAAAATGTACTGTTTTTTTATGCATCAGCGCTTCCTCTATATTGATATAATTGCAGGAAGAACTTTAAACAGGTAGAAGAAGAGTTCGCTTTACTATTAAATCTAATGAGAAGCCAAAGGACCGAAGGAAACTTGATCTAATGGCAGATGATTAATGTGGCACAGTTTGTGTGTGTGTGTACTTCACTACAACACAGCTACATGTGTGTTTTGCCTGTGGAATAAATCAGGACTGTATTCACTCTCTCGCTCTATTTCACCTCTCCACTTACATGTTCTCCCCTCTCTCAATATTTAATTGACACGATTCTGCAACAGCTCAGTGGCACCTTAAAAAAAAACAAGACCCCAGGGTGTGTGTGTGTGTGTGTGAGAGAGAATAGGTGTGTCAACATATCCAGTAACTTGTTTTGGGTGAGTGAGACTTTTCATGTGATTAAGTTCAAGGTGACGGTTTGTTCTGGGATGTCTGACTGACCAGAGATCAGTCCTTCATCACACGGTGAGGCCTCCAGTCGAGTGAGACAAACGGCTTCGGGGAAGAAGAAGCACTGAACTGAGACGCCATGAAGGGAACCGAAGACTGTATATAAGAAGTGGACGTAGTCGTCGTGACGTCACATTTTAGTTTTTTTCACCTTGTAGCCCCGCCATAAAGCATCCCCTGCTTTATGGTCTGTTTGACTCTAAATCAGTGGTTCTCAAACTTTTGTCACGCCCCACTTTGGAGGAAGAAAAATGTTCATGCCCCACCACAAAAAAAATTGCCTATTGTGGCTGCAGTTAACCTGTTTTGCACTGAATATATTTTTAAGATAATAACAATAACGTGCAACCTGTGCAAAACAAAACAAGTGCAGATGTGTGAGCCATCACATTGTATCAGTATTAGTGGCTGCAGTAAGCTGCTTTCCTCTACAATTTTTTTTTTAAACGAGGTTGTAGATTTGATCCGCTCTCAATTCATGCTCAACGTTGAGCTTAGTTGAACTGTATATTCTGTTTTGAGAGACGCAACAGCAGAAAAGCCGATCTCACAGAGATCTCACGGAGATCGGCTTTTGGCAAAACGGCAAGAATCGTCGAGTTGCGCATGTGTAACCTGTTAACGGCGTAACAACGTTTTATGTCCTTGTACTTTTGTACTATCTAAAGTTCTCATGTAGCACATTGGGAGAGTGGTCGTCCGGAAACCACAAGGTAGCCGGTTGGATCCCCTTTTCTCCCCATATTTGCATATCTCACCCCGTTTGCATGTTGAAGTGTCCTTGAGCAAGACACTGAAGCCCCAGTGCTTCACAGCAGCACACTGCTCCTTAATTACTAAGGATGGGTGAAATGCAGAGAATAATTTCCCCACTGTGGGATTAATAAAGGATTATTAAAAAAATATATATAAAAGAAATTATAAATCTCCCCCCGGCGCCCCACAGTTTGAGAACCACTGCTCTAAATTGATCATAATTTAGTAAATGAACTTGAAGACTTGAAACTAGAGATTGAGACATAAACTCATGTTTACAATGTTTACTGAGGGAATAAATCAAGAGAGAAGTAGAGTCATTTTCTATTTACTTCTATACAACCAGAGGAGTCGCCCCCTGGTGGTCAGTAGAGAGAATGCAGCTTTAACACATGAAGCATACTCAGCACTTCTTCCTACCTGCGGGGTTGGAGAAGTCCAGCACGCTGGTGGCCGGGTGCAGCAGGTCGGGGCTGCTGGACGACAGGTTGCCAGGGATCGGCATGATGGCCACGCTGTGGCGACACTGCTTGGTGCCCACGATGCTGTCGTCCTGAGACTGACCCACGCCGCCATCACTGGAGCGGGAGGGAGGGAGAGAGTGAGAGAGAGGGAGAGATCATTAGATTTGCTACATCAGAAAAACTAACATAATGTTCTAAAATTGATTTGAGGCTTTTATTTTTGCAGCAGTAGACATTTTTTTAAGCACAAATATTGGAGTGAGTGCTTTCCCCTCCACCCTGACAGCATAACTCATAACGCCGTGGAGGCGCGTATCAGGAGATGGAATCAAAAGGTCTACTCTCGCAGAATGGTGACACAAAAACATCAATATCTCTAATATTTTGTCTTTTAATATGCAGCAGTGGACGCAGATGAAACTCATCTGCGAGGACGGTTTCACCAGCGGAGAGAGATAAGGAGAGAGAGAGAGAGATAAGGGGAGAGGGAGAGAGAGAGAGAGAGAGAGAGAGAGACGGGCAAGTTTACCACACACACACACACACACAGATGATACAACACACACACACACACAAAAACACACGCACAACACACACGAGACACATACATGAGACGATCAGACACACACACACGAGACAACAACACACACACACAAGCTGACGAGACACACACACACGAGACAAAACACACAGATGCGAGACAACGAGACACACACAGACGCGACAACACACCCACGAGATAACAACACACAAGCACACAAGACGACGAGACACACACACGCTCACAGAGACTCGAACAAGCATTGCAAACAGCAGATATGAAGATAAATGATAAGTAATGAGAATTTTAGCTCATTCAGATGTGACTTTGCAGGTTATTTTGTATCCTTTGTGTCGCCTCTTATTTTCCCTCCACACATGTTGGTGTCAGCATTTAGCTCTCTGCTCTCTGTTCTCTGTGTGCGGCCGCATTGTGAGGCGTCTTTCTGGCTCCACAGCCGCTCGGGGATATGCAAACGTCAACCTTTACGCCCCCCCCCCAATAGACTGCCTGGATCCGCATACATGAACCGGTTGGATGATGAGATGACGAGCAGCCCCGCCTCAAACGGTAAATGTCAGCTCCAGGTGGTCGAAGTACATTTACAGTATTTCAGAAACCGGAAACATAAAAGCAAATATACTTTTCTTTTTAACACTTATATATCCCACAAATGTCAACATGTGGTCGCTGTGACTTTGACTCTCAGTCTGTAATTGAGCATCTGAGGCGTCGGAGAGTTCACCCCATCCTGCCTGCGTACTAAATCCTAGCTTCCCTCCAGCTGTGTGTGTGTGTGTGTGTGAGAACAGTGCACTGAACACTCTGCAGTAATGCAGGGCTTCCACGAACACGGCTGAGAGCTGCTGCAGCAAAGCCTCAGTAATTATCCAGTCACAGAGCACATGGAAGGGTGGTGCAAGCAGATGAAAAAAGGAGGGAAGACGTAAAAGAAAAAAAAATTAAGTGGAGGTCGGGGGACCAAGGAGATTTAGAAGGAGGGTAGTGGTGACGGATTGGGGTATCATGGGGCTCCATTGAGACCAGAATGGCTTTGTTGGACCTGGACTGACCACATTCTGGTTTGAGATCAGCACAATAAGTTTTGAAGATTTAGTCTCAAGCTTCTACGTTTTTATGTTTACGGATATTTATCCGCAGGTGTGCCGATTGTCAGGCGTAATTTTTTTTTAAACATCCGCAGCCTTTCTACTATCAAACGCTGCAATTGCATTATATTATAGAATAGATTTTTCTTTGTATAAATGATGGATGCACTGCACAATATACATCCTAGTCCTCGACTGCACTAGGTATCTGACTGTACTCTATTTATTTTTATTTTATTATTCTGTTTGTACTATTTTTAACTGTTTGTTGTTGTTCATGTCTTTTCTGTGGACCCCAGGAAGATTAGCGGCCGCTAAGGCGTCAGCTAATGGGGATCCAGTTAATAAACTAAACTAAATCACAGCCTCCTTGATACTTCCTCCAACATCCCTGCAAACTAGCATCAATTTTGCAAAATGACAGAGCTGCAGAAAGAAGTCAAATCGGAGGGAAACAAAGAGAAGGAACGCCTCGACTTTGCGGGAAGAAAAGTGGAGGATTCATGAGCCGGCGTGTGTGTGTGTGTGTGTGTGTGTGTGTGTGTGTGTGTGTGTGTGTGTGTGTGTGTGTGTGAACAAACTGGATGAAATGGTTTGAGGACGGGGAGTTACGCAGGAGGTCTTACCCAAACAGGCCCCTGAAGCAGCAGGGACAAACGAGAGCGAGACGACATTGAAAAGCATGTAAAAGAAAAGAAGAAAGCAAAAGAAAACAGAAGCAGAGTGAATCTTTTTTCACACACAGACACACACACACACACACACACACACACACACACACACACACACACACACAGGTTGACTGAATATACAACAGTCAAAGTGTGGACAGGTTTGCTGAAATAAATAAGCACAAAAGTGTCAGAAGCAAAAATTCATAGACAGCAACAAGACTGGAAGTTGCAGCGTTCAGCAGGTTCTCTCCGTTCTCGACCGTCTTAACCGTGAAATTTAGGGCGGTTGATCCAGCCAGAGTGAGAGGAAAGGCATGAAGCTCCACACGTCCTTCTATCCACTCAACCAGCCACAAAAAAACAGAAACATGTGTTATGTGGCATGTGGAGAAATTTGGAAATGTGTTCTCGATCTCAAGAAAATAAGGCAACCGGTCGTTAATCTGATAAAAACATTGAACTCTTAATAGTCATGTGTCAAAACCTTGTAATTTATGTGTGCGTTTTCCTCTTTTGTGCTAATGCCAATGTTTTTTTTTTAGAAGGACATACACAGAAACATTCAGAAGGAACCAGGATTATCAGCTGAGAGTTTGACCATAAAAGTGACGTTGCCATCTTTCAGTCCGTGTGTCTTTTACTGAACAGTTCTCCTTGCAGCAGCAGCAGCAGCATAAAATGTGGACGTCTTGAGACGCACAAACACGCACACTAACACAATAGTTACAGTGATAGCACCGTGATTTAGTGCACGTGGCAGAAAGAAGTAGAGAGGATGAAAATGGCATCATGGGGGTTATTTCTCCATCGTTATCTCACTAAATCACAGAGACCTTTGAGACGAGTCGACTAAAGGCTGAAACCTCTGTCTATTGCTTTCCCATCTGCGGGATGTAAATCAACGGGTCCGGTCAATATCAGGGTATGTGTGTGTGTGTGTGTCAAGGCGCACGCACAACTTCATTTGGCAGAAAAACGACTTGTTTATTGCCTGTGTGTCCTTGTCGTATAAAAGAATCCTCGTCTGAAGTGGAGCACAAAGTCAGCCAAGAGCAGGGGAGGATGTTAATGTTATTGACTACTTTTGTCGATTTTTTTTCTTAAATTCACTAAAAGTGACCATTAGATAATGCCTCATTTGCATATTTAAACATAACATTTCAGAAAACTTGCAATACAATAAATAATTAGTCATTTTTTTATGTTTTATGTTACTTATTTTTATGAAGCCTATGCATCCATCTCTGGCAAAAACAAGGTTTTAAAGTGGTACTTTTATAGTAATTATAATTATTTTGTGGATAACTCAGTTTTACAGACTCTTCCATTAGTCGACAAACTTGTAGTTATTGTAAGAAATTGTGTTAGTCGACGAGAAATTGATTTGATCAACGACAGCCCTCGTTTGTTCATGTATCATCCAGAGCCAGATTTATACAAATTATTACTAATAACATGGACAAAATACAGTGTTCTCGATTTCTGTTCTAGAAATGTACGCAAACTAGCACATATTTGATAAGATAATGCCTCATTGGCAGACTCACACATAAACTATTGATATTGATTGGTACATATTTGTTTTACCCTTATTCCCCTGTAGTGTCTCCCTTTCATCTCTTCGGAGCCTTAACATGGCAGTGACTCCGGTGTGTGTCTTTGTGTGTGTGTGTGTGTGTGTGTGTGTGTGTGTGTGTGTGTGTGTGTGTGTGTGTGTGTGTGTCTTTAAAACTGCATCTTCTTAAGAGCAGCCTGTCCCTTTGGTACTCCTGAGGGGCAATAAGTGGTTCGGTTCAGAGGCAAAAGCTCGCGGCTTAAAATTCTGCTCAGGGTTCCAACATTTTCTGCCCGCAGATGGTTCACAGCTCGCTACAATACAGATGCAGAGACCGCAGAGCGATTCTGTCGCTGGAAGCTAAATCCATGTGAACTTGCGTTACTGAGCGTTTAAAACCTGTAATAAATGGTTTTATTTTGGTGTTTATAGTTTGATTAGCAACTTGAGTTACAAGACTGGAGTTGAGAGATGACATATTCAATGAAATTTGCAACAGTTGTAGCACTTTCACTATAAAAAGGTTGGAATAGATTTGAGCAACTACCAGGATCATACTTATTTACTAAATGAACATCATGCTGTATTGAAGCAGACTTGGAACTAGAGATTGAGACACAAACTCATGTTTAGAATGTTTACTGAGGGAATACATCAAGAGAGAAGTAGTAATTTTCTATAGACTTCTATACAACCAGAGGAGTCGCCCCCTGGTGGTCAGGAGAGAGAATGCAGCTTTAACACATGAAGCATATACTTCTATACAACCAGAGGAGTCGCACCCTGATGGTCAGTAGAGAGAATGCAGCTTTAAGACACTTCTGCATTGGTTCCCGCCTGCTTTTACTCCATTGTTTTTAGCCTGCGACCACACAGACAGCAGTGCGTTTGCATAAATCCTCTCACCTGAACGGTTTGGGCGGCAGTATGCTGAAGCGTGTCTTCTCCAGCATCTTCCGGATCTTGTTTCGTCCTCCCGACACGGTGTTGGCCTTCATCTTCTTGGTGCTCTTGTGGTCCGAGGAGAACTCCATGTCTCCGGGGAGGTCGGGGATGGAGAAGCGGTTGCCCTTCTTCTCCTGGATCTTGGGAATGTGAGGGCCGCCGTTCTTCTTCTCGTGCACGATCCTGCTGAGGAGCTCTTTGAAGACTAGACGGATAGAAACGACGACAACTGATGTGAAGTCCAGAGACACAACGTGCGACAGTGTGCAAATAAATATACTCAGGGCTCACCAAATATGTTGGTCTTGACTGTGACAGCGAGGTGCGTGTTGCTCCTCAGGATGTCAACAGCTTTGGAGAAGGAGATGTTCTCAAAGTTCTGACCATTGATCTCCATAATCTGAAACGAGGCGGACCGAAAAGGACCACATTTATAGCAGGAATAGCAATAAAAATAAACATCGAACTAACTTATATTCTCTTTGGCTGCATTCTGTTTCGCTCCCGACTCAGCACACCTGTTAACAGTTTGCAGTGAACAGCGTGGTTCCAGTCCTCTCTGAAGGACATTGAATAAAAGGTAAATGTGCAGTGTGCAAGCTTGAATTGAACACTGTCGTTTCATGCCACCTTGAGAACGGATGAGTCTGTAGTTTTGCGGTCGTTACACATAGAAGGCATAATCATGAATGCGAACACAGTTGACCGGCATCAAATAACTCAGAAACTTGGTAGTCGGATATCATGTTCCACTTGTTTTTTATGTTTTTTTTAACTGTGGTTAAAGCTTCAACTCACTAACTGAATATTGCAACTAACAGCGTGTTGAGCATAAACTGTGAGTGCAAAGGGTTCATATGGTTCACTTCCTTTACGATTATCATCTCAACTGTCCCTGACAACAATATAATTTATAAATATTTTCAGATGAAGGTCCCTGATGGGGGTCCGAGATGTCCTATGTTTCAATTTAGGGAATCCTCGACACGGAAAAGGTTGGGAACCATAGCTCTAGACTGCAGACTGTATTTACTTTTAAGGACCTCCCGTTACTATATCTGGTTCCCTTTTCTGTTGTATTTATACTTTATTTAACCGGAAAGAAGGTCCAACTGAGACAGAATGAGTCTTCTTCCATAATTGTGGACACAAGCTTTCTCTTTGTCATTTGTGGGCCGGTAAACGGCCTAAAACCTCACAAACAGAAGTGGTCAAAAAGTTCTGCTCTCCTTGTGAAGATGAAGCGTCCCTGCTGCTTTTTACTACATCACACACTGTGACTTTTGAGCAGTTTGGGGTCAAAATGACAGATTTTCTTTTTTTCTCAGGATTTAGTTGAAACGTGTCTACATCCCATGTTTCTCGTCAGTTCTACCTCTATATCATATTTCATCCCGTACAACATTTAATTAAGTCATTTTATGCGCTATTTTCCACCTTCACCTGGGGAGTAAATGGATGCAGAGCCCTGGTGATTTCATCCAAACCATCTAATTGGGGACTAATTCCCCTCCAGGGAAGCACACCAATGCTGCGTGCTGGGACAGCGATGCATCTGAAGTAGAATCAACCACACTGACCTATAAATCACATTAAAGTCACTGTGAGAAACTTTTAACAGTTTAATCCTGAGTTTGAATCTTCTCTCTGGGAGCCGACACCAACACCACGCTGCTGGAGACCCAGGACGTATTGCTGGACCAGCTGGAGGGAAGGGGGGCACGGGAGAACCAGAACCAGGACTGAGAGGATCAGACTGTCAGACCCTGCTGCAGTAAAATGAGAGTTTTTTTAAAGGGACCCTGGTGCTTGGAGACACTACCGTTTTAGTCCACAGGAGCCGCCAGAATCAACACAACATGAAAGTTCCTTTTCGTGAGCTTTAAATGACACTTCTTTAAAAACATTATTTAAAAAAGCATCATATCTGATAGTACCACACAGAGTTATGCCCTCTCACCTGATCTCCCCGTTTGAGTCCGGTCTCTGCAGCCTTGCTGCCGACTTCCACCGACTCGACGAAGATGCCGAAACCTCTCTCGCTGCCGCCCTGCACGCTGAAGTAGAGCGGCGACTCCCTGGACGCCTTCTGCAGGGTGATCTGCCTCCACTTCGCCTTGGCTGCACACGCGATGTTCAGCAGCCGCAAGTGGCCCTTCATTTTCTGACAGGGGGACGGGGGAGGGGGGACGGGGGTCTTGCATTTTAACGTTTGATCTGAGCGGCTATTCTGACAAGGCGTGGGCCGCCGTGTAAAATGAACCAACTGCGCTGAACAAAAATAAAAACCAATTTTTAAATGGACGTTTGATCTCACCATGGTTTCTAGGTGTCTCTCAAAGTCTTCCAGGAAGTGGGTCATGGCCGGGTCACCCTCAAAGTCATTGAAGTGGTTGTTGACCCAGAGCAGCACTATTCTCGTTACCTGCGAGACACAACGGAGGGGCTTAATTTAGTGGAGCCACGAAACAATACACTCCTTTTTGCACAGCTCCCGTCACAGCTCACTTCTTACCGAGCTCAATCAGCTAAGACCTGTCGCAGAACGATTTTTACTGGTAGTGTTTTGGGTCAGAAGTCCTCAAGAACTCGTGTGCATGACCTTGGGAGCTGGTAGTTGCTAAGGGGAAGTTTAGGTGGCTAAATGCTTGGCAACATGAGTGCCTTTACTCTCTATGCAACCATGCCGTCAAAAACTGTATTTCTCATCTATACAGAAAATAACATTAGACATGTCACTGATAAATGGGAAAAAAGGTAAAGTGCGTCTGCGTGCGTCTCTCTCTCTCTCTCTCTCTCTCTCTCTCTCTCTCTCTCTCTCTCTCTCTCTCTCTCTCTCTCTCTCTCTCTCTCTCTCTCTCTCCCAAGTCAAAAAGATCTACCTACATTCATTAATAATGCTATATATATATATACAGGGTTTCCCCTACCGTTGGAATAGGGGGGCGGGGCGCCCCCCTGAAAAAACCCTCCGCCCCCCTGTAATTTTCTCCGTCGCGCCAGATCATAGACGTGATTTAAGGTTCCCTTTCCTATAAACAGGTCTACACCTTGTTCTTTTATTAAACAAATTCAATGTTCTTATTTTATTGATCGTATTTCTGTCTATTTCTGTCATGGTCGCGTTTACAACTCTACTTTGCTCTCGGTAACGCGCACCGCGGAGATCCGCCCCGATGCCCACAGACTCGTGCGCGCGCACAGGTGGGCAGAGAGCACACTTCCATCAGCCGGCAGAGAGCGTCCAATAATGTCGCGTGGAAAGAAAACAGATATATCTGCGTTTTTTAAACGCTCCCAACGTCGCTCCCAATGTCCCAACGTCGTCGTCGTCGCCGACACCCCGCCCCCCTGAAGCTGTAAACCTAGGGGAAACACTGATATATATATATATATATATATATATATAGACGTGAAGTCAATGCATTTTCCACAACACCACAGTAACTACAAGAAAAAACCTGAAGCAAAGGGCATTTAGGAAAACAATTATTTCTGCTAATTTACACGGGCGGTAACATCGTTCAAACCAACGCTCACTTCTCTCTTCCCACAGTTACTCTCTCCCTCCCTCATCCTGCACAGGATTCAATCCTGGAGGTTATGAGCCTGAATGACGACCACATGAAGACTATTGACAGTACGAGACTAATCTCGGGTTAAAGCGGTCTGTGCACAAAAAGGGGGAGTGTCGAGGCCGGAACAAATCGCTGCCGGGTTTCAGGACCGCTGAGCTGGCTGAACTCGCATCGAGCGGCTCAACAAATTGCCATCGACGTGCACGAATACAGCGCATTAGGAGCGCTGATGGCCGTCGTAGAAAAGTGCACACGTGATAGCGTGTGGAGCAGATACAAAGTTCTGGCTTGGCAGCCTTTTACCTCCACGTTCCCGGTCCACTCTCACCCCCCAAGCCGATCGCCTTCCTGCTCACCGTGTCCCGTAGGCTGTCCATGTGAAACCACTCCAGCAGTTTCTTGCCGACCTCCATGGGATTGGACAGGAAGGTCCTGTAGGTCAGCAGGAAGTCCTCGATGTAGGTGGGGTCCACCACCGATGGCTCCTCCACCAGGTGCATGATCAGGCGCTCCGGGGTTCCCTGTGAGTAAAAACGCAGTTAAAAATCTAGCCTTGCACACTCACGCAAACACGTGTAAGACGACTAGAATGACACAAGGACACACATAATCTATACACACACAGACAAACACACACGTACACACACATACACACCGTGTACTCACTAATTTCAATAAATTATGGGGAGATAAATCATAAAAAAGTGACAAGGACAAAGACTGTAAAGATGCAGCTATTGAACGGAGCTGTCAGTCAGTCATCAATAACACAAAGACACACACACACACTTTAACAAGAGCGCCTTCGAGCATTTGTTCCTGAGGTATCGCATCTTTTCTGGATTCGTATAAAAGAACAATCTAAATGGAATAATTGGCAGTTTTTCTCTCTCCTCTATACAAATAGTTTTTTCTAATCAAAAGGTAATTGTCATGTTTTTTTCCCATTTCGCTCTCAAACTGGTCCCCGTCCTCCCAGTAAGCTCCCGTCTGCAGGGTTTTACCTCGGCCCGACCGGTACTGAGCATGTGCAACTCTCAACTCGATCCATCGCTTTGCCGACGACCATTAAATGAATCTGCAACTATTTTTAGACTTTTTAGGAAGAAAAAAACCTCTGTGATTCCAGCTTCCTAAATGTGAACATTATTCTGCTTTTCTTCTTCACTCTTCTGTGGCAGTGAACTGAATATCTTTGAGTCGTGGACTCAACAAGACATTAGAGGACGTCGCCTCTGGCTTTTCTCTCCATTTTCACTACATTTCATGAACCGAATCGATGAATCAAGGAAATAATTGAGAGATTAATGGACAACGTACAGCAACTGAGAGTGCAGCTCTACTCTCAGCAGAGATCAGAAGGAGGCGAGATGGCTCACGTTTAAAGTTTATTATTAATGTTTAGTGAGATTTACTCTGATTGTTTGGGAACAATCTTTTTGGATTTCTTTGTCCGGATCTTTTTAATTGTTATTAATTAGCAGCAGAACGTCTGAGACACAAACTGTCCCCTTGCGGTTTCAGCGAGTTTGTCAGTGTCATCAGAGCAGAGGTTTCTGGGGGAAATGATTCATCTCACAGGGAAGAGAAACTAGAAAGGCATTCACTTTTTTTCATAAAAAAAAGAAAAAAAAGAAAAAAAGGAGCCAAACACAAATGCAGTGACTCATCTCCACTGGATGTGTTTTGGAGCAGACAGCTTTCCTTTAGAGCGTTCGGCCAGGAGAATCATTCAGGCCCATTATGTGATCAATACCCTGCTGCCTCTGGAGGCTCGGGGGTGGGTGGGGTGGGGGGCCTTGAAGCTACAATGTAGTGCACAAGAGAAATCGGCTAAGAACTCAGAGCAGCTGCATCGACGTGTCGGTACTCTAATCAATCCAAAGTATTTCAGCGTATATTTAGTACATAACAATGACCAAAAAGAGGACAACCTCACGTTTTAAGAGGTTAATCTATTAAAGCCAAAGTCTAGGGAGAGATTAAACCGGCTCATTAGCAGCTCAACCAAACCACAAACCGCCCTGAAGTCCGTTATTTATTTATGAGACAGGGACAGTGCACATCTTTAGCAAGCAAGTTCATTTACACCTGGAGGTAGGAAACCAACAATAACATCTCACCGTAGTACAAACAACTAAATGACAAGACACATATTCATTAAACGATTACAACAACAACAACATCGAGTGTTGGCATTCATGATCGCCAAGAATTCATCTTGAATTAAAAAGATATCAGCAAAGCTGCAGCGCTCTCAAATATAACTTAGTTCCAGAAAGTGTGTTGCTCTTATAGAGGAGAAGAAGAAGAAGTAGAATAAGAAGAAGTAGAAGAACAAGAACAACAAGAACAACAAGATCACCTGTGTTTGTCATCCTCTCCGTCTACCGTGGCGTTTGAAGCACGAGCTGTATTGGATTTGCTTTTTTTCTACAGATGCTAACAAAATGTTGCCTTAGGGATCTTTGCCGGCGCTCGGGGGGTCGGGTACAGAGCAGAACCCCCTCTGGGACTAGAAGAACTTCCTTGAACCCTTAAAAACAACTCCCACTCACCTTGATGACGATGTGGCCCTTCCTGGTGCCGCTGCGGTCCAGCTCGCGGTGCTCCTTCACCATCACGATCTCGCCCTCCTCCTCCACCTTGTGCGTGTTCTTCTCCACGTGGTTGAGGATGCGCCAGTAGTCCTCCTGGGCCACGCACACAAACTGGTCCAGGATGACATGGGGGAAGCGGGTCAACTTGTAGTAGAGGAAGACGCTGCTCGGCACCACCGTCGGGTACTCGAACAGCAGCAGAGCGGCGGCACGGTGGCGGGCCGAGAGCGGCATGAAGGAAGCTCCCGCGACTCTACTCCTGAACTAAATCGTGCTCAACTTAAAGAACCATCGCTGTTCCAGGATCTGCTCAACTCATAACTCATCCTCCTCCTCACTCACTCAGACACTTCCCACTCCGTCACGCTGAGCAGAAAGCGCCCGAGACGCGACTCCTCAGTTCTCTACGGCACCCCACCGCTCGCCGACTAAACCCTCAGTTCCTGCATTCTGAGCCCTACACCTCTGCAACTTCCTGTGTGTCAGAAGACAGGAAGCGATGCAGCGCGTGGAGGGAACTGGTCAGTGTGGACAGAAGAAAGGGGGGCGACCACAAGCATACGCCAGCCTCCTTTGACCTTCGTGACCTCTTTAGCAGCATGAGCAGCTCTATATCGAGCTTCCTGCGAGAAGCAACCTGCACGGCTATTTGTGAACACGTCAGAAAAAAGCACACCGACCGAGATTATGACTTTTAGAAGAAGGTGTCATGAATAACACAAACGTGCAACTCTTAGAATAAAGTAAGTCTGAAAATCTCTTAATTGACGCGTGTCATTATTTAGTTCTGGTTGCAAACTTCTACATTACAAGAAACTCAGAAACAATTGAGATAGTTGAAGGACTTTGGAAATAAAAGCCCAGATGCTCGTGCTGACTGAATAAATGAAGCGCGCCTGTCAACAATAGATCACATTGAAGAAGTACATTACATTTAGCTGACGCTTTTATCCAAAGCGACTTTTATACACCGTAGACACAGCAACGGGGAGACATTTGAGGTTAAGTGTCTTGCTCAAGGACACATCGACATGGACCTAGCGGAGCCGGGGCTCGAACCACCGATCCTCTGATTGAAAGAGGGACATGCTAACCACTGAGTACAACTATAGACAACGACATCATTGCATCACTTCTTCACTTCCCCCTCGTTACCTGGCAGTCGTCCCCCTTGGTGCGGACTTCTCCGTTCATGTACTGTTTGTCCAGAGAGGGCGAGATGCCGAAGCTGTTGCCCATGCACAGGGTCTCCAGCCGGACCTCCGGGGGGCTGATCTCCACGGCCCCGTTCAGGATGACGTACCACAGGTCCAGCTGGGTGGTGGGGGGGGGGGGGGGGGGGGGGGGGGTACAGAGAACACCAACCTCACGTTATCAAAACATTCAGGCATGTAGCTGGCTTGTGGATCTAGTATTTTTTGGGCTTTATGTATATTATTGCTTTGTTTCTATTTATTCTCGTTCGCTCGCTTTGAAAGCGCCAAAACGACGAGGAACATCAGATTCATGGAGTCGAAACGGAACGTTTTCAAGAGGAAAGCTCTTCCTCACAAGAACCTACAGAAGGCGTCAAGGAAGAGATCACCTGAAAAGGTCTCTTCCCGTAATATGCGTAATGTGGTTGCTTTTGCAAAAAAAAAAAGGAAATGCTGGCAGGCGTGATATAACGAGGCGTTCCTCCGAGCGGATGGAGGGAAAGGTAACGAGCCCTGAGCGCCCTCCTCTTCATCACTGATATAACATCCCCCTTCACTCTCAGTGCTTTTCTGCTTCCCTTATCCCAGTCAGCCTCTCACTCTCCTTATTTCTCAGCAATGATGAAATGGGAATCAGTGAGGTGAGGTAAGGTAATAAAGTTTGCATTCATCTCAACAATTCTCTTTTGCATATTTTGTTTTATCGGAATCTCATGGCAGCCCGCAAACTATTATTTGTTCTTCTTCCCTTTTTTTTAAGTTGGTTTCGCCGTTTCTTCTCCTCTGAAGCGCTTCACCTCTTTCCATTTCTGTTTCGACCACTTTTCATCTTCCTCCCCCTCCCTCCCTCGCTCACTGAGCAGAGTTGTGTCCGTTTGCGAGAGGGGCCTTTGACCTTCAGAAGGCGTCTGCAGAGAGGCCTGATCCACACGTTCTTGTATGTGTGTGTGTGTGTGTGTGTGTGCTTGCGCGTATGTGCAGTTTCCGTCCCGCTGACGTGGATGCATGCAGTTCGTTGCAATTCATCACCCGTCGGTTCGAATGCTGCTGTGCTTAAATTGAACCCAACAGCCGTGACAGCGCTCCCGTTCCTCCGGCATGTAAGTTCATTAATTAGCCGTGCAGCAGTCAGCTGATTGACGGTGTTTACTCTGCAGTGACTCGACACATTCTAGCTTCTGTTGAAGAATTTGCTTCTGGAAGATAGTGAGGACGTGTCTGTGGTCACTCATGTCAACTCATTCACATCTGAGTAAGAAAAACTGAACAACATCAAAAGCACTTATTGCTTTTGTATAAAGTTAATCAATTGCTGGTCTTTAACATACATCTTTAAAAGGTAAGCAACAAACTGAACATGACAAAAGAAGGAGTGGCTTGTACCTCACAGGGACCCTTACTATTGAACAGACTGTTTATGTTGTTCCCTGATAAAAGACAAATGTATCTTCTTCAGCATGATATTAAGCTGTTTTACATTAGAATAAAATAGTCTATAACATCTGAAAATAAATACAATATTTAATTGAATGACCAGTCATATAGAAGCATTAAAAAAAAATAATACATAATTTTTTTCTTCCCTGGCATATATTTTTTATTTATATATTGTTGTTAACTTGCTGTTGCTCCAGAGTGCCTGCTATATTGTTCTGATAACATTACTTTAAAATAAAAGCGCGCAATACACTAGTTTTTACTTCATTATTGAATTTGGCGCATAATGCGATTATCCCAGAAAAATTATGCGATTAATCAGTTAAATTTTTCAACTTTGCCCACCCTAATAATGGATGGATATATATAAATAAAGATAAATATATTTATATATATATATATATATATATATAATATATACATAAATAAATATATGTATAAAGTAAAAAAATAAATATATATTTATATATATATATATATATATATATATATATATACACATATATATAGTATATATATATATATATATATATATATATATATATATATATATATCTGGCAGGTCCTTCTGTGTGGAGTTTGCATGTTCTCCCTGTGTCAGCGTGGGTTCCCTCCGGGTTCTCTGGCTTCCTCCCACAGTCCAAAGACGACATGCAGCTCAGGTTAATTGGACTCTAAATTGCCCGTAGGTGTGAATGGTTGTCTGTCTTATATATGTGCCCTGCGATAGACTGGCGACTTGTCCAGGGTGTACCCTGCCCTTCGCCCATTGACAGCTGGGATCGGCTCCAGCGCCCCCCGCGACCCTAAAACAGGATAAGCGGTTTGGATAATGGATGGATATATATAAATAAAGATAAATATATTTTATATATATATATATATATATATAAATATATACATAAATAAATATATGTATAAAGTAAAAAAATAAATATATATATATAATATATATATATATATATACATATATATATATATATATATATATATATATATACACATATATATATATATATATATATATATACACATATATATACATACATATATATATATATATATATATATATATATTATACATACATGTAAAAAAATTATAGATATATAAATAAATAAATAAAGATAAATATATATAAATGTAATTTCTTTTAAATATATAAAAGATATGAATGAATATATATATAAATAAATATATACATATATTTAAAAGCAAAAAAAAGGATGAACTATATCGAATAATAATAACTATGTTGAGTATTAAATTCTTAAAGCCTATTTATAAAACAATATTTGGAGGAGATTATGCACTAAACAAAATGTACACTTATTAATTATGTATATTCTAATACTTTCCAGTAACTTGTGTTAACAAACGGCGGCGTGTGCTCTCGGCCGTACCTCCTGCTTGTCGTGCAGGATGACCGTGCCGGCCTGCTCCACCACCTCAAACACCATGACGCTGCACAAGTCCCTCCGCACGGACATGGTCATGTTGGCGAAGGCCGGCAGCTGGTGCATGAACTCTAGTAGTTGCTCTATTTGACACAAAGGGAAGAGGAAGGGGAGAGGGAGAAAGCAATTAAATATGGCAGAAAATAAAACTTGGGAAACATTTAAAAAGCAGGAATACATGTGTGTCCAAAGCAGCGTTTCTAAAGACAAATGATGGACTTTTAAATCCCTCCACTGCACACGAACCCTTCTCACATATGTGATCGGTTATTTTTGCTTCTGTAACATGACGTCTCTCAGACTGGTTTATTTTACTACTTTTTGTCTGTTTGCATCTGTATATTTCTCCTAAATTCACCAAAAGTCAGCATTAGATAATGCCTCATTTGGATATTTAAACATAACATTTCAGAAAACTTATAATACAAAAAATACAAAGAGACAAATCCCATCAGTTTCTATTCAATCATGTTTTTCAGAGGGCTGAACTCGGCCCGGTGAACCCGACCAGTGGGCGGTGAAGGCCAGCCTCCTGGCGGGCTTGCAGCAGGCCTGGCCTTCACAACTCCTCTCGGCCCTCTGATGTGGTCACCTTCTCCTCCAGGACCCCACTGGGTCCCGCTAATGAGGACGTCGCTTTGATTGCCGGCTTAAAAATACACACTGGAAGGGCACTGCTTTTTGGAGAGCACCTCGAGGGGGCTTCTTATGAGCTTCCTGAATGATAGATGGAGTACGTGAAGTCTAAGAATAGTAATCAGCGCTCCTCGAGGGACATGCAGGCCCATACTGTATTGTAGAAGCATCAACTTGTAGCCCCGCCCCTAAAGCATCCCCTGCTTTATGGTCTGTTTGACTCTAAATGGACCATAATTTACTAAATGAACATCATGCTGTATTGAAGAAGACTTGAAACTAGAGATTGAGACATAAAGTAGAGTCAAGTAGAGTCATTTATATAGACTTCTATACAACCAGAGGAGTCAGCCCCTGCTGGACTTTGGAAAAAGTTTTCAGACCTGGAGGTTGCTGTCTAAAAATGTTAAGTGTGCTTTTCAATATTTACTCATAGACAAGTACGAAAAAACATTACTACGACGTATCGGACAGAAACCCACAGAGTTAGACTCACCAATGTCGTCGTCGTTGCGGTCGGCCGGGTCTTTTTCCAGACACTCCCGGACCAGGTCTCGGCCTAGAAGAGCGTCTGACGCTCTCTCCAGGTCCTCATCTTCCTCCTCTTCTTCCTCGCTGTCCACCGCAGCCTCTGGAAGTCCAGACAGGTCCACGTCCCCAAGCTCGCTCTCCGTGGCCTGCAGCAAAGACAGCGGAGAAGGCAACATTATGGTTTCAATGGTTTTCATGTCTGTTATGGAATCAAACAGTATTCTAGGCTTTGGAGCAAAATATGTCTTTTGGTGGAGTGAAAATCGTAAAATAATTCTGCTGTCACGTACCCCCCCCCCCCCACACCCCCGTGATAACTCATCCACACAGAACATTTAGGATGACCTTGGAATGAGCTGCTGTACCTGTGACCCTGAGCTGAAACCTTACAAAACTAGACAAAGAGGCGAACAGCCAAATATTTTAATCCAGCAGTAATAATTCATATTCAACTGTGAGGGGCACACAGCTGGTTGGCAGAGGACGGCTCTGAAAGGGGGCACGGGGGCTTTTAGGGCGGGTGGGAATTGAACCATCAACCTCGAGGTGGAGAGAGGAGCTCCCCGGTGGTGCTGGCGGCAGCATCGCAGGCCACCTGTTAGCTCTTGCAGGTCCGAACCGAGGGAATCGTCTGGCAAAAATGAGCCTTGAATGTTTAGCTCTGTCTCGGGTTGTTTTTAAAATTAGTAATTTTGTTTTTGTAAAGAAACCAACCAGACTTTCCAAGCTATAGTGACAAAAAGGGAGTTTTCTGAAAGTTTCCTGGACAGAAGTGCTCACCGCTTTACTGCCGAAAAATAATTGTAATATCCCCCGTCCCCCTTTAAAAACACAAAAAAACGGTGCATGTGGGGCTCAAAAGGGTTAAAGGGAACGCTGGTAGAACCAATATGGATCTTAAAGGACTGACCGGATTCTGTCAATTTCATTGTCCTGTGTACATTTGTTTATGTATTTATTGTTTTCGTCTTTATTGTTATACATTTGCCTGTTACTGGGCAAATAGTGTGACGTTATTTCAGTTTCTTTTGTTGTTGTTTTCTTTTGTCCATATACCTTTTTTGAGGCATAATTGGCGGTATTGATTGCGAAGAGTGGACTGAAGTTGGTGGGAGAGAGTTGCATCCCTGACCTCCACACTGCAGGATGAACTCCCTCACCAACAATGCACTCCAGCTCCGGGGTTCTTTGGGGATTTGGGACCTGGCCAATGGGTTTTATGGGTTCCTCTGGAGGGACGGTGATTAAGCTAACTGCCCGTCCGGAGTTCAGGCACAGGTTCACTCTTGTTTACATACATTAGGTTGGACGAGCTCTTCGGAGGACTTTCAAAACACACAAGCTACACTCAGCTCTGCATTGATTTACATAGAATAGAAAAGAAAAAATACTTAACGGTACAAAATTTAACGTGAATCCTGATTTTGTTTTCTTAACTAAAGACTAACATCATAAAACTCTGATTTAATGAAATGGACTTTGTTTGGTTCTCTTCTGCAGAACCAAAGATTCATTAATAACCTTGAGTGGACACTCAAGGACACTCGAATCAAACATCTCAACAACAGCTTGTGTACAAAACATATTTTCCTTTGCTTCACCTCTGATTTCTGAGTCTTCAAGGAATTTTGTCTCATGTATTCATCAGGCCAACACTGTGCAGAAAAAGATAGAAAAACACTTAAAGTACTACGAAAGTAATACATTTCATTTGTCTTCATTTGTTGTTGTTGTTTTTTGTGTTCATTACAGGAGCACTTATGTCGTGTGACAGAATATACATTCATCAACGTCGTAAAAAGGGAATCATTGGTATTAGGTGCAGAGGACTTGGAGACGATCGGCGCTCCACGGCCGACCAACGGGGGGAGAGGTGGATGCTAAGCTAACCCAGCTAGGTCCCAAGACTACTCCACTCCCCAGCCCGATTAATGTCCGGTCGCAGGACAATAAGACGGATGGGTTGCGCCGACATCTTCACAGAGACCTGGATCCATAATGGCGTCCCGGGTCGAGCTGCACTTGACGCACAGGACTCAGATAGGACAAGAGGAGGTGTTATGGCCAAGTTATCTGCCCGGAGATTTTTTTTTGATGCTGCTGTTTACATTCCTTATGATCAAAATATATATTTTTTTTGCATTCCTGTTTTTGTATTTGTTTGTCACGTCTTACTTGTGTTGCGACAATACGACAATAAATGCGCCTGGAATCCTGGACACTTCAGAAATAAAACTCCATTGTTGTCAGATGGAGACTTCTACAGAGGTAAAATCCTGCAGAAAAGACTCCTTCAATTTTACTTTGTCGGAGAACGCAGACATTGAGGTTGCAGGAACAACCCGCCCTCTGCCACTGACGTATCTTTCAGTGCTTCTGAGAGCCCACGCCTCATCTAAAATGCAGGATGTGCCCTTTCGGTCCAATTCCCCCGGCCTCAGACTGAGTTTGAGCAAGGAGGACATTTCCTAGAGACGAGGGACATCAGATCTGCCCATGTTCTACAGCGCTGTGGCAGAAAGAATGAGGGAGGGCTGCACAGAGGTTTAGGATGAAAAAGAAAAAAGCACAGAAAGGAGGGAGGGACGGAGAACAATAGGAGAGAATGGAGGGGAGTCAGCGACGAGCTGATGGGATCGCATCCGTGTGATAAATATCTAAATCTCAGGACCAAGAGATCGGGTCTCTGGGTTGAGCGCTTGCAGACAGGAGGGGGAGGGAGGGCGATAAAGGAAGTAAAAAAATATATGAGTGATGTCATTTTAGTCTGTTTTCTAGTGAGAGTTCAATTCTGCTGACAATGATTGATGGATGACATCATTCATCGGCCCTTCACTTTATGACTTAACTAGTTTAATGTTATTGCTCTGTGAGCCATTCTGTTTTACATCACTCTCCTGAGACTTTGCCTCGTGGTGACCAGGAGGAGCTCTGAAGATAGGGATAACATTTTTGTTGTATGTAGTGGCCAAACTGTGGAATTAAAACTTCCAGGTCTGTTGCGTGATACCGTTGGGCCCAAAACATCTATAAATCAGCAGGTAAATAGTTTGTAGGTAAATGATTAGGTCCTAGAAGTTGTAAAATGCACTAATAATAAAATCAGAGTTATTTTACTTCCTTTATCCATGTGAGAACGACAACAAGCAGCTGGGAGGCGGGGCTTAAAGGAACCGCTGGTGCGCTTGCTCTTTAGCATGCTGCAGGATCGTGTTTTTGAAGGCCGACGCCTGAAGTTAGCATCACTCTGCCTCCCCTCGACTAAACGACATTGGGATTATTCCAGTGGAGTTTGGATTAGAAAATAAACAAACGTTCATGACGCTTACAGTTTTAAGCAACTTGTTAGCAACCAAGACTGTAACTTTACTCGGAAGGCAAAATAAAAAATAAAATAAATCATGACTATATCGGACATAAACGACCACCCTAATATACTGCCATTGAACAAAAAAAGAAAACAGATAAGCATCGTTAAGAGTCCTCACTGAAACAAGTGCTCATTAGTTTGAAGCTAATGGACCTTGAATGCTAACAATGCTAACAAGCTGGTATCAAATGGGAACACACACAAACCAACACACACCAACATGTACGCAGGGAGCTGAAACACTGCAGCACCCTGTGAAGAAGCGTCATAATATTGATGCGGTTCTTGGATTAATCACGACTCACTGTGTAAAGAGGGGAGATTAGGAGAGTTGAGGGATTAAAATGACGAGATGACGGCCTTGTCGTGTACCCTTTTATGGATTATTATCATTATATATACAATCTCGAGATTGGAGCACACGGAGCTCCTGAATGCCGTCACGAGAAGAGAGAGGCCGGGCAAGGAGACTTATTTTACACTTTGTGCATTAAAGACGGGTGATTGCAATAAAAGCAACCGCAGAAAGAGCTTCCTAGTTCCTAGAGCAAGGACACATTTAGACAGATTAGATTAGTGTGTTTGTCTTGTTTTAGGTGATATGTATGTTAATGTATGCCAACAAGGACTGGGAGGAAGTGGGACATTTCCTGATGTAAAACAATCCCACACAGTCTCCCCTTCCTGACATTCCGATCTAAATCAAGCATCAAGTCTGACATCATCTGTATAAATGATGTGCACACATGTCATACGTGGAAGCAGACTTGCAGAACGGTTGTTATGAACCGGGCTGCAGGGCCGATGTCACGGCTTCTGTACCTTTAGAACGGGTTTACGTAGAGGCTCCAAAAGGTTAGGTCCGTTTCCTGCAATGTGACCTTTCGTCCGCAGCAGGAAGTGTAGAGGGAGACGGATCACCAGGATGCACGACCGATGCACAATCATTAGCGAGACACCGAGGACTACGAGGGAGGAAGGGCAGTGGGGGTTGACAGGTACACGACAGGTAGGAAAGCGCCAGGGAGGATCCTCCGTCAGCGAGACGCTTCATTACTTTTTGTATGAAATGTAGGAACAGCGGCGGGGAAGAGAGAAAGTTATTTTTTGGGAGCATCTTGTTTTTCCAGCCTGAGCGCCTTGAAGGCCTCGAGTTGGTGATAAAAAATGGCCGACGTCATTAGCTGTTTTTTTTTCTTGTTTTTCTGATTGTGGTGACCCTCGCTGGATATCCGGAGCTTATGAGGCGTGACCGTAGTTACATGCTCACAACAGCAGGAGGCCAATAAGAGTGAGTACGTTGTTTTCATTCATTTAAACTGTGCTATTAACTATTAGGTAGCACATTTCGTGGTTTGTGCTAAGCTAACAATAGCAATCATTCGGTGATTGCCGAGCAAACTGCTAAAAAACACTCTTTACGTTAATACACTTTTATTTTTTTCCTTATATTCTAGATGACACCGATGTTGAAACTTATAATAAAATACCACCTTCAAAATATGTTACGGAGGAAAAGAAAATAGCAAAGTGAAAGAATTTGATAGTAAATTTAAAACATGATGTTTCATTAATTGACATGATTTCATAATGTATAAACCCCCAAAGTGTATTCATGTGTGCACATATTAATGGTGCAGTCTGAATAAAACTAGTAAAAATGGTTTAAACAAGTAAAGGAGTACCCACCTGGTAAATGTCTGAGAGGCTGCTGCTCCCCGAGTCGCTGGCGATGCTGCATCCTGATTGGCTGGGAGGCATGTGCATCACTTGCTGGTGGGCGTGGTCTGTTAGGTGCATCTTATTGAGGTCGGCAGGAAGCTGTTTCAGACAGACAGGAAGTGGTAGAAAGACGGAGGGAAAGGAAAAAAAAAACACAGAAGAGGATGTGAGTTCAACGGAGGCAAACACACAAGCTAACACACACACACACACACACACACACACACACACACACACACACACAGCTGTTTCATCAGCCTGAGAGTCAAAGCTGGTTTGGCACTGTTTGACACGTTATACTCCGAGATAATTAACACAAAGAGGATGGAGGTGAAGACACTTCAGACAGCTGTAAATCCCCATCCGGGGCTGGAGGTTGATATGATTTCTGATAGACAGAAAAAGTGGGAGGCTCCTTTTATATTCTGTCCTGTTTGAGAATTGGATCCATTTGTTTCTATTTTTGTTAACACTTTTTGAACCGAAAATTGCTTCGAGCGCATTCTCAAACGAACCCCCCTCAGATTCAGGAAGAGACAAAGACGTCAGTGAGGCAGCCGACTGGCTCTTAAAAAGCTTCAAGCACGTTCACTGACAACAGAGATGACAAAAAAGTCACCAGATCAATACGTAAGCTTTAAACTACTGTCACACCAACGTCCAGCGTGCATTAAATCAAAAACACTGTCATGTTAAAGCAGTTTAAACAGTAAAGCTGGGTTAGTGATGAGGAGGCTTGAATTATGGCGATATAACCAATGATTTATATTCATATTCATTCACATGTGCAAGCTGCTTGAGCTGGGCTGGTTTTGCCAAATATTTAGTAGATCACTGATACTGGACTGTATAATAGTTGCAGAGATGTTGCTCGGTTGTTCCAGTATTTGTCTGTTTAAGTGGATTGACGTCAAAAGAGGGCGAGTGATACTGGGTTTGAATGTTTCAGCACCACGGAGAGAGACTGGACTTACTAATTACGAAATTCTACGTCTTTAAATCACATTAAGTTCCATCTGAAGCTTTGCAAGAAATAATAATAACGAATTATTACATTTTATTCCGCTAAAAAGCAAATCATCACATCCCGGTGTGAAACTGTCCGAGACCAGACCGAGACAAGACCGAGACCAGACCAAGACCAGAGCGTCTCGAGACCGAGACAAGATCGAGACTTTGAGGGGTTGAGAGTAGGGATGGGTATCGTTTGGGGTTTTTCCGATACCGGTGCTAAACCGATACTTATTTTTTTCTTCAAATTGAACAATATATTAACTGTTTAAAGTATACTATAAATATGAATAAATAAATACATACAAAACACTTGACTTCAAACTACAGCTTCAAACCTTTTAATTTCAAACTATAAACAATATATATTTAAAAAAAGAACAGACACAAGCATCAGGTGGCCTGATTGGGACCGTGTGCAACAGAACTCAGAAACTGTTGGATTCTACAAACTGCTGCTTTACTGGACTACACGTCATCATTAATATCAACTGGGAGAGATTTGTTCCAGCAAGCCGAGGACGGACGTTCAAAAGCTCGTACTCGTGTCCAATGTTCCCTCTAATTTTTTCCGGCACTGAGCAATTTCTTTTATTTCTGAGCGCACATTTCAGCACTGTGAGCAATTCGCAACCACGCGACCTGCCGAAAATGACCACAAGCCTGCGTTAGCCATAGGGGATTCAAAGAGATGACAGCAAATGCATCAATATGTATACAAGATTGATATTTATTCAATATCCTTTATAATGGCTGGACTTTGGGAACATTTTAATGATGGTGTTTTACCAAGTCAGTTTAGTTGAACTTAAAGGATCTTTGTTGAACTTCAATAAGGGGAGGTTATGACTGGTTCACTGGTTATGACTGATAATGATATACATAAAAAATAAAAGTATCAAAGGTGTTTAGTCATTTCTCAGCAGGTACAACATTTAAGTGGAACTTCATTGAAAGAAAAACGCTAATGCAGTGCTTAACAATAATTATAGGCCTATTAAATTGACATGGTGTCATTTTTCCTAAAGGTAGCCTATATAAACAATTTAATAACTGGAGTGGTTTGCAACAAACTAGGCTACAAAACATGTAATTTGAATGTCATTGAGGGAGATAGGCCTATCTGGCTATGTGGCTCATCTTGTCTGCAGGCCTATGGAAGACACATGTCTCTGAAGAACAACATCTGAAAAACAGGTTAACCAAAAGAGAAACACGTTTTCCCACGAGCGAACTCTCCTTTCGCTTTTGCCTCCGAGCAGAATTTGCTTTCTTCATATTTAAATATGTCTGAAAGTTTCATCCTACCTGTGTCAGTTTGGACTATTTCATCTAGCCACTCATGTTTGAACGTTAGGCAGACCTTTTTCTGGGGCACCTGCTCTGCCTTTCTTTTCACCATGGTATCTATAACTGCTGGAGCAGGGCCCACCAAGAGTAGCCTAAACAGCGCCGGCCCTAGCTCATGTGGCGCTCTAGGCGAGCTTCACTCCTGGCGCCCCGAGGAGGACAGCGGGGGGTGGGGGGGTGCCTACGGAGGCAGAGCGCTAGCATAGGTACAGAGAGCGCATGTCGAGAAACGGGACGCTGATTGGCCAAGAAGACTCGACACGTCACATCAAAGATCTTCTATTGTGGAGATGGCTCACTCCTATCTCAGAAACACTGGCGCAAAAAAGATTTTTAACCCCTGAAAAAAAATCGTTTGCGCGGTCTGAAAAATCTATTGCGCGGCCACTTCGACTGGCCTGCGCGGCCGCGCACGCGCGCAGCTTAGAGGGAACACTGCTCGTGTCTCCAGCGATCTGTGTGCGCGCGCTGCGTGAGGTGTATGAGCGCTGGAAGCCCCGCCCCCTTGAGCCCTGCTCTGCATGCAGGCGGACAGAGAGCCGAGCAGCGAGTGTGCTCTGATCCGCGCTGTTTTAGTATCGATACATCAAAATCTTATTGTTTTTAACGTACGGGTACTGCGCTACCTTTTTAATATCTATATACCGTGCAACTTGACAGAGTAGTGTAAAAAAAAAAAAGATTTAAATCGGCTCAGGCACCCGGAAGGAAGCACCGAAATCTGCGTTGCTTTTCGGTCCGGTAGGTACCGGATGTGTTGGAACGTCTCGGTACCCAACCCTAGTTGAGAGACAGACTTGTATTACAATTAGTGCTGTCAAGCGATTAAAATATTTAATCGCGATTAATCGCATTTATGTCATAGTTAACTCGCGATTAATCGCAATTAATCGCAATTTTTTTTTTTTGCATTTTAATGCTCTTATCAACATGAAAAAGTGGATTGGCTTGCTTTATTTTATTGAAAAACAACTGCCAAACAGGGCGGTACAAAATAAAATCACTGCACATTTCAGGTAAACAAGGGTTTACAAAATAAAATTATAGAGTGCACCAGGCATGAAAACGGGTCAGGGGTGAAAAAGGTGAGAAGGATATTACCCCTCTAGGAGGGTCCGGGGGCATGCTCCCCCGTAAGAAACATTTAAATATTCCATATTTTAAAGCATCAATCTGATGCATTTTGAGATGCTTTTTTGCCAACCTGGGGAGAGCTGGAGAAACTTAACTTCAGCCATGAGTAAAAAATTATTATGGCCTCCTTACTAAGTATTATGCAAGCCATTTCATGCCAGCCTGTCACTGGGTCTAACATTTACAGTATATGAGGCACAATGTGGTAAGGGAGAGCATGGCTGCCTTTGTTAGCATAATTTATATCTTTGATGCAGAGAATGCATCTGGCGAATCCCTGCCTGTTGATTTTGGAGAATACATCTCCTAGATGAAAGGACACCTCTTGCCCTTTTATTGAGACCTTGCCTTCCAGTTTTAGCCACGACTAGTTCCAGCTGCATTTCAATCCAGCTGTTTAACAATGGCTGCATCCTTCTCCCCTAACACACTCATTCTGCAAAAATAATGTTTGTATTGGTGTTAACTTCTAGTTTAGCCTTATTCAGACCTGCCAACCTTGATATATAACCTATATATTGATAAGTCATTAAATACTCGTCATGCATTGAATGAACACGGCATAAGCTAATAATTTTAACGTTGCGTTCTCTCCTGCTGTGTTCAATGTGTTCACTCGCGCTCCCTTCTGGCACGTGCACCTGTTCGCAGTTCACTGAATATCATTCATTTTGCAGTATCGCGCTCACCATTCATTCATTTCAAACCGTAACGTTAGCCTAGCTTCCAAGCCCAAACGGCGTGCCTATTGTTTTGCTTCCGGTTGAGCTACATCCGGCGTGGTGCTCGCGGAAAAAAAATTATTGAAAAATTAAAATGCGTTAACGCCGTTAATAAAATTGACGCCATTAAAATTGGTTTGCGTTAACGCCGTTAATAACGCGCTAATATGACAGCACTAATTACAATGGAACATGCAAACCATAGACACTCCTCAAACTGATAAGATCCACATCACATAAAAACCAACGATGTCCTCTTCGTTCACCTCTTTTACTGCCATACTGTATATACTGTATACGTGCTCTACCTGTGGGAATGTCCCTTTGTTTTCATTGAGCCATGACTGTAATGATGGTAAATAAATTAGGCAATCTAGCGATACTTCTGCAATTGTGGACCAGAGTCCTCTTTGTCCGAGACCAAAACAAGAATTAAAAAGCGGTCCACCTGGGACCTTTAAAAAGTAGACTTCAGACCCAGACCTATCCCGAGCTCTACATCAGTAATGATTGCCTCCACAGCCAGGCAGCTGGGTCGCGTCTCTATTCCCCGAGCAGGTCTCCAAACGTTCTTGGCATTCCCCTCTCGGCTTCTAATCCCAGAGCCTCTAATTCTCTAGTTTTACCAGTATGGATCGGGTCAGCGCCAGCGTGAGAGACGAAGTCCTCCTGTGACACCGGGCGGACCTGCAGCACGCCTCCTCCAATGCCATCCAGACACTCAACACACCAACGCAAAGCCCCGCCGAGCCAGACTGGATCTCTGAAGCTAGCTGAGGCTTCCAACATGCAATATTAAAGACGTAGTAGAGTCTGGGGGGGTACTCTCTTCTAATAGGCCTGTTGTACTGTAAGACCCCATCAGCACTTAACCCCTCCACTCCCCTGTTCCCCAAACCCACAGGAAAACACAGTACTAAGGGGTGGGGTCTAAGAAGTTCAATGGATTGTTCTTAATGTGTCACACACTCAGAGGAGCACTGCACTGAATGTACACTGGATTTATTCACTTAAATTGTTGGGTTTTTTGGACCTTGATTCCATTCAGGTTTTATTTGTACATGTTCTTCTTCAGGATGATTAGCAACGTGCTACGGCAGGAGCTAATGGAGATCCAATAACATCAACAAATACAATACCCCTATTTACCACTTAGTGCACTACATTTACAGTCAGACATTTTTTTGGAGTCTTCAAATTCTGTGGAAAAACACAAACATGAAGATTTATCCATCATTTGGATTTTTCTATAATCAGCAGAGATCGGACTTTATTCAGCATCTTAGTCGAACTTCAGTGTGAAAACAACATCAAGTTAGCATCTTCAAACATTAACGCTTCCCCACACCTCCCCTATTATACCAATGAAGTATGCCACATGCATAATAATGTATTCACTCCCATATTTCAACGGTAATAGTACTATTTGCAAACACTTAACCAGCATGATTCTAATTTCACAAACGTACCGACTCACAGATCTCACACATTAGTTTCAGTGCGACTAAAGGAGTATTTAAGTGAAATCCATTTCCCATTAGGAACGGCAGCGTAATGAATTGTGTGTTTTCACTCATTGAACCGCAGGCTACGCCTAATCCTCGACTGTTTGTGTTATTGACTAAAACCACACACATATGCACAAGGAGAACCATTACTAGGTGGTTGTGTTTGTCCGTGGATGAAGAGAGACAGATCAAGCGATGGGGAGGAAGAGCTTGATTGTTAATTTCATCGAAGGTAAAAGCGTATTGATTCCAGTGTTGATGGAGCAGCGATGATGAAGCTCATTTAACGCATTCAGCCAGATCCACATACACAGAGAAAGAAATGTGTCACGCAGCTGAGTTGACCAGGACTTAGGGAAAGAAGCTCACACACACGCACGCACACACGCAGGAGGTCGACCGATTCCTCTGAATGGCAGATTAATCGGCGCTGATAGGATAGTTATCGGTGGAACTGGGCTCCCGCCATACTTGTACAGGATACTTTATGTTTTAGATATTTATTATGTAGGTAGTTTGACTTTTTCTTAAAAACAAGGATCCTAAAAGGTCCTGAAAGGATAAAAACAAGGATCCTTAAAAAGGTCCTCAAAGGATAAAACAAGAATCCTGAAAGGATACAACGAGGATCCTGAAAGGATAAAAACGAAGATCATGAAAGGTCCTAAAAGGAGAAAAATGAGAATCCCGAAAGAATAAAACAAGAATCATGAAAGGATAAAAAACGAGGATCCTGACAGGATAAAAATGCATTAAAACAGCCAGATCTTCATCTCGTTAAGATCATAGAGGAAACATTTCTATTAGCTGTGAGTTGCTGATTCTGATATTTGGGAACAAGAACTGTAATAAGGAAGAGCCCCATAAACCAAGCAGTGTATACAGGAAGTAATGAAAAAGGTTGACATTTTGGGTAAGATCTTTTCAGACATATAAAATGTGACATCGCTGGCTCCATCTCGCTGTTACAGTATTGACATTTAGTCATCCAGACAGGTGGTGACTTCTACATTAATGTTCCTTGCATCTTCATTCAGATTATGACAGCACATTAAAAAGAAAGAGCAACAGTGAGTTCAAAATGTTATAACGTCCAGTGTTTCCTGTTCTTTCACAGGCGGAATCACTGATTCTATCCTTTTGTTCACGCTTACTTTGTTGGATTTATTTCCTAACTAAAGACTAAAGACTTCAGGGATGAGATTACGGTTAGAAACGAAAAAGGAAAGTCCTTAAATATTTGTGTTTTGGAGTTATGAAAACAGACAGACGGAGTTAATGAGTTTCTGTGAGTGTATGAGGGAGGGAAGGATGAAAGGGGGAGTGAATAATTGTGGCGGTCTCTTGGCTCCCATTCACACCACAGACTTAATCCTGCTCTTATCCTCCTCTTTCCCTCTCCCACTGGGCTGAGCTGGGGGGGGGGGGGGGGGGGGGGGGGGTCGAGGGGGTCTCCCATTCTCCTCATGCATTAAGAATGAGAGCGAGGAGATTAAATATGAATGTGCTGAGGCTCCTTCAGCTGTACAGTTATATCATGTCAACGAGAGGGCACAGTCTAACCACGAAATGTTGTGTCGCAGTCAAACGGACCGAGCTTTCATGCCCCCGATCCCTTCGGGAGGTAAGGTAGGGAGGGGCCAGGTTGTTTAGGACTTATAAACTCTAATAATTTGTGGTGAGAATTAAAAGAATATCAGAATAAAAGTTAGTTATAATGGAGAGACATACTAACACAATGTTATATAGTTCATAGTAGTATACAACCCATCCATCAATGAGGGAAAATATGTCAATGACCATATGAATGGCCAATTTGTAGTTGATGTTTTTTACAATATTTGTCTTTCCAACTCAATTCCTTGAAGCAAAACCAGTCAAAACATATCATCTTCTGTTTTATTTCTTCTATAAAGCCGAGCTCTGCTTCACTTATTGCATCCAATCTTAACAATGAGATTAACTGGCTGTGGGCCTGAGTGCTCTGTTCACTTCCTCACTGATAAAACGGGCTATAAAAGACCAGACCGGCCATTTGGCCACACAGACAAGAGACTGGGTTCCCCAAAGGCATTTGAGCACTGGGATAATCTTCCCTACATGGGAGGTCAATGCGCAGAGAGAGATGTTTTCGGGAATGGTTTTGGGAAACCTTGAAGACATTAATGGATGACGCTGGGTCTGGCTGGCATTGTGGTCTGGAATTGGTTGGTTAAAACCCTCTGGGGGTGGAGCCCGCGTCGAAGCGTAAAACCAGGTGTTTACATTTTTAATAAAATTATATCATCACAATAATACGTCACAGAGATCCATCCATTTCCATCCATTTTCGACCGCTTATCCGGGGTCGGGTCGCGGTGGCAGCAGGTTCAGCAGGCCGACCCAGGCTTCCCTCTCACCCGCAACACTTTCCAGCTCATCCTGGGGGACCCCGAGGCGTTCCAAGGCCAGCCGGGAGATATAATCCCTCCAGCGTGTCCTCGGTCTTCCCCGGGGCCTCCTACCAGTTGGACGTGCCTGGAAAACCTCTAATGGGAGGCGTCCAGGAGGCATCCTGACTAGATGCCCGAACCACCTCAGCTGACTCCTTTCGACACGAAGGAGCAGCGACTCGACTCCAAGCTCCCTCCTGATGTCCGAGCTCCTTACCCTATCTCTAAGGCTGAGCCCGGCCACTCTACGGAGGAAGCTCATTTCGGCCGCTTGTATCCGAGACCTCGTTCTTTCGGTCACGACCCAGAGTTCGTGACCATAGGTGAGGGTTGGAACGTAGACCGACCAGTAAATGGAGAGCTTCGCCTTCCGGCTCAGCTCCCTCTTCGCCAAGACGGACCGGTACAGCGCCTGTTTTACTGCTGCAGCCGCACCGATCCGCCTATCGATCTCACGCTCCACCTTACCCTCACTCGTGAACAAGACCCCGAGATACTTGAACTCCTTCGCTTGGGGTAGGCAGTTTGTACCCACCTGGAGGGAGCAGTCCACCGGTTTCCGGCAGAGCACCATGGCCTCAGATTTGGAGGTGCTAACTCTCATCCCTGCCGCTTCACACTCGGCTGCAAAACGCCCCAGTGAATGCTGGAGGTCACGGTCCGAGGAAGCAAACAGGACCACATCATCCGCGAACAGCAGAGATGCGATCCCGAGATTCCCGGACCGGATCTTCTCCGCCCCCTGGCTGCGCCTAGATATCCTGTCCATGAAAGTCACGAACAGGACCGGTGATAAAGGGCAGCCCTGGCGGAGACCAACACCCACCGGGAACGTGTCTGACTTACTACCGAGGATACGAACACAGCTCCTACTGCAGGCGTACAGAGACCGGATGGTCCGTGCCAACGGGTCCGGCACCCCATACTCCCGCAGCACCCCCCACAAAACCCCCCGAGGGACCCGGTCGAAAGCCTTTTCCAAGTCCACAAAGCACATGTAGACTGGTTGGGCAAACTCCCAGGACCCCTCCAGTAGTCTTGCGAGGGTAAAGAGCTGGTCCACTGTTCCACGGCCGGGACGGAATCCACACTGTTCGTCTTGAATCTGAGGTTCGACAAGCGGTCGGAGCCTCCTTTCCAGCACCCTGGCATAAGCTTTTCCCGGGAGGCTGAGCAGTGTGATACCACGATAGTTCGAGCACACTCTCCGGTCCCCCTTCTTGAAGATGGGAACCACCACCCCGGTCTGCCAGTCCATGGGCACTGTTCCCGACCCCCATGCGACACTGCAAAGGCGTGTCAGCCAAGACAGCCCAACAATGTCCAGCGCCTTCAGCATCTCAGGGCGAATCTCATCCACCCCCAGCGCCTTGCCACCAAGGAGCTTTTTGACTACCTTAGTGACCTCTGCCAGGGATATGGGTGCAACCACCCCAAGGACTTCAGGCGCTGCCCCTTCTCCAGGGGACATGTTGGCCGGGTTTAGGAGTTCCTCAAAGTGCTCTTTCCACCGCCCGACGATGTCCACAGTCCGGGTCAGCAGTTCCCCCCCCCACGCTGAGAACAGCCTGGGGTAGGCCCTGCTTTCCCTTCCTGAGCCGTCGGATGGTTTGCCAGAACTTCCTTGAGGCCAACCGAAAGTCCTTCTCCATGGCCTCCCCGAACTCCTCCCATGCCCGAGTTTTAGCATCCGCGACCTTCGCAGCTGCAGCCCTTCTGGCTTGCCGGTACCTGTCAGCTGCTTCAGGAGACCCCTGGGCCAGCCAGGCTCGAAAGGCCTCCTTCTTCAGTTTGACGGCTTCCCTCACCCCCGGTGTCCACCACCGGGTTCTCGGGTTGCCGCCACGACAGGCACCGATGACCTTCCGACCACAGCTCCTAACGGCCGCGTCCACAATAGAGGCTTTGAACATGGTCCACTCGGATTCCAGGTCCCCAGCCTCCCTCGGGATCTGTGAGAAGCTCTTCCGGAGGTGGGAGTTGAAGACCTCCCGGACAGGATCCTCTGCCAGACGTTCCCAGTTCACCCTCACTACACGTTTGGGCTTGCCAGGTCTTTCTAGCCGACTCCCCCGCCATCTGATCCAACTCACCACCAGATGGTGATCAGTTGACAGCTCTGCTCCTCTCTTCACCCGAGTGTCCAAGACATACGGCTTTTTACGTCACAGAGATATGGTTTCAAATCTGGCGGATATGGTTTCCACTTCCGCGTCTGAGCATCTAAACATGGACATGTATGAGGCGTGCAAAGCTTCACTGTGTGTCAGAAGATGCCAAGCAAAGAGTCCTGAGCAAAGCTATGTTGCAGACGGCGCAGCTTCAGAGCCTGAAGGATTCACTAACAAGGAGCTAGCCGGAGCTAACGGGCCAGATAGCTGGCTACAGCGTTTCTGTGAGACTGAACGGTGAGTAATCAATTGTTGTCTCTATCACCGTTAACTTTCTTACAGTGAACATAGTACGACCAGTAGTGTTGGACCTCCATTATGTGTTTGTAAGACCGTAAATAACATTTGTGTGTTGACGATAGCTTAGCGTTAGCACGTCACTAAATAGTGCCGTGTTGGCTGTTCTCTTCCGTGTCTATGACTGAACGGTGCATAATCAACTGTTGTCTCTATTACCATTAACTTTCTTACAGTGAACTTAGTAAGCCTAGTAGTGCTGGATCTTCGTTAATCGTTACTACTGTAGTGTTTATGTCACGTTAGGTGCTGCTAACACGGCGCGAGCTAACGAGAGCTAACGGAGATAGCTGACTACAGCTATGAACGGTGGTAATCAACTGTTGTCCCTATCACCGTTAACTTTCTTTCAGTGAACTCATACTGACTGTATTAATGTATTTCACAGAGTGGATTCAGAGCTGTGAGGGTCCAGAGGGCAACATGTAGCATTGCTGCAGCAGTCTCCCTCTCCGTCTGCCTGCCTGAACACATCACCTAGCAGGCCGCAAAGCCAGCCACAGCTCATCATCCCCACCATATAATAATACATTTGGTTTTAGACATTAAATTACATGTGTCTACCATTGTATTCATACATTCCACTGCTTTTGTGAACCTAAGACCTTTGGCAAACCAATTTCCATCACCAAAACCGATATACCACCTGAGTAAAGTTATGTTTTCACAACAAATATGAAACATTTCCAAAATCAAGATTCAATTTTTCAGCTTTAGTCATATTTTCTCTTTACACTTGTGCCTTTGGGACAATGATGCCTCATTATGTAGATAGCTGAGATTGTTCTGTAATTTTTGATATACAACACATGAGTATGTATCATATGCTAGTGACTTTAAAAAGGGCAATTTAAAAAGTATGTAAAATCGAGAAAAATTGAGAAATTGACCCCCAGAGACCCCAGAGTGTTAACGGTCCCAGAAGGGGCCACGCCATTAAAACACATTCTCAAACATGGCTGCTACTTCACCTTGAAGCAGGTTTTTCATTAACCATCAGTTAATCGTTTTCTGAGCCAATATTGTTGAAACACAGCCTTCATCAGGATGCAGAGATACCAGTTAATTACTTAATGGCAGGACACACCTGAGACTCCACTAAACCTCTGCTAACCGTGGAGAAAGAGAGACGTCTGCGCAGAAACAGAGACCAGCTAATAGGAGGATAAGTGGGAGTATTTATCAAAGGAGATGGAGTGTGACGGAGACGTGCACAACGAGACAAAGAGGAACCGGAGAAAGAGCGAGGAACAACGACATCATAATAAATAACAAAGAGGACCAGCGGCTCGGCCGAGTCGCTAAAGAAAATGTGACGACGCTGATAGATCCCGATGAGGGTGATAATTAAAGCGGGTTTCAGCGAACAATGACACAAACGAAGCTCAGTATATATTAAGAGACAATGCATGCATGTACTTGGATCAAAACATATTTGGAGGTCGTCCATGTTGCTGATGATCGCAGAGGAGTTGTTGTTTTAGTTAAGGAGTATTTAATAATGTACTAAAAGATGGAAAACAGAAACAAGGCGGTGGAAAAAGGTTTCATGTCTTCACAAATCGACAACACTGCATATGAAAGAAAAGTGCTGCATTAAAGGTCTAAACACTATGGTTTAAAACTACAATTTCCTCAAGTAACACCCAATACCAGGTATAACTATAAAAGATTATGATGCCGATTAACGCTCATTCATGAATCACCCACAAGGAGAGTTCCCTGTCTACCGACTGATGGCTGCAGAGGTTTTAGAACCGCTTGGCTTCACTGCTCATAACATCCCAGCTGAGTAAATACGGCCCGGTGATGGACGAAGAGGTCACTGGTGGGGTATCTGGCATGAGCGTGGCCGGCCTGCAGATGTCAGCAGTGACAAACTACCTCGACATGAGGAGGAGAAGCACAAACATACAGACAACATGATAAACCATGTTAAAAAGCTGATATTTGTTGTGTTTTTTTTTTTTACATCATTCTGGTGCTGAAATACAAGTTTTTATTGCATCACAGATACACATGTCCCTCTTGGGTGAAATCTTAAATAAGGCCCTGCAAGATAAAAGGATAAGACCATTGTGTAGTTGTGTCTGTTCCTACTTTCATGTTCATCAGACTATTTCTCACATCATGGCGAGCTGGACAGCTTTTCCAAAATCACGCACAATATTCCCAATTAACACGATAATGGAAATTCACAATAATCAACTAAATTCTATGTTGTGCTTTTCCAAGAAAAACCCACGGTGGCAACCACACTTTCAAATAGACACATCAGAGAAAAAGGCATTAAATGCCTTCCCACTACGTATTTACAGCGTAATTGCACATTAAACCCGAGCTTAACGCGTGTCTTCCCTCATAACAGCTCTCAGATCAGGTTGTTACACCAGCAGCCACAACACAAGTTCTCCTCGGAGCGAAGACTCCCTCCTTTGATGTAACTTGACTGCACGTCTCAATCGGATTCCTCTGCTCCCGCCGCCTCGTTCTGACCGACCTCCCCTCTCCGCTTCGATAGTCTTGCTAATTAACTCTGTCTGCAGTCTGCCTCCATGTCCCAGTCCAGTCTTACTTGCTGCCACCTTCATCCCTCTCAGTCTACATATATATATTTTGTTTGCATTTATTTTACCTCCCGACTGGATCAAACCCTCGTTTCCGCTCCCGCAATCCTGCATCAAAGGCAACAGAGTACAGAAGTGGAATGGCTGCAGGTATAGCCTATAGCAGTGTTTTTCAACCTTTTTTGAGCCGCGGCACATTTTCTACAATAAAAAAATCCCGCGGCACACCAACAACCTAAAAAGTTACAAAATGTCACATTGTAGCATAATACAGCATATATGGTAGATCATTATTGCGCTACCTACTGGCATGGAAGAGTATTCAGTGTTTCAAGTAAACCAGATTGCTCCATCAGACAAAAAAAATGTGTTATCACTTTGTTAGAAAAATGAAAATAAAGTTATGCAAAAAATAACTAATATTTAGTTACTACTAAATATCTTATTGTGGAAAACAATAAGCTATTGCAAAACAAAACGGAATGAGTGCAGATGTGTGAGCATCACGTATCAGTATTAGTGGCTGCAGTGAGCTGCTTTCCTCTACAAATCTTTTTAAAACGGGATTGTAGATTTGATACGGCTCTCAGTTCATGCTCAATGATAGAGACAACAGCAGAAAGCCGACCTCACAGAGATCTCATAAAGATCGGCTTTTGGCGAAATGCCAAGAATCGGCGCATGCGCATGCGTAACCTGTTAACGGCGGACGGTGAACATTTAAAATCAGCATTTCCTCTTGCGCCACACCTGTAATAAATACCTGTAATAAAGGTATTACACCTGTAATAAATACCGCCCAGTTTGATAAATACTGACTTAAAGGAAACATGGTGTTCATTTATTTTAATGACGACCACAAAGTGTGCAGACTTTATCACTGCAGTGTGTTTTTCAGGCTTTTGGAAGAATATTTCAGAAACGTCATTGATGGAGCTCCAGGCTGTTTGTCTTGACCTGCAAATACATGAACTGTTAGGCTTTAACAGTGAGAGCTCATAGGTTAAAATACTGATACCTTCAGCAGCAAATCCCATTGTGAAAAGCACGCGACATATTTTTCGCCGCTCTCTGTCTCTCTCTCCGCTGTGTCTCACCTGCGCGCATCGGGTGGAACTCCGCGTGCAGAGTTGTAGACGCGACCCATAAATTACATGCTGTGTAGATAAGATCAATAACATACGGCCGTTTAGTTTGTTTAATAGCAGAACATTGGACATTTTCCCACGGCACACCTGACGATCTCTCACGGCACACTGGTGTGCCGCGGCACAGTGGTTGACAATCACTGGCCTATAGTATAGGTATAGGTATAGACTGGCCAGGTGAGAACATCGGCACGGCCGTCTGGAATGACCGCAGCTGCAGATTTAAACCTCTGCACCGCTGCTGCACAGAGTTTTGATCAACGGAGGCCACTCCCGGCTCGGTGCGTCGTAAGAAGGGGGGGTGGGGGGGTCGCAATACATAGAGGAGGAGGAAAACCCACACACATACTCGTATTCATGCACATCTGTGCCAACCCTGCAGACACACACAAAGAGAGAGCGAGAGTGAGAGAGAACATACACTGAGCTCAGCACACTGGAAATCACTGGAAAGTCCACAGACTGTTGAATTAAGATACAGCGACGGGGAGACAGATGATGGAATGAATATGACGGAGTGTGAGAGCGAGGGAAGGACCGAGAGAGTGTAAGAGGAGACAGTGAGGGAGGCAGAGTGCAGAGTGCGATTGAGATTGGAGTGTGTGTGTGTGTGTGTGGTAGTAGTAGGGAGAGAGAGAGAGCAGTAGGGGAAGAGCTTAGAATAAAGATAGGACTGACAGTGAGAGGTGGAATGAGGGTGAAGTAAAAGGGAGGGAAAGATGAAGATAAAAGTCTCAAATATTCTGTTAAAAATCCAATTCTACCTCCAGACTACCACATCTCTGGCACCATGGCAGTGCATGTGTGTGTGCGTGTCTGCGTGTGTGCGCGCGCCAGCTGGGGAAATGGGAGACGTAATGAATTGAGGCTCGAATTGGAGCCTCAATTCAGAGAGAGAGAGAGAAATAGGGTGGGAGGGTGGTGCATGAAGACTATATGTGCATAGATTACATTAATTCAAACATATGCGCTCCATCCCTCCCTCCATCCCTCTCTCTCACAATTTTTTTGGTGCATCTCCAACCAGCCCTACTTTGTAAAAAGTGGCTCTTAGTTGCCGTAAAAACTGGATTTGCAGACTAAAGTGCTCTGGATTGGAACATCTCTCGTGAAAATTGCTTGTGTTACTTCTGCATTATAATATAATGTTATGCTGGACAGCAAATGAAGATCATACTTAGAGGAATAAACTCATCCCTCTGCTGATTTAATGGGACACAAATAAAGAAAGAAATGCTAATAAAACAACATTTTACTGCAGCTTTTTTACAGCTCCATCCTGGATTTACTTCACCGTTTGAAGAGTTGCATTTTGGGAAGTGTAGCAGCCACAGTTTCTTGGGTGTGACTGCTACTAAGGACTAAAAGTCAGAATATCTCAGCCTCTGGGCTTTTATTTTGGCAATTCTTTATTATACCCTTTTAGAAGTTCAACGAATCTCAAAATGAAAAGAGACAATAGATACTGTAAGGAAACTATGTATATATATAAAAAGCTACAAATAGCTACAAATAGCTAATCTTAGTGAGTTCCTCGACACAAAGTTTGAGCAGCTACACAGAATTTGTGTCAATATTGTGGAGTTTAAGTTACGTAACTTAAACTCCACAATATTGACACAGATTCTGTTATTGTTGCATATTGTAGAAACTTTCTCTACGGGTTGTTTTGTTCCCAGCAACATGTTATCAAAATGTTTTGGAAGATAAAATGAGACGCCAACAGGTGGAGCCTGAAGAAGTGGCAATTTGAAAAGACAACCTTTTATTTTGTCCAACATAAGGGGTTTCAGTAAAGCATCACCCAGAAATATTTCTAAAACACACTTTAATCTCAGCGTCCTGTGATTTTAACTGGTTTGTGAGGTTCAACGTTCATTTGGCTGGACAGACGCGAGCCTCCACGTCGGGTAAACAGCCATCAGTTGGCCGTCTCCACACTGTGCTGTGCCAGTGTTGTGACAGACGGGATGCTGAATGGCGCTGTCACCAACACTGCCCGAGGCCCGTGACTTTTGCCCCAGTTGTCTGGGAGTGACGGAGGAGAGGGATGCAGAGAGGGGAGAGACGCGCAGGGGGAGAAGGGAGGGAGATGTACACGACCGCATCCTAAAGACACAACTTTGACCAGACTTTCTGTAAAAAGAAAAAAAACATTTTCAGGAATGAAAAAACTTTCTAATTTCAGAGCTTTTCCAGGAATTTCATTACCCGATCATCCAAAATGGCGTCTGAAAAAGCCGATTCAGTTCGTTCATTCGTCCCCCGGCACAGAGCAAAGTGATGCAGCTTCGCAAACAAAGGATGAGATTAAACAGCAGTGATCGTGCTGTGGCTGCAACCAACACTTGTTTTCATTGGCTTCATTATTATCGATTAGGCGATTAGTTGTTGGGCCTAAAAAACTTCAGAAAATGTAGAGAAATGTCAGTGTTTCCCGAAGCCCAAAGATGGCACCCTCAAATGTCTTGTTTTGTCCACAACTCAAAGACATTCAGTTTACTGTCACAGAGGACCAAAGAAACCAGAACATATTTACATTTAATGGAATGGAATCTGAGAAATATTTTCTAGCAAAATGAATAAACCGATTCATTGATTATCAAAATGGTTGCAAATGAATTTAACAGTTAAGACGACTGCACCGCTGAGTTCCAGTCATTCATTCATAAAGGACCAGCCCTGTTTATTGCACCGACGTTATTAACAATAAAACTCTCCGGACTCAGTGTACAAGGTTTTTGTGTGGATTAAAAAAAAATGCATAAAAAGTGTGGAAAGCTCTTAAGTCTCAAGTCAATGACGTCCCGAGTAAAGTAAAAAATATCGAGTCCTGAACAAGTCGTCATCTGTTCTCCTGCTGGTGCATACGGACAAACGCACCTTTCCCTCATGCACTATGACGTCATAGTTTATTCGATATTACAGAAACCACGCGAGTCATTTGTCAGTCTGGATTTTCTTGGCGAGTAAAGGCTTGTAATTGGCTGCGTGCTCGCTCATCAGTCCTCACCGCTCCTCCAGGGTGCTGCTAGTAATCAGGGTCAGCACCTGCAGAGTCCAGTGTTCTCCTCTGGAGGACTGGACTCATTACAGCCGGCCTCGAGAGGACATTCCTTCCACTTGTTAGCGAGTGTTAAGTGTCTGTGTGTGTGTGTGTGTGTGTGTGTGTGTGTGTGTGTGTGTGTGTGTGTGTGTGTGTGTGTGTAACCTGTAGTTGCTGCGAAACAGTGTGTAGATGTTCCTAAAAAGAATATTTTCAACAATGGGTAGTTATCTACCATTGAAAAACAAGATGATGTCAATCAATGTATTTTTGTAAGTCTTATTTATTTTTCTTCTATTTCAGCCTTTTCATGCCCTCCATCTCTTTTTCTCCCTTCATTCGTCCTCCTGTTGTGGACAGTACAAACTATCCTCTGTCAATTATACATCCATGGCCTGTCCAAAATGCCATCGCTTCATCAAAAACATTCTAATCAGTAAAACCTTGAGTCCCAATTAAAAGTTCCTTCGTGGCGTTGCAGAGATATCACAAGAACGGGAGCGGACGGGAAGTCACGGCGATCTTTGGCCGCCGAAATTGAACCGGACTGATGTTTGTACGCATGTGAGGACGGACAGACGGACGCACGGACGGAAAACCCCCCAAACATTCGGGATGTCGCCAAAGTGGAGGCAAAATATAACAGATGTGTGTATTCGGGTTTGTAATAGAGCGAACTTGATCCTGTACACTATCAACTCTTTCTTTTGTTCTGCGCGTGCGTGCGCGTGTGTTACAGGAAGCTGTGAGGCGTCTCTGTCTGGGTCCCTGAGGAAGGTGGGCCACGGCCAGGTCTGCCGGATATGGGGAGGGAAGGCTGAACACTTGGCTTTAATGATGACAAAACTACTTGTGCACACACACACACACACACACACACACACACACACAACACACCACACACCCCACCTTGTTTTTTGTTTTAACGTTGGCCTCGCTCACCTCCGCCCAGACGGAGCTCGCTACGGCTTCAGGACGCGACGGGCCGGACAGGAAATTAACGTCGCTTCCTGAACTCCCAACATTTATCAGACTTTTTAATAATTTTTTTCCTCAGACCAAAACTATTTTTTTATGCGAGCCTGGTTGAACAAAGCAATGCTTCCCATCAGTGGTTTTAATTTATAATCGTTTGGGCAGCTTTTGGTGTGAATGTTCTGCGCTGCGGCGCCGACAGAGCTGCTGATGTGCTTTTGTGTTTGTTTTTGATATGCTTGTGAATATTCATCGGAAATATGCTTTAATAAACAGTCAAAAGCAGAGAAAAAAAAATACTTAATTTTAAAAAATATGTTTTTATCTTCACTGAAGCAAATGTTTTTTTGTAGGGTATCTGTCAGTTCTGCATATATATAAAGAATAATTCATTGGCAAATGAATCGGGTTTCTTTTTCTTTTTTTTACCATCTCCTTGCCCGATAACCGTTGTGTTGTCGAAATCACACATTGTCTGTCCCCCGCCCCCCCCCCCCTTTCTCTCCGTTTTCTCTCTCTTTCTCACAACAATTTCCAAACACCCAAGAGAACGATCACCACTCCATCCGTCTTGTATTTATAAACACCCCTTGAAAATTATCCAGGAAAAGCTCCAGAGGATGGGACGGGGATCAATATCAGTGAGGTAATGGGAGGCGAGAGAAATTTAGGCGGGGGGGAGGGGATATGGGTGGTTGAAATATCAGCGCCATGGATATGTGTGTGTGTGTGTGTGTGTGTGTGTGTGTGTGTGTGTGTGTGTGTGTGTGTGTGGGGGGGGGGGGGGGGGGGGGGGGGGTCGTATACAATATGTGTGTATTATGATGATGATGTCGTCACCATTGAGTTTTAGTATGTTTGTTCGTTGCATTTGTGGGTGGTTTGAACTGCATCTGACGGGTCGGAACGACAGCAAGGTCAAGGGTCACATGCATGCGTGTGCATGTGTACAGACATCGTGTGTCCGTCCTTTGATCATTAATTATTGTTATTAATTGTGTATTAGCTGGGCGATGTCCCCATACAGGTCCTTTTGTATCACAATAACAATTTTTTAATCGCAATACAGCGTGTGTTTTTTATATATGTATGGATTTATTTTTTCTAGAAAAAAAAAAAAGGTGTGAAATAAAACGATCACATGATACATGCATTTTTGTTGACGCAATTGTGTTGTCATAATGACACAATATGCAAGGATTTTTTATTATCAAAAAACTGTATGTCCATAATTATAAAGGGGACGTAATCTAAGAGATGCATATGAAAAAATAAACTTTTATCAACAATGCATGTTTTTGTTGAGAAGGCCTGTAGCAGTGATTTATGAATTATGGGAGGTGAGTCGGGCCTCGGCCCGGCCCTAATGCAACCCATATCGATCTTTATCACCCCTACTTCCTGTACATATGATATCCTAGACCTCCCTCGGCCTGCTAAAAGCTCTCTCTCTCTCTCTCTCGTCTCTCTCTCTCTCTCTCTCTCTCTCTCTCTCTCTCTCGCTCTCTCTATCTCTCTCTGATTCTCTCTCTCTCTCTCTCTCTCTCTCTCTCTGATTCTCTCTCTCTGATTCTCTCTCTCTCTCTCTCTCTCTCTCTCTCTCTCTCTCTCTCTCTGATTCTCTCTCTCTGATTCTCTCTCTCTCTCTCTCTCTCTGATTCTCTCTCTCTCTCTGATTTCTCTCTCTCTCTCTCTCTGATTCTCTCTCTCTGATTCTCTCTCTGATTCTCTCTCTCTCTCTCTGATTCTCTCGCTCTCTCTGATTCTCTCTCTGATTCTCTCTCTGATTCTCTCTCTGATTCTCTCTTTCTCCCCATCCCCCCCTCATCTCTCCGGGGCTCAAAGGCCTCATTACCTCGACACCCTGTGTGATTTCTGTCTGGCCGTCAATCCGCCCGTCTGTGGTCTCGAGGTCAAAGTTACATCACCTGGCAAAAGGTCGTCCTCTCTGCACCAAAGTGGTTCTGTCAACATATTCAGGTGCCGGGGGAGCCGCGCTGCAACCATCTAATACTCCTTAAATGGCGCCTGCAGCTTCTATCCGCTGACCTGACGATGCAGAGGATTACAGTGGCAAAGTGCCTTTCATGATGAGACAGCTGCTATTAGTGCAACCTGTTGACATTGTTTTTATATATAAAGCAAATATTATCAGGATGCTGAGGCTATTGAACCCCCAAAGGATTTCACTTCCTTTTGCTTATTTGACTTGTTTGCAATGTTACAGCGATAATCAGTATTATGGACCACTTGCTTTTCAGAAACTCTGCTTCTGCAACGTATTGTGTCCTCTCAAGTAATCTGGGTAACACACGTTTTCCAGGTTTAGAAAACAACATGATTGCACATGTGATGGCATGACTACTGATTATTTGAGATTATTTATACAGAAAGGTTTCTCCAACCATTTGGAAGCAAATTAAACCCTATATCTGTTCGATATCACCATAATTTCCAGGTCTTTTTTTTTTGCCAGTTTGCTCCTCTCAATTAAACTGCAGAATTCACTTCATTTACTCTCTGAATTGATATCAGTTTGCTAATTACTGGCGGTGTTGATGTCTTTATCCCTCAGAGTTGACATCTGAACGTTGTACATTCCTGAAAAAATAAGTTTCTAATCAGAACTCGTTAGAGTACAACGGGTCAATAGACTGAACTGAGGAATAATTAAATCTCCTCGCTCCACTCAGTCGAGATTCAGCACTTTAATGTTGCTCTCTATCCTCTCTGACGTGATGATGAATGGGAGGCTAGCAACTGTAGCTTGAATCAAATATAACATTGAATATATAGCAATTCTTCTGTTTCATTTTTTATTATTGTTTTTCTTTTTCTTGTATAGAAGTCAATGCTTCATGTGTTAAAGCTGCATTCTCTCTCCTGACAACCAGGTTAAAGGCTTGAAATCAGTGCAAGTAGCCGACTTTGAATCCACTTTTAGATGCGGTTTAAGTGCCTTGTTACGCAACAGTACCGAGAAGTTACAGAGACGGGAGTGAAGAGAAAATGCGGAGCGTCTGGAGGGGTAATACGTACGCTATGGGTGCCGTTTGGTGCATAAACAGAGCGCAAAGGTTGGACATGTGAGGATGCAGATGCTTCTAGAAGGAGTTGGCATGATTTATAAGACAGGAAGCAGCAGATGAGTGAGGATGCACCCAGCAGGGCAGCAACATCAGGCTGGCAACAACAGCAACCAACAACAGGCCCCATTATTGATGCTTAAATAATAGATGGGGGGAAAAGAGAGAGGGAGACGAAGACAATAGTAGAGGATAGAGGAAGAGTCGTTCACGAGAAAGAAGGAAGCGGGAAGACCTTCGCTAAAAAACCGAAAGGAGAGAGAGACGAAGGGAAAGAAAGAAAGAGGAAGACCCGGGAACAGGGTCCCATGGAGACAGCGGGGAGGGTCAGAGGAACATCTTGACAAAGTCCCTAAAAAAGGGATTAAAAGAAGATGTATTCTATTGTAGGAGTTCAATTATGGAACTAAGCTAACATGAATGTAACAATGGTCAACCATTTTTGGTTTCAAAAGGATTGTTTATAAAACAAATTTTGAGGGTTACAAGTGTGAATGAAATGTATATATACACAGTAATATATATATATATATATATATATATTTTTTTTTTTTTCTTCTTTTTTTTCTTTTTATCGAATTAATTATCTGGTTTAATTGATAATAATTTAGGATAGGAATATATAAGCATGCTTCTACCTATACCTTTTCAGTCTTTCTGTTTTTTGTATATTAATTGTGGCTTTACTTATTGTATTGTAAGATTGACTGAATAAAACACACAAACAAACAAGTATTTCGGCAGAGGGGAGGACATGGACGGAGGTCGAGTCCCGCCGGGATGAGTGGGACAGGATTTAAAAAAAAGGGACAGTTCACCCATAAACACGACACAGTACAATAAAAAAGATATGGAAACCCCCTGAAAGGCAGCGGCTGACTGCTTTCTTTAGAGACTTCTTTTTAAGCCCTGTGTTGTTTATTGGGGATGCAAATAAATCTGGGCCTCATAAACTGCTCAGTGCATCAGGAGCAAAAGGCCCCGCTGGCCCCACAGAGCAGCTCCACTGGCCTACATTTCTCCGCCCGTCATCCTATGCCAACTTTCAATCCATGCAGTCAATATTCGGTAAAAAAACTAAAACAAGATGCCAGCGGCCAAAACCCAGAGGGCTTTCAAGGCGGCGGTCGACAAACCAACCGGGTGACCTCACGATGAATACGTCAACTCCTTATTTACACGACTATAGTTACAACAACAACAACAAAAAGTGCAGAAATGGCAAAATAAACTGTTTGCTTTCCGTAGCAGTTCAGCCGGGAGGGCTGTTGAGCACGTATGTAGTAAAACAAGGCAGTAAAAAGCTGGTTGGCAGCAGCAGATTCCCTGCAGAGACGTAAAACTAAGTGATTCTCATGAATCAAACAACGGCGTGCTCGCTGCTGCTTTTTTTTCTTCTTCTCTTCGAGCTCCGACTAGTTTAGTTGTCAGACTCGGACTGGTGGGAAAGGTATGACATGTAGGTCCTTCAAGATAAAGCAACGAGTGTAGAAGCGGCTGTGAATCGGTAAACAGAACTGAGCCAAAACTATCAAAAGAGACTTTTAGAGAAAATAATCGGCTGCTATTCTGAGTAAATGAGTGGGAAAAAAAGAATATCTGCTTCAGAAGAACTTTTTTTCTACATCTTTCGCCCTTTTCTGTCTTTCTCTTTTAATTTAAAATTACACAGCAGGATGGCTCTTCGCCGTCCTTCCTTGAGAGCCCAGAATAAATTCCCCAAAACCTTTTTCAGGAAGTTAAAATCCCTCCGCGGACCACCCTGACTGACACTTCCGTCTTCCACTGCTTTACTTCCCCTCCCGACTCGACTGCGGCGTTTCTTTTCTTTTTAATTGCCCTTGTACCTACAGACAGAGCACACATCTCCTAATGGGAGGGGAGAAGGGAAACTTAATTAACCTTTTACGAAAGGTGGGCTCATCACAGACACAGACCAATTAACCTGTGGACTTCAAACTGGGCGAGCCGGATGAAAACTTGTGGCTCTAAAGTGAGGAGGAATCAGCCGGACTGGAGGCAAAAAAAGCTTCGCCCGAGTCGCTCTTTGGAGCTAAAGCGATCCGCTTTATGAATCTTTGACTTATGCGACGGAAGATCAAAGCTGTGCAACAACGCCAAAGAAAAGTCTGTTTCACAAGCAGAGATGAAACTAACAGAATATGAAACGGCTAATTAACGAATCCCTTAATTAAAAGGAACGGCGTGCACCATTTAGGGGGCTCTGTTAGCAGAAATATGGCACACAAAGAGACCTTCATACCTACACAGGTGAGCGGGTCCTCTTCAGGGAGTCCGCCATGTTGCTCCCAAAGAAGACGGACCCACAGGATCCATAAAAGACCACAAAAGTCACATTTCATGCAGCTGCTTTCCAAACTAACTCTGGCGGATTATTGTGAGCGACGTCAAACTGTTCATTACAGCCACTGTTAGCAGATTACACAGATCAGATGGATTACACGCCTAAATCGACAGATTAGAGACGAGCGCGACCGATACAGGGCAATTCAATTATATGTTTTTATACCGTATATACACATCGTATGCTGGAATTTGACTTCCGGTTTAAGTTTTTTACTGATTTGTCACCTCATTTAAAAAGGTTCACACTGGAATTGTAAAAAGTAGCTGGCATGTGATTTTTTTTTTTGCAAACAGGTATTTTTGGAAGCCCTCAAATCAGTTGGAGCTCTGGAGAGAGGTGAGTGAGGTGAGTGAGGCGTGGTGCTGAGAATAATGGGAGCCTTTTCAACGTCTTCATGGCATCAAAGATCACATGTGTGTAGATACGTAGACTGCCGTCAGGTTTTACCTTCATTACCTTTATAAACGTCTCTAAACACTGAACACACACGAGGGAGCGACACACACAAGTCTCTCCATCACACACGCTAAACGCACATCTAGTCGTCTACCGAGTCACAAAGCAGGAGTATGTTTCTCAAAAGACACAATAAATATTCTTCATTTGCATATACATCCAGCTCATTTTCTCTCTTCCACACCCCTCTCTCTCTCCCTCCCTCACATTCACAGTGAGAGAGAGAGAGAGCGATGAAGACGGAGAGAGAGAGACAGAGAGAGAGGAAGAGGGAGAGAGAGAATGAGAGGCAGAGAGAGGGTGAGAGAGAGAAAGAGACACAGAGCGAGAGAGGCAGAGAGAGGGTGAGAGACAGAGAAAGAAAGAGAGAGAGAGAGAGAGAGAGAGGCAGGGAGAGAATGAGAGAGTGACACAGAGAGAGAGAGAGAGAGAGAGAGAGAGAGAGAGAGAGAGAGAGAGAGAGAGAGAGAGAGAGGGGGGAGAGAGAGAGACAGCATCCCAGCCAGAAAAAGGGATTACGACATCGCTTACTTTGGAGGACCACGGCTGCAAGCAGTTGGCATAGCAACGGACCAGGAAAGCCATTTTCCACGGGAGGGAGGGCTTCCCCTCGTTCACCGAGAGATGAAGAAAAAAATAAAATACAATAAGTTAAAAAAAAAAGAGAGAGGAGGACGACAAGGGGGCTGACGTCGATGTCCTTGCTGCAAGATGAGAAAAAAAAGGAAGAAAATTCCTCGCGTTGAATCGGATGTCGCTGGAGAGAAAGACTTAAAGTGGAGGAAGATCCGTTCACACGTCAGTTTCTCTTCCTCTCCGCTACGAAAGCATTCAGAGAAGCTCAAAACACTCCTGAAATGGAAATCTGCAGAATATTTAAAAAATGGTCCCAGAGCAGGAAACAGAGTTTTCAAAAGATAAAAAAAACACATCAAAATTCAGTCGATTTCTTTTTGGTTTAAAGTTAAATTTAGAAACTCATCGAGTCTTTTTCCCTCCTTTAAAGATAAGCCGTTGCCGGAAGGAAGAGAGGGGCTCGTCTGTGCATCTGCAGCCCCCCCCCCGGGAGGAAGCCTCTCGCCCGGCTTTTAAAGTCCTGCAAACAAGTCTGGATCCCTCGCCTGCTCCTCATGCAACGAGCCCGCCGGTTGAACTCCTTCCTCCGTCACTTTCAACTCTTTATCTCTCTCCGGGGCTCCAGCGGTGCAGCTCCATGTCAAGAGGGGTGTGGGGGGTCCCTGCTCCCCTTAAACCCCAGTTGTCAAGCTTTCTCCCTCCTTTTTATCTCTCACACCTCACGCCGGCGTTCTTCTTCCTCTCCCTCCGTCGGAGAGAAAGCCACTGCGGTGAGAACGCTGCGCTGTGGAGAGCCAGCTGCTAACGGGGAACGCTGGAGAGAGAGTGAGGAGGGAGGAGGGAGGAGAATCCAGCTGAAAAAGAATGACATCACCTGTGCAGCGAGCGGTGGAGAGAGAGAGAGAGAGAGAGAGAGAGAGAGAGAGAGAGAGAGAGAGAGAGAGAGAGAGAGAGAGAGAGAGAATGGGAGGTGGTGTGCATGACGCGAGATCAAGTGGGAGAGAAACTGCATTAGATGGATTGGCTGCTGAGCAGATGTGGATGAAAGAGAGAGAGAGAGATAGAGAGAGGAAAGAGAGGGAGCATCTTTATTGATCTGCTGGTAACATAAAGCTGAGTGTATTGAGGCAACCCCCCCACCCCGACCCCCCTCTGGGTGAGCGTGCCGCATAAATCAAAAAAAAGGGGGGAGTGGTATGGGGGGGGGGGGGGGCATAAATCACAGAGCTCTGATCAGATGCAAAGACAGACGCTGGTGAATGTGAACGCGCGACACAATAGATAGTTAATGGGCTCTTCCCCCGTCAAAAATAAATAAATAAAACGTGCCGTCTGGTGGATTTGCGGCACAGTAGACGTGTTTCTGATGAAAACAATCACAGATAAATGAGCTAAATACAAAGTTTAATGAAGGCGTTCAGCTGTAGGTGTGAACTATTAGAAGCATCTGGTGGTGTTCTTCCCGCTTATCCAGATGTGTAATATATATATATATATACCCAGCCAGCATGTCCATGTGGGGCCCATAAGGTTTAAATTTGGGCTGCCGATAAGGGTCCCAAGTGGGTTTGTCCGCAGTTTCCACGGTGGCCTCACCTGTGTTTGCCCATACTGGGCAAACACAGGTGAGGCCAATTTGTAGCCAATTTGGGTCCCACTTAAAGCCCAGTCAGATCCCTCTTAAAGTCGGTGAATAAACCGGTGAATAAACCCAGTATGGGCAAACACAGGTGAGGCCACCGTGGAAACTGCGGACAAACCCACTTGGGACCCTTATCGGCAGCCCAAATTTAAACCTTATGGGCCCCACATGGACATGCTGGCTGGGTATATATATATATATATATATATATATATATATATATATATATATATATAACAGTGTTTATATCTCGGGTATAAAAAAAAAGCCTGTAAGAGGTCAAACCGACATGATGACAAAGGTCACTTTCAATTTGAAGCAAGTCATCGAAATGAATTTTAAAAACAAGGCTTATGTGTAAAAGTATATTTTAACCAAATTATAGAAAAATCGTGAAATACCTCAGAAATACAGGTTTTTTATTTATGCTTCTAACTTTTTTAAATATAATTCATCAAACTCAATTAAACGCCGCTCCACGTCCGTCCCAATGACGTCTGGGTAAAGTTGAATTATTTACTGCTTCACTTCTCCCGACGAGGCCGGAGAGCTTTAAGTTTCACGAACCAAAACCCTTTAGTACAAAGTCTCCTGTCAAATCCCTTTCCCTTCTTTCTAATGTATGTTCCTGCATTAAGAGAGGAAGACGAGGGAAAGGAGGGACGTGATCTCCTGTTTCGAGCTCATGCTCATCCTCTCCCTTCCTCTGTTTCTGACCCCCCCTCCCTCTGATTTGAAATCCCCCATTTTGCAAATCTCTGCCTTCATCATGTTGCCGTCAAGTTATCACTTTGCCCTTTTTTTCGTCTTTTCTTTAAAGATAATTTTTATCAGCTGTTCATCTCTCCGTCTCTCTCTTTCGGCTACATTGTATCTCATACCCTCCATTCTCTCTCATCTACGTGTGTGTCTCTTTTTTCTCTCTCTCTCTCTCTCTCTCACACTCACACACACGACTAGGGATGACATCATCGTTTTACTCCGCAGCCAATCGGATGCCAGCACATGGAGCTCTCCCTTCAGAGCAGTGTTATGTACACAAGAGACAGAGAGAAAGAGAGAGATGGAGACAGGTAGATAGAGACAGAAATAGATAAATAGACAAGTAGACAGATAGACAGACGGACAGGATAGACACATAAATAGATAGATAGACAGGTAGATAGAGAGACAGGTAGATAGATACATACATAGATAGTAAGTAAGTAAGGTTTATTTATATTGCACGTTTCACAGACAAAAGGTCACAAAGTGCTGTACAGGAGTCAGGAAAATAAATAAATAAACGTGTTAAAACCAGATTGACTATTGACAACAACAGGGGCCAAACGGCTGGATAGTCATCCCACACAAACTCTCTGAAAAACTCCTCACTCTTGGTCTGACACCTGCTCTCTGCAACTGGGTACTGAACTTCCTCTCAGGCAGACCATAATCAGTCAGAGTTGGCAACCGCACATCTGACACAAGAACTGTGAGCACAGGGACCCCCCAGGGCTGTGTGCTGAGTCCCCTGCTGTACACCCTACCCTCTTCACGTACGACTCTGTGGCCTCCCAGGAAAACACCAGCATCATCAAGTTTGCGGATGATACGACGGTCATTGGAATGATCACTGGTGGGGCTGAGACGGCGTACATAAGAGAGGTGGAGGAACTTGTGGCGTGTTGTCAGGATAATAATCTCTCCTTGAACGCAGACAAGACCAAGGAGATGATTATTGACCCAAGGAGGAAGAGGGTGCAGCCAGCACCACTTTGCATAGGTGGGACAGAGGTGGAAAGGGTGAAAACCTTTAAATTCCTTAGAACGCACATCAGCGAGGACCTCACCTGGTCTCATAACACACTTCAGAACATTAAAAAGGTACAGCAGCGACTGTATTTCTTAAGAAGGCTGAGGAAATTTGGCGTGCCACTCAAAATTCTCAGCAACTTCTACAGATGTACGGTCGAGAGCGTCCTTACCAGCTCCATCACAGTATGGTATGGAAACTGCACTGCCCAGGACAGGAAGGCACTCCAGCGTGTGATAAAAACGGCACAGTACATCTCAGGAGCAGCCTTCCCCTCTCTTCAAGACATTTACTCCACTAGAGTAACCAGGAGAGCAGCCCACATCATCAGGGACACAACACCCCCCCAGCACAGACTCTTCTCGCTCCTGCCATCAGGCAGACGCTACAGGAGTCACAAGTCCAGAACCACGAGACTGACGAACAGTTTCTACCCGCAGGCCATCAGGCTGGTGAACATTGGACATTGTAGCAATGCATAGTGCACTTTATACACTGAACAATACTAATATCATATTTTTATTGATTTATTATTATATTAATTATTATTATAGTTAATATTTATATGATATATATTTATAAATATATATATGATATATATGTATATTATTATTATTATTAATATTATTATTATTATTATTATATTATTTATGCAATACTGTTATATCTTTTATATTTTGTGCCTTATTTATTTATTTATTTTTACCTTAAGTTTATCTAATTCTGTGTGTTAGGAGGACCCAGCTAAATAAGCATTTCATTGTATAGAATAACTCTGTTATCTGTGCATATGACAGTAAAAACATATTGAATCTTGAATAGTGACATGTTTGAAATAGGAGGGGACACTTCCTGTAGACAACAAGGAATAAAAAAAGCATCGTTATAGCAGGACCAATAATTGGCAGGATTTTCTGAAATAGAGAAAATGGTATAATATCCAGAGGGCAAGACGATGGTTTTGATTTATTAATTAAGTCCATTAGCTCTTTTAGGCTGATAGGCTGGAAAGAGTCCAGAACCGTAGGAGATTGAGAGGAGCTACAGTTGGGTGAACAAATCCCAGGAGCAATACTAGACCTAATCGCCATTACCTTATCAATGAAATAGGTAAGGGACTTATTACACTCATCAGTAGAAAAGCAAAGCAATATAGCGAAACAATGGTGTTAAGTTTGCAAAGTATGCAGTTCTAGCTTCCTTCACTACAAGATTAAAAGAAACTCTGAGGTATTTCAGATATGTGCGATGCACTTCCAGCCCAGTGGCTTTCCATAGCCGCTCTGTCCTGCGACACTTCCGTCTTAAGGAGTAGACAGTGTCTGTCATCCACGGAGAAGTGTTGTTTGCAGTTCTAGTCCTTTTCTTAAAAGGTCCACAGAGTCAGCTTTTACAGAGAGATCAAAGAAAATACATTAGTGATCACTGATCAGTAGGTCCTCACAACGGACATGATCAATATCTAGACCCAGAGAGAACACAAGGTCCAAAGTGTGACCACCTTTGTGAGTGGAGCCAGAAACATGTTGTGTGAAATTAAAAGATTCAGTAATGTTCAGGAACTCCGTGGCTACACAGTTTGTGGCATCATTGACATGCAGATTAAAATCACCAACCAGTACCACTTTCTCTAGCTTGATAATAGAGGTCAGGAAGTCTGTGAACTCTGATAAAAACTGACCCACTGGACCAGGAGGTCGATAAATTAAAATACAATAAAACGGCTTTAGCCGACCGACTTTAGTCAGCTGGAGTTCAAAAGTAGTAAAAGGTTCTGTGCTCCCCATTTGGCAGGAAAACAGATTCTTCCAGACCACGGCAAGACCTCCACCGCGGCCTGTCAAGTGCAGAGTCCCAATAAAAGAACAGTTCTCAGGGCAAAGTTCATTTAGATGGATGAAATTCCATTTCCCGTTGCCAGGTTTCAGTCAGAAATAGGAAATCCAAATTATGACTTGTGAACATTTGGGTGGACGCCATCGGGGCTAAAAAAAAGCAGAACGTTTCTAAAAAAGATTAAAGTTGTCAATAAAAAAACTGGTAGGAGACCCTGGGGAAGACCAAGGACACGCTGGAGGGATTATATCTCCCGGCTGGCCTTGGAACGCCTCGGGATCCCCCAGAATGAGCTGGAAAGTGTTGCGGGTGAGGGAAGCCTGGGTCGGCCTGCTGGACCTGCTGCCACCGTGACCCGACCCCGGATAAGCAGCTGATAATGGATGGATGGATGGAATAAAAAAAACACATTTCACGCTGCGCAGGTGGACTTGAGCCACGAATGGAGACTCAGCGAGCGGCTTAAACGGGGGGATAGGTCCACTGATAAAGACCCGTCTACCAAGGACCTCAAGGGAGTCCAGGAGAATGCTGAATTCCTGTTTCAGTAATTCAGAGGACTGGTTGGAAATGTCATTGCATCCCACATGCACGACCACGTCCTGGACAAGTGGGTGTTTGGCCAGGATACTGGGAAACTTTTCAAGTATGTTACCTTTGCGCCCGGAAAACTAAAAGCAGCTGCCGCTTTTCTCCTCACGATTGAGTCCCCAATGATGAGCATAGTGGGAGAGGGAGGAATCGGAGGAGAGAACTTTACCTGCGACAGTGGAGAGGATGCAGGTGGACGGAGCTGGCGGCTGCAGCTCTCTGCGGTGCCGGTGTGAATTGAGGAAAGGAGCGACAGATTTTTTTGTCTGAGACGTTTTTGGAAGGCTCGTGGGGGACAGCGAGTCGCGGAAAAGCCAGAGAGGTGAAGGAGGCCAAGCAGGCCTCTCAGGCAGAGGTGGGAAATCATGCTGGTCCAGAATATCATACCTGTTCACCAGCTGGATGTTACAGCAGGGGGGTGCAGGAGGGGGGGAGCACCTCCCTCTCCTGCTGCGAGCACCGACCAGGGACTATGGCTCCTGATGGTGTGGAGTTGAGCTGACCAAGGCTTCAGGCTTAGCCCAGAGTTGTATCCAGGAATCCCCGTGGACGGTGACCGGAGGAGCGTCAGCAGCAGCTGGACAGCGAGCAGCAACACCGGACAAAGGCGGCGAGGCAGTCCCAGCGGCCATAGCAGCGGGAAAAGGAGCAGTGGAATCAGGCACTCGGGCACAGGTTGTGTCAGCTTGTGTTGATCCGAAGATGATGGTATCCATTAACTGCTCGGCTCTTTGGATCTGGTACAGCATAGAGATTCTCTCCTCCAGCTCTGAGATTTTATCGGCCAGACGGGAGCAGCTGGCACAGTTTGATGGAGAGGTGAGTGGAGGCATAGTAGTCTTGAGTCCGGTGCTAAAAGCTTACGGTTAGCTAAGCTAAGCTATCACGCTAGCTAACTCTCGCTGAGGCGGCCAGTAGACGTTTGCTCGTGGATTTTCGTTAACCTTCAGTTATGTTTGTTTTGTTTTCTGCAATACACTTTTGCTGTATGATCTACATGGACCGAGTGCAGTAGCAGAAGTAGTAGCAGCCGTAGTAAGACCAGGAGCGAGCATGTCAAAGTCCTGGTAGAGAGATAGATAGAGAGACAGGTAGATAGATACATAAATAGATAGAGAGAGAGACAGAGAGAGACAGACACAGACAGACAGGTAGATAAATAGACAGATAGATACAGGTAGATAGAGAGTCGGCCAGATAGAGAGACAGGTAGATGGTCTGCTAGAGTCTCATCAGGTTGTGTTCAGTTTGTTTCTCAGTGAACTAACTGCAGTATTTCCTCTTCTGCGCAGCACTACATCATCCCCTCGCCCTGCTGTCAAAGACCCTAATAAACATGAACACACACACCCACACACACACACACACACACACACCCATACACACACACACACACACACACACACACACACACACACACACACACACACACACACACACACACACACACACACTTCTGAAAGAAATATAGCAAGGCTAACTATGAGAAAGAAATATGAAAAGAAAGTTCGGACCTCGTTTAGTGAAGCTGCAGCAGGTTAATTCAGGTGACCGTGGACTTTGAGACTTAGAAGAAAAAGAGGCGAGAAAAGTCCTAAAATGAAAGAGGAGAAAAAAACGAGAATATGTTGTTGAGGAAAGAGCGATCAAAAAATATAAATAAATAAACTTAACCAGAAAGAAAATGTGAGAAAACTGTCGATGTTTTCTGGCAAAAACACGACGCGTTCAGGCACCAAAAGGCAGGAAATGTGACCCGACCAAAAGGCAAGCTGGCGGACAGACGGACGGACTCACACACATTTGCACCGACTAGACACGCACATAGCATCCTGTGTGTGTTGCTCACTGAGGCGTGATGTGGGGGGGTCATTTCCCTTTCTGTCTCTCGGCCTGTTACTGGGACAATTGCCCGCCGGGACACCACACACACTAATTTGCATGGCCTCATGTACGTGTGTGTGTGTGGCTACTGCTCACAGCTAATCAGTTCTGCCAGGCTAATTAAAAGTCAGCTGACTAAAGCCCCTGTAGCTTTGTCACACACACACAGTACTAACAGTCAGAGAGACACTTTACCTCTTTTACAACTCAGCTAATGAGAGTAGAGATCAACCGGTGCTGGTTGGTTATTTATTTATATATATATATATATATATATATATATATACACATATACACACACACACACACTGTCTCTTTCCACACTTAACAAAGAGGTCCTTCTTTGCCCGACTTTCACCACATAGTCCATCCAGAGATGTTGAAAGCTAACATTATAAATATAATATCTCCTATCATCAGGGACTAGTTGGTACAAACTCAGTGTGTGTGTGTGTGTGTGTGTGTGTGTGTGTGTGTGTGTGTGTGTGTGTGTGTGTGTGTGTGTGTGTGTGTGTGTAGGACAAGACAGGAATTCCTGCTATTTAAACCAGCCCTTCCCTTTCCGCATACACAGAGACAGATTCAAGCCCAGAGGAGCTTTAAAAAAACAACATATAAAAAACAGGTGAAAAAAATAAATGGTATGCATCCCAGATATGTTGGTACGACACTCGGCTAATCGGCGACAAGCGTCTATGTTTTCAACTTGAGCTGCGACTCCCAGAATGAAACACAGTGGTTAAACAAGCATATGAAAGCATCGCCTTCACCTCCTCCTCCGGTGGAGAACTTTAAAATAGAGACGAGGAGGTCCTGGTGAACGTTAAGAAACAAATCGGAGGGTCAGAAGAGTGAGATGAGACGGTGAGTCAGAGACGAGCAAAATAAATAAAACATTGAGAGAGAGGAGCAGAGTCTTGAATGAAAAATGTAAACAAACAGACGGAAGGAAAGGGGGGGAAGGGAGGATTCAAGAGGTGAAGGAAAGGTGAGGGAGGAAGTGGAAAGGCTTTGTTTTTACTCAGAATGTAAATTGTGTGTTGTTGTTTTTTACAGCCATTTATTTCCAAGGATAAGACCATTTTTTCTGATCTCCTGATGGAGCCTTGAAGACAACATGAACTGAAGACATAACTGTGTTAAAGCTGCATTCCTCTGGTCGTATAGAAGTCTATACTTCATGTGTTAAAGCTGCATTCTCTCCTGACCACCCGGGGGTGAATCCTCTGTTTGTATAGAAGTCTGTAGTGAACATTGTAAACATGAGTTTATGTCTCAATCTCTAGTTTCAAGTCTTCTTCAATACAGCATGATGTTCATTTAGTAAATTATGGTCATTTAGAGTCAAACAGACCATAAAGCATTGGATGCTTTAGGGCGGGGCTACAACGTGATTGACAGAGCGCTGGCACTAACGCAGCCGTATACGGCGTCTCTACATCACTCCTCCACACCTCCATTCCTCTGTTGCAAAAAAGCCAGGTATTACTCCACCACTCCACCATCAAAAAACAACAACAAGATGATGTCCGTATGTGTGTCCGCATACTTCCTTCATTAAATAACGTCCAATATTATCCGGCAGAAGCCGAAAAACAGGGAAGATGAAAGTGATGCAGAGGGAGATAGCAGAGAGGATATGGGACAGAGATAAGAGGAGGCAGAAGAAGCAGAGCGGAAAATGGAGAGGGGAGTTCAACAGGGTTGTCATTTTACTGCCGCTGATGTAATCCCTCAAATTAGCAGCAACAACAGCAGAGATAGAGCCCTGCGCTGCCCAGCATATTGTTCTCTACACATGAGGACGTCTGCAGCTTTTAAGAAGCCGACCTGTCATCGCACGTTAAAAACACCATCTATCATAACTCTTTGCCAGATCATTTATTTAAAGTCTTCCTACGGACTGTGTACGTGGGATGGTGAAGGCAGCAGGAGTTTAGTAGTACCGCTGGAGCGCCGTTGGGCTACCGGGGTTTTGTTGGTGGTTTTGAAAAGGCATCCCTTCAAGACGGCGCTGAGGGTTTAGAGCCAGAGTCAGCATTTGAGGAAGTAAACAAGCCGTTGATTGGTACGTTATTGTTGTGGTTCAGACGCAACCGGCTGATTGGATGAATTTTTTTTAGGCCTTCTTATCTCAAGCCAGAAGAATCATGGGAGAGTGAGTGAGTGAGTGAGCGAGCTAGTCAGTGAGCGAGGCAGTGAACGAGTGAGTGAGTGAGCGAGCGAGTGAGCGAGTGAGTCTGAGCGAGCGAGTGAGCGAGTAAGCGAGTCAGTGAGGGAGTCAGCGAGTGAGCGAGTCAATGAGTGAGTCAGCGAGTGAGTGAGCGAGCGAGCGAGTCAGTGAGCGAGTGTGCACTGCTGTGTCTGTCCACGGTTAATCCGGCCTTCTTCTTTAAACTGTCATATTTGGTTTAGGATGCCTTGCAGCCCATCAGTTTGAGATCTGAACCTTTCTGGTTGATTCTGATCTTTTGAGCCTTTCCATATTTTTCGTAGCTGCAGACGGTAGAAAAACATCCCTGGATTTCTGCAGGTACCTGGAGTTTCGTTGTCCTTCTTGTGAGTTGTTTGGAGCCATAAAAAGCGAACTGACAACAAGGACAGTTAGTTAGATAATCTGGTGTGATAATAAATAACATTAATAACAACATTAAGACGATCATATATATATATATAAATAAAATAAATAAATAGCGACAAAAGGTTTCCACTACGAAGCACTCACTTTGTCGAGGTACTCAAGTTAAAACGATGCTGCGTGTTCCTTGAGCCTCCAATTAACCCTCGATAGATCCTTTCCTCCATGATGTCATCCTCCCTCGCTCTCCTGTCTTAACTCTGCCTCTCTCTCCCCGTCTGACCTTCCCACAACCCTGACCTTTTCAGCCCCATCCCTCCATCCCCATCCCATTACCTGTCAACCCCCATTATCTTCCAGTCTTTATTTCCCCTTCCCTTTCTCCTCCCTCAACTCCCTATTCTCCGTTGGTCCTTCGGAGCCCTCTCACTCCTCCAGCACCATCTTTTGTTCATGCTTTGGTTCAACCCACCATCTCCTACTCATCTTCTACTTCCAGCCCTCAGATCCTTCTTCTTGCCACTCTCCTTCCTCTCCTCTTTGATATAATGTTTTAAAAGGTTATTCTCATGGCGTCTCTGCTTCGGGGAAAGGTTAAACAGGAAAAAGAGGAGAGGAAATCTAGATCAAAATAAAGTCAGGGTTTTCTTTCTTTAGCTGCTGAGTCACATGAATGCTGAGTTTTTTTCCCATTGTTTATCCGTCAATATTGGTTTTAAGGGTTTACTTTTTTTTTTTTTTTAAAGCAGTCATATTTAGTTTTTCACTTTTCCACCTCCGCCGAGCATTTCTTTTGCTATTGTCTTGACGTTTTCCCCTTAAATTACCAGCATTTGTAACTAAGATCTTTTATATATATATATATATATATATATATATATATATAAGGTTGATGGAAACCCACTTATTAATTCTCATGAATGCTGTCATAGAATTGTATTCCCATTTATACTTTAGATAAGGTAACAACAGTGGTGTTAGTGCCCGGTGAGACGATTAATGAGTAAAATCAACCATCCCACGAACTGAAAGGTGAAATAAGCTGCTGACCTTCATACATCTGCTAATCAATACCAATCTATGGATTTCATAACTCACTTTGTAGGCCATGATGTCATCATCCTGCTGTATTTCCTCCTCACCTTATCATTAATGTGAATCTCTGTCCACGAGTATAAGAACTGAAGCTCAAAAACATTCACAGTATTTGCATGACTGACACTACAAATAATCAATAAATATGCAATAAAAACTAATAATTATAGCGATAACAATGTAGCCCTGTTGTGCAGTTGCACCATTTTCTGAGTGAAAACTGAGTTCCTTATTCCCTTCCTCCCCCCCATTTCTTCCCAGATCCTCATCCCTCCCTGGGGGCCCTGCTTGGTCTAGCAGTGGCAGAGCTGGCTGCAGGCCCTTGGGGGTTTCTAGCTGGCCCCACCTGCATTCTGATAGAATGAGACCAGATGAGCTCCGGAAGCGGACTCGCTGCATTAAAGCAGCACGGAGGCCTTTAAAACAGAGGCAGCCCAGAAGGTTGAGGCTCTGCAGAAGTCTCACTATTTAAATAAAATAAAAGAAGTACTAAAAAAAGCCAGACACGGGAGAGTCACACGCAGATAAAAAAAAAAAAACATGCACCCCAAATAAAAATGGAAATGAAGCCAGGAATATTATAGAAATGTTAACAAGTCCGTTGCTCCACGATGCCAAGCAAAACTCCATAAAACCGCCCAACGCCAGTGAGCTCACTCCAACACAATCAGTGCAGGAAATTGACTTTTTTTTTTCTCAACAGACCACCACAGTGGCTGCAGCGCCACAGATTTCCTAACATACACGTTGGCTGTTTAACCAAACCGACCCACAGTGTCCGGTAACACACACCGTCCCGGGGGCCGGGTCTGATTCACCAGAATTATCTGAAACAAAGCAAAAGCATCGTTCCATCCCCTTCCCATGACCTTCAAACCTGAGCAGAGGTTTGAAAGATGATCATTCTTCCATTACTGGTTGACACCGGTATGACAAAGCATTCACGTGAGTCACACTAAATGATGAACGCAACCTTGGGTCTCACCTGATTGTGGGCAGCGGTGACGGGACGGTAACTCCAGTAAAGTCATAGCACTAGCTCATCAGATGGAGCTGTGATACCACTGAACACGGAGTCATCAAGCTGAAAGCCTAAAAATAAACTTGCATCGCGTGTATATGAGTAATAATGAATGTGCAGGTAAAATGCTATACAGTGAAAGACATGCAAATGTGAGTTCATTTTTACCAGGGGTGTCAAACTCATTTTAGTGAAGGGGCCACATGCTGCCCATTTTGATCTCAAGTGGGCCGGATCAGTAAAATCATAGCAA